>JARBWK010000004.1:89141157-89169115 GCA_030556195.1 Anolis apletophallus
GTAATTTGAGCACCTTTTAACCAACTATCGAAATACTGGCTTTGCTTTGATGCTAGCTGACAGAAACTTTCGGTTTTCTCCTTTTCAAGGACCTGAACTTAACTCTGTAATGTTCTGGCGTCAACTGAAGCTTCTGTTGACCTGTTGTTTAAACTTCTGGTAAACCTTGTGGTCCTGTTCTGCCATATCGCTATAAATCTCCAGCAACTGTCCGCAGATCTGTGGTCGTAAATATGTCATCCATCTCTCCTCTTCAATTTCAAAATCATAGCAACATCTTTCAAAAGAAACCAAAAATTTCTCCACACTATCCCCTTTACATACTTCTGGGAATCTCCTCAGGAGTTGGTCTATAGAACCTTCTGCCTGCACCTCTCTTGAACTGGCCTGGCACGCTGAGAGGCATTCCTCTCTCAGACTCCAACCTGGCTATTTCTCTTGCAACTCTCTCCTTCCTCTCTCTTCTCTTTCCTTCTCTTCTCTTTCTCTTTGCATCTCTCTCTCCTTTTCTTCTCTTTCTCTTTGCATCTCAAGTTTCATCACCTCAAGTCTAAACCGGTATTCTCCAGACATTTTACTTGACTCTGATTCTGAAATTTCAGAGTCTTCTCCTTCCTGCAGAACCTCAGGCTGCCCTGCTTCCTCCAAAGCCCTCGCTTTTGTCTCCTGGTGGTCATTTTGCCGAACTTTTACCTCAGAACTTTAAACTAAACTATTAAAGTTCCTACTACCACACGACTTTGGTCAGTAAACTGAGAAATTAAACAAATTCCTCTGGTAGCCTTGCTTTCGCACTGGATCAGTTTTCTTACACGATCCCACCGCTCTGCCGCCAATATGGTGTTGAAGCTACGTTCAAATCAACCGGCTGGACAGGGTGGACCCTCTCTTAAAGATCCCACCGCTGCCGCCAATATTTGACCACTCCACTTCTTGACTGGCCTCAGACTGGACAATCTTTCTATGTCCACACTGCTGACCTCCAATCCAAGGAAACCTCGGGTTACCTCAGCAACTTCACGTTTATTGGCAGGGTACTGTCTCACCCCTTCACCATTTAACTGACTGGAGTTTTAAAACTTCTCAGTGACCACTTGACCACGCTGCCACCATTTATCCGGCTGACCACTGACTTTGAGGGCCACCACCAATAAAAGAATCAGGAGAGGTGTTTTCCTTTAAGATGCAAACAATTTATTTTGACACAAATGGGTACAATCTTGGTTGGTTTCAAACTTCCTTAGAGGCACAACTTTTTCTGTTACATAACACAATGGGGACCTATTATAGGGTTTCCACTAAACCTCTATAAACCCCTGCAACTTTAACTAGGGTCTCTATACCCTTTAACTGGACTGCTCACTAGCAGACCTTAAGACACACACTAACACTGGACCGTTCTCTTTCAGTCCTTAGGACACTCTCTAAACTAGAACATAACTCCTCCCCCTCTCATTTGGCAGTTGGCGTCCCGCTCTTTTCCAACTGTAGAATTCAAACCTGAACATTCTACTAGCCTCTAGCCCTGGTTGCCATGGCGACAGCTCTTCTAAGCTTCTGCCATGCCTCCCTTCTGTTTCACCCACAGAAACAAACCATAGAACATTCAAAACAACATACATTTTAACACATGTCACACAACATTTACACACAAACAATCAACATCATTACAGGCGTGCAGTCAATACTGTCCCAGGAGCCAAAAACAAAGTTTCATGATCAGACAATCGTCGCTATCAATCAATAACGGTGGCTACTCTGGGTTTAAGTATACAAACTCACGGTCCTGGTATGATCCCAAGTCCGGAATGAGGAGGCGGCCAGCAAATAGAAAGTAGCAAACGCCGCAAAATGAGTAGACACCTCCAGCCGTTTCACGCTCAAAAGCACTTCTTCATGGCGTTCTGGACACTCCTCATAGGTACTGTTCTGCCACAATGTATTTTTTAGACATTCCAAACTAGGAGATAATAAAAATCAATGCATAACCAACAGTGAGCATACAAACAACCATGGGTCAATAATTATATTCAGATTATCCATGTGTATACCTACTGAAATAATATATAAATATTAAAATAGAGTGTTCCTACTTTGCAGATTTTTGCTTATCATGGGAGGTCCCGGATCGTAACCCCCACGATTAGTGAGGGAACACTGTATGTATGTATGTAGTTCAAAACACCCCTGCAAAAGATACCTTTTTGTTATCAGCTGGCTCTTCTAATTGCCTCCCTTCAGACTTTCCCTTTTTCTGCCAGGAAGATAATTTAAAACAAGAGGGAATGCTGCTTTCTCTATCACATGAAATCAATAAGATGTTAAGTTTTTTTTAATATGGTCCCCATGCCAATTTGAATTCAACACATATAAGCAAAATGAAGACTGGGAATACTCTCCTATGAGGGGAGTGGATTGAAATTACAATGCTCTTACTTGGTAGGTAGATTTTAAAAGTTACATTATGAAATGTTAACAATGGTATGAAATATTAGTGTAAGTTAACTTTTGTGAAAACAGAGCCATACTCCTATAAAACTTTAGATAAAGTGATGCAACTTTTCACAGGGAAAGTATCTCTGAGTACTTACATTTTTTTCTGCACATTCAAATTAGACATGCTCACTTATTAAAAGTTGTAAAAATTTCCAACTACAAAAGCTTTGTAGGATATCTTATAATACATTTAGATATTAATCCATTAATTTGTTTACCTGGTTTTTGAAACAAAAAGTGAAACCAGATGGAAGGGATTGTTTTTTTCTTGAGCATTGGTTGTATATGGAACATTCTCTGCTCTCCTTCCCCTTCATGTGCAAATGTAGTTTATTGCAAGTAGCCACTTTTCCATGGCATTTGCATGATCAGGAAAAGTGGCAACTCACAGGGATGGTGACCCTCACCATTGCACCTCTCCAAGTGTGACACCTTGGTGTCTGTGGTCCCACAACTGCAGTCTTGGTTAGAAACTGCAGTCTTGGTTTGTGGTCCTGGACTTTTTAATATTTTTTTTTTGTTAAACCAACTTTGCAATTCCAGCAAAATGTAAGTAAAAACAAAACCCTTTCAATTATGAATTAGTGGGAGTGGAGAAGAGTGGGAGAGGAGAACTGTTCCAACTCCAGACATTGCTTCTGTGCCAGCATGGCAGTATAGAAACATATAGGGCACATCGCATGAGGTATGTGATTGGACCATGGCATAATCTGGGGCTACTGATGGGTTTTCCCATTAACATCAGGGGGCAGGATTGTTAAGAGGAGGACGCAGACTGGCATTGGGTCGTGCATGGTGTCATGCAATTAGAACCATTGCCAAAGGTGCTGTTCCTGCTTCAAGGCTGAGATTTCCATTTGCTAAAGTGAAGTCCTTAGATTTTTTATTCTTGTTGTACCTGCATAGTCACAAATGTTCCTGTTCTTCCATAGAGGCATTTTTTAAAAAATCTTTCCCTTCTGACCTCCCCATTTCCTCTTTCTGATCACATGTCATATCTATTCTGGCACAACATTTCTGAAACTGATTTTCACCAATTCCTGATTAGCTGTTTTACTATTTAGGAATTATAGCGAAAGTGCTCATGTGCTTTTGTAATATTACACTAGTTATGCAAGAAAACACATTTTGTTTTAATACTAACCTTCATCTTTAGCTCATTTGATTTTTGTAGAATCAGTGTCCTGGAAATTATAGTTGAATTTATCTTTATTGACTCCAGTGCAGTAGAAACACTCAGTCAAGTAACTGATTCATTTTATTTTTGAATATACTGGGTTAATAAAAACTACCTGTGGAATGGAAACACAATCCTTCAATAGTACTCAAAGTTCATTGAAAATATTTCAGGATAAGCAGTTACATACCAGAAGTTAAATTGATTTATAGGAAGAAATCCCAGGATTTCATGAGACTTTTGCTTCACTTGGAGGAGCTCTAAATGTGGATGTGGATGATCATGTCCTATATTAACTGATGACAGTATGAATGTGTATGCTTCAGCATGTCTGAATTCATGTTGTCACCATTTACTGCTATGGGGCAGGATGATACATGGTCTCTGAAAATCACACAACTGGATCCTGAAGAATGGATCTTTGATTCCTTTTCCCAATATGTTCACCCTCATTTTTCAATATTTCTAATTGTGTATGTGTGTGTATGCCTTTGCAAAACCAACAAATTCTGTTAGCTTCAGCTGTAAAGGACTGTATTCAAGGTGCATCATGTATAATGTTGCATGTGAGGATAATCTAACAGCAACAATCTTTTTTAAATGACTCTAGTGACAGCATGACAGTCTCCAGCACTGCCCTAATGGAGTAGATTTCAGAAGAAACGTTTACAACATCCATCACAGTAGGTATAATACACTTAAAATGGGGAAAAAGCATGAGAAATGGCAGGATCAATCATGTTGCAGTTACACACCTAGAAAATCCTGAACCCAATGTTGAATTTGGGGCATGGCAGTATAACAGAAGCCTAGCATAGTGGCGTGATTCTCCCAAAACGTTCAAGTTAAATTGGCAGTCTTGCATCTCCACTTCATCTGACATCCCCCTCTCCTCCAAATTGTGTTTTTATTAGACAACCAGAAAACTTTTGGGCCCATCCTTTTTTTCCAGATGGATGGATGGCCATCTGTCGGGGTTGCTTTAATTGTACCTTTCCTGCATGGCAGGGGGTTGGACCAGATGGCCTATGTGATCTCTTCCAACTCTATGATTCTATGATTCAGTGTAGAAAAGTAGCAAAAATGAATATGAATGTGACATAATCTGTAGTGGCCATTTAATTCATTCATTCATTCAATTTAATATTTGTTAATCGCCGTCCATCCCAGATGCTCCGGGCGATTTACATAAAGATACAGCACTAAAACAGACAAGTATTAAAATCAAATTATAAAATTTGCTCTGTTAAAAAGCAAGTCGCGCATTGCTCTCAGATAAGGGGGCAGAGAGTTCTATAAAATAGGAGCAGTAATAGAAAAGGCCCTGCGTCTCATACTATCAAGACGTACTTCTCTGGGACCTGGTACATACAAAAGATTTCGTTGAGTGGAGCGAGGTGACTTTTGATGGTGGAAAGAAGAGAGGCAGTCTCTGAGGTACGCTGGCCCCTGGCCATACAAGGCTTTAAAAGTCAGGACCAGCATTCACATAAAGAAAAGCAGGTGAAACAGTTTCACAGGGAGACAGTAAGTGTTACTGCACACAAATAACATTGACCCTACTGTATTGTCCTAAAACTTGTTCCATTTTGTTCTCCACCATGCCCATAAACAGGAATGTCATAGCTTTCTCCCACTGTTGTTCCTCTGCAACTGCTGTTCACAATAATTTTGCCTATTTTTCTGGAGGCAGTATATAGCCAACATGAGTCGTCACCTGCAATGACAACGACGATGACGATGATGATAACGATGAGTCTTCACCTGCAATTATAGTTTTTTCCTCCATGAATTTTCCCAAACCTATTCAAAAATCATTTAAAAGTATAGCTACATTAAACAATTATAGTATTTTGATGGCACTTTAATGACCATGGGTCCATCAAAATGGAATCATGGGATTTTTATTTTAGGGCTGCGGGATTTAGATTTTTCTGCCAGAAAGCTCTAGTAGTAGTCATAAGTAGGAATTTCTATGCATCCCCTTAAGCTACATCATGGAATTTAATTTATTTTTCTCTCTCTTCCTGAGCAGTGTTTTGAGTTTCTGCTCAGGAAGAAGGTTGTGTATGAAATAAATGAATAAACAGACAGCAATGTTTCTTTTCTTTCTTCAAGAACATTTTCACATCTCTGAAAGCAGGAGCAGGGACTTAGAAGGTTTTGGACAGAACAAGTGGTTAACAACCAGGGTGAGAAGAAGGTAGAGTATGGATCATCGGTATCAAAGCATTGGCTTCACCCATTTGGATCACAGTTGTGGAAAGAAGTTGAAAGAAGCTGAACTATGTTACCATTAACATGAGGGCAACACTGTGACCATGCATGAATACATCAAAGGTACCAGATCCCATCTGATCTTAAGCTAAGTGGGCCCAGCAATGGTTAGTACTTGGATGGGAGCCTGTCAATTAATACCAGGAGCTGTAAGCTATTTTTCAGAGGAAAGAACAGGTAAAGCCATCTTTGAGTATTCATTACATAAGAAAATGCTATTAAATTAATGGGGCTCATCATAAATAAACAGGCAACTCGAAAGCACATGCACAAAACATTGTAGCAAAAGCCCTTGTTTGATTTCCCTGACACAGAAAAAAGCACTCAGAAAAAGAAATAGGTTGCAATTTTCCCATTTTCATGGGAAACATAATAAAGGCTATTCTTCTGCAAATATAAAGGGTGCACAGATACTCCAGCACATTTTTTAAAAAAAAATATGAATGATTGCATAAAATATTCTGAAAGCTTATTTGCAGAGATTTTTTTAAAAACCAAAGAAAACATACAAGTATTGTCATAAAGCTGTATAAGACGTGGCCATTAGGTACCACCATAGATATGACAGATAGAAGTTTTCTTCCTTGTCCCTTCCCCGCTTGAAAGCATTAGCTTTCTAGTGTCTGAAACTAACTTGATCATCTGCTTCAGAGGGAATATCATTTTTTCATTTGTCACACAGGACGAGGCATCTAAAAGCCTGATATGGCTCCTGATAGCCTTCAAACATGAATGCAGATGTCATAATGAAAGCTGCAATCAATATCTTCCAGCCATTGCTACATGTTTTTCATGTATTTTACATGTTTCTACATTGGCTACATTTTTCCAACTCTTGTGACAACATGGAATAATCAAAAGAACAAGAAATAAGTGAAAACTGGCATAATCACATACTTTTTTTAAAAAAAAAATCCTTACTTTCAAAATAGATTAACAAATAAAAAATACAGAAACAATGTGATTTTCCTTGCCAGTACTATAATTTAGAAACCTTAGAACTGAATGCATTTTACTACCACATGATCTGGGTCTGCATGGTAACTATGCAATTCTATAAACCAAGTAGTTAACAGAGCTTGGGATGTTACTTCCTTGGGCTATGGTTTCCATAGTCTCTAGTCAGCATAACTGTTGATGGTTATTGTATTAAAAAAAATCCCCCCCCCCAATCTAACTTTCTACAGTTATATAATAGCCTCTAGAACTGGACACACATTTGGTAACATGCAGTGTTAATAATACATGACTTTGTGTGGATACATACAGGTACACTGAACAGATACTATATCTCTTAATTTTCTACAGATGTTGGAGTTAAATTATTGTATTCTGGCACTTATCAATAAACTACTTACTGTTTCTCTCAACATGGTCTTCTCTTCAGCTATGAAAGACAGTTTAAGTAGTTATCTAATTAAGAGAAAAGTAAATGAACCATGTTGTAGGGAGAGAGTATATGTTGCAGCACACAAAGGACAAAAACCCTTATCTGAGATCTGTTCCACCAATTTGTTTTCCTCCATGTCGAACCCAATGACCACAAGCAGAAAGGCCATAGCTTTCTCCTACTGTTGTTCTCCAGTTACTGCTATTCAGAAGCATGCTGCCTGTTTCCCTGGAGGGATTATACTGCTAATGTGAGTAACAGCCAACACAGTTTGCTTTTTTGGTGGGGTGATACTTAGGCTTGTACCCCAGAAACTGCTATAGCTCAGCAGAAAATTTAGAATTACCTCCCCAAACTAAAAATCCCAGGTTGTTTTTGGATAAAACTGAGGCTAGAGAAATGATATCAAAGTGCTATCATTGTGCAGTGAGAGCATACCCTAGATTTTTTCCAGGAATGGTGTATTGTGGTAGTAGATCCTGTCATTTGTGCTGAGGTGAGGTACACTCCTGAAGCTATGTGGTTTTCCCAAAATTGTATTTGTAAACTTCAGTCTCTCGAGAAAGATTTTCTAGATCACTCTCTTACTGGCCAAAAAAGGAGAGGGTGTTGCCTATCCATCAGGTCTCCAGCAGCAGTTCTATTTTTGGGGCCTTCTTACACTGCTTTAATACCAAAAACACCCATTTATCAAGTTGCCAAGTGGACCTTGATGCACACCTTTGCTGAATTTTGACAGTCCATGTGAACCCAGACATACTGCTGTTGCCCACCCCTGCTGTAGTTTAAGAATGTGTTTTGTGCACTTTTGTTGATTCTAGGTTCTAATCTTAAGTAAAAGAGGGGGGAAACTTTCCTCTTCTAGCTTCTCCCCCTCTTGCTCCACTTAATACCTGTTCTGTGCCCAGAAGGCGTGCTACATTTGAGATAGAAAGCAAGAGCACGTCTTATTGCAAACAAAGGGATGAGCTTGTGTTGCAATTACAGAGCCAAGAGCATGTTCCTTGTTTTTTGGGGTCATCAAGGCTCGTGTAGCATTTTAGCCTGGCCCAAAGTTGGAATGAACCCAAATCATCTTCCTTCACAGCAGTGGTCCATTGGAAACAAGTTCTGACTGCACATGTTTCCCCAGTCACATGCATCCATGGATATGCTCATACATACCATTCATTAAGCAATATGTTCTGTAAGGAGCATCATAACTTATAAGCAGCACATGGAACCCCATTAGGTGAAAGAGCTATTCACAGCCTCCGTGCTTTACCTTTAAACCAGATCTTAATTTCTATTAGAAGTATCCTTAGCACTGTTATTTACTGCCACATGGCATCATAATATAATACTTCATGTGCATCTACCCTCTGATCTTTGAAAATTTACTTTCTGGATTACAACTCCCCGACTGCATATCCATCTGTCCTAAAATGAATTTCCCTCTAGTTATTTAGCTTGATATGTGTGTGCGTGCACATGCGTGCGTACACACGCACACACAAGCATTGTTATAATAACTGAAACTTAGAAGAAAAAGTGTTTGTTTTTTTATTGCTTCCAGCCCAAGAAATAATGCTGACCTACATCTATGTTTATTATAAAATATGATCCTACATTTGGGGCTGGGTGGGCAGAACACCCAGCCCCAATTGAATGTTTACAACATTCATCTTTGGGAGGAAAATTAAACAATATTCTAGCTTGCTTTACAAACCAAAAATAGGAAGTTTCCAGGAGTAATGGGAAAATAATTCCTCATAGAAAGGTAGTATTATTGGTGGAAGCAATCTGTTGTGCTCTCGCCATTGTTCTAGCCTCACTGTCTTGAGTGTTTTTAGCTAACTGTTAAAATGCAGGTCTGGAACCTGGCAGGTTTATGTACCCCAAAGGCCAGATCAAGACACAAATTGGGTTTGAAGGCAAAATGAACAGAAATTTATCCTTTCCAGCCAGAAAGGATGTCAGAACAGAGTCTGCACTCAAAAGAACTGACATAAAGCAAACATGGTGATACAGAGCATTTTATCCATGTTGACAGGCATTGAAAACACCTGTACGCTCCCTTGATTGGCTGAAAAGCTGGCCTGGTTTGGATCTGGGCTCCTGTTGCTTGGATATTCATCCTGATGTCATTGAGTGTAGAAGTCCCCCTTGGTGGGAAAAAGGAACAGCTGTAGTTGGATGAGTTAAAGTCCCAAATACGTTTCAAGATCCGCCGTGTGTGAGGCATGAAACCAGAAATGTGCTGATGTCCAGTACACATGGTCCCATGATTGACTTAATGTCTAGTCCAGGTCGACACAAAGGGGTAGTCCAGAAAAGGATGATTGGGATTACTACGTGGAGTAATGGGCTGGTCTTGCCTGTAGCAGATCTGCTGATTCGTATCAGCCAATAACTTTGATCTTATCAGTGGGAGCCAGGAGGTTTCTTAAGACATGTAACAGGAATTATCAATGAGAAAGAGGATTGTCAATGGAAGGAGTTTTTGTTTACAGAAACAAAATAGATATTCCATCAATTAGATTTGGGCGTCTTCAGGCTTGCACTAGCTGATTTTAGCCCATTTCCTTTCCTAAAGCATAGGATTAAGTAAGGTGGTAGGGTTATGCATTTGTAAAATTTTCATTGTTTTGTTGCTCTGTTTGTAAATAAAAATTATATTAAAAAGTAAGGCAGCTTTACAGATCCGGAGTTTTAGTAACACTTTAAAGATTAATTTCATTTGATACAGCTTGCCCAATTTCATAAAGGGTGATTACAAAAACACGGAGAGATATAACTGTCAGGACTGTCCAGGAGTTGCGGGGAAGTGGTTTTTAAACATTGCAAAAATAGTTTAAAATAAAAATAAAATATTTTTAATTCATCTATGTCCATTCATGTCTAATTATGGGGGGGGGGCACGGACAATTTTTCAATAACACCTGGACATGCTGACAGGAATGAAAGGGAGCTGAACTTTAACAATACTTGTGGGACCAGAGTTTACTCACCTCTGGTATACACAGTATCTCCCCAAGTTTTTTGAACAAAGGTATTTCCTAGGAATTGAATGTAATGCATTCTTTAGGAGAATAGTTCACTGGTACATGCAACTAGGGAATACAAACCACAATGAAATTATGAGAGAATGTTACTGCAAACCGCAAGTATCTGACATGAACGATAATAAGGAAACCACTTGTTCTGGAATCTATTGGAAAAGTTAGCATGAGACTGCTTCTTTGGCCCTTTCTATACAGCTGTATAAAATCCATATTATCTGCTTTGAACTGGATTGTATGGCACTGTAGACTAAGATAATCCACTTCAAATCAGATAATGTAAATTTTCTGCTTTATAGCCTGGATTATCTGGAAGTGTATAACAGGCTTTTATTGCTTTCCAGATGGCACCAAATCTGGTTTAATGCTGTTGATTCATTGGCAAGAATCCTCCGTGGCACGTCGGTTTATCAACTCATAGTTTTGAACTATATTCACAACCCCTAGTCATAGCTGTTATATATTCATGACACAGAGACTGTGAAAGTCATCCAGTCACCATTTCCTGGGCAGAAGCCATGGTGGTGGACAGGGGTCAATTCCCATGTTGATTGGGAAGCAGCTGGTTGATGGTCCCACTCCTGATGTGAGCAGTTTCCAAAGTGAGGCATGGTTGTGACAGCAGTCTTGTGTCCCACTGGAGATCACTCATGCAAGGAGTTGCGAACATTGGGGGAACAGATCCTCATCAGTCACAGCAACTGCTTCCTGATATATTGGGATTGAGGTAATTAAAATGGGATAGAATGAGTCCCCTCAGGGAGATAGGGTGGATTACAAATAAAGTTTTATTATATTTAGTGTAGCACCATTATTATGCATATTTGTCTCCCATACAGAATTCTGGCAATCATATATATATATATATATATATATATATATATATATATATATTCACTTATATATTTTTATGTTTTAGGGCTGCAGTCTGATAGTTCAGAGGAAGTCCTACTTGTTTGAAAGTGGAGGATAAATTATTTTGAATTCACTTGTGAAAGAAAGGCAGTGTTCAATTTTGTTTTCTCACTCCAGTTTAATCATGTATAGAACTGTGTTAGGAACTGTGTGGCCTTCCTGGTGCTGTTAAACTGGAGCTTCCAGCAGCCCTCACCAACAAAGATAGTGGTCAGGAGTACTGAAAGTTGTAGCTCAAAACACTTTTCAGGATCACACAATTCCCAATGCTGTGCAGCATTCACATTAGAGTTGGTGTCACCCAATGTATTAACTTATGGTGTCACCTTCATGAATACCCACTAGTCCTCTTGGGACTTTCTGTGACTACTCCCAATATATATATTCCTCTACTGCTGCAGTTTGCTTTATAATGTTTTCCCCATTGCTGAAACTTAGGGCAGGGATCTGTCCTTTTGGGTCATGATAGAATGTAAACTAATAATGTTTCTCTGAAGTTGTAGGAAATGGGGCTCAAAGCAAGAAAATCCCAGCAGCACTCTAGCAATGGATTTTTTAAAACATAAAGTTTGGCTTTTTGAACCAAAGTACTAAGTTTGCTTTAGGCAACTTGTGATTTACCTGTCCTGTAAATCCAGACCAAATTAATTGGGTATTGGCTCTTCCATTAACAACCAAAATAATTTATACTATTTTCCAATAACGTTTTAATATTATCTTGAGACATTACAGGAAATAATGCTCACCATGATTTTGCATGACAATTGAACTCACTCAGCAACTCCGGCACTTACTGAGTGAGTAATGATAAAGTAAATTTCATACTAATGCTGCCCTGTCTGGAATTATGAGGAGAATGATATACATCAGGGCTGTCCAACTGGCGACCCGGGGGCCGTACACGGCCCCCCAGCCTGTTGGACACGGCCCCCGCTATGCCCCCGGCCGCCATTTTAATTTTTTTTTTAAAAAATCTATTTTTTTAAAAAAAATGGCGGCCGGGGGGGAGGGGGAGGCAGGGCAGGGAGGAGGAAGAGAGCTAGCTCCTCCTCCCTGCACCGCCCCCTCCGTCCCTCTCTCCGCGCCGAAAAGGAGCAGTAGGCAGCGCCAAGGGCAGCGCGTCACGCCAGGCCTCTGACGCGCTGCCCTTGGTGCCACCTTCTCCTCTTTTTCGCCGCTCCCTCCCTAGGAAGGGCGGGGGAGAAGGCGAAAAGGAGCAGTAGGTGGCGCCAAAGGCAGCGCGTCACGCCAGGCCTCTTACGCGCTGCCCTTGGCGCCGCCTTCTGCTCCTTTTCACCGGCTCCCTCCCTAGGAAGGGTGGGGAGACGGCGAAAAGGAGCAGTAGGCGGCGCCAAGGGCCGCGCATCACGCCACGCCACTGACCCGCAGCCCGTGGCGCCGCCATCTGCTCCTTTCGCGACTCCCCCCTCCCTAGGAAGGGCGGGGAGACGGTGAAAGGAGCAGAAGGCGGCGCCAAGGGCAGCGCGTCAGAGGCCTGGCGTGACGCGCTGCCCTTGGCACCGCCCCCACCCCGCCCCGCCCCACCCCGCCCCGCCCCTCCCTGCTCACTGATCACCTACGGCCCCCGAGGTGATCAGTGACACTTCTTCCGGCCCTTGGGTCGGAAGAAGTTGGACAGCACTGATATACATCTTTAGACCAAATTCTTTAGCCATTTTGCAGGATTCAGAGAAGCTTTGGTGTTAAGTATCATAGGTTAATGCCCTCGGAAGATATATATTCTAAGAAACCATGACAAAATTATGTGGGCTAGTTTCCCTTGAGTTTCTCTTTATCCGCTGCCACTTAATAGTTTTGCAGATTTTTGTTATTGGTAGCTTTCGCTTCCCTAGAGTTGCCAGAGTGAAAACTGAAGAGGATTTCTGCACCTTTATTGGTTTTGTGAAAGATGTAATTTCAGAAGGTTTTGTGTGTTACCTGATCACCTGACAAGCAATTCCTAGCGAAATGTCCCCTTCTGCACAACATTAAAAGTAAAGGAGAACTCTCCAGTTTTCCATCTGACTACCTGAGGCCTTTAGAAAGATTCAGAGGGAAGATGTACTGTATGTATCTCAGGCCAAATAAAGCTGTGAAGGAGATTGGTCTGCCTGTTTAATTGACAAAAGCATTTCTAACTGGATGACCTAGTAGAGTCAGATCATATTGTTGACATTAATACGGTATTGAAATTTACCTTGTAGCTTGGTGACTTCATTCAAGTTTTTAGCCTGTCAACTTATGGTAGAATGCAATTCCCATATTCCATTAATAATTGCTACAGTATATTTATCATCTAGTGGCTAAACTTCTGGTGACAAACATCTCCATGTTTACCTAGGCTCGTTATTGATAACTGAAACACATTCTGCTTCTGGAGCTTTACCTGTGGATTCTCAAGCTGAAAGAATCTGTCAGAACTTACATTTTTCTAGCATATTCTTTAAGCTCATTTTATGTCACAATTTGGGAAAGAGTAGGACTTTTGTGAAGGTTGTAGTGATTTGATTTTTGGACAAGGATTGTGGCATACTGGGATTTGAATCCCTATTTGACCTTGGACAAGTTCACACTCTCACAATCCGAGAGGAATGTTATGAGAAACTTCTTCTGAATAAAGTTTGCCAAGAAAAGGTCTATAATAGGATCACCATAAGTTGGAGCTGCCTTGAAGATATATAAACCACCACCGCCAAACAGTGAAAGTTATGAAGTTTAAAATCCTATTGGTGCACTACACTCATGTATGTGATTGTGGCAGGAGGAAAAAGGTAATAGGTGTGCAGCATAGGTGAGTGAAAGAAGTCACTGGAGAAATTCAGAGCTGGCATATTATTTAGCTGTCTTTTTTCACCATCACTGTATGACCCTGAAAAAAGCTCACCAGCATGAATATAGAAATAGCACTTTATCCCACCAGCTTTGTGTCTGGCTGCAATTGCATTAGTGTAGTGAATAGAAACATGCCAGTTTTAGAATATTGGTTAGATATTTGTTTTTTAAAATCCCTTGTTTGCATTTGCAACAGCAGTACTTTGGTGAGCCAGGGTTCTATGATCTGCTGTATTTTCTACATAGCCTCTATAATCATGCCTTCCAGTCATGTGTCCTATCCATAATGTGCCCTGTTTTTGAAAAAGAAAATTCTTGCACTTTCACAATTATTGCAAGATGATAATGATGACAACAACTTTATTTATAAATCATCCTCTCTCCCCAAGGGGACTCAGAGTGGTTATTAAAATGGCGGGGGGGGGGGGGGGTTAGAAAAAAGGAAGACAAGCAGCCTACTTGAGAATAGCAAAGGAGAGTGGCGAGAGGGAAGGAACAGGAGATTTCCACCCTCTGATGCTACTTGAATGCCAGCATATTGGAACTGGAGTGGAAGGGACTTATCATATCAAACTCAGTAACAGAAGAGTTATACTGAGTTTTTACCCATCAATGAAATGATGTACACTACACTCTCAGCTAACCAGCACCAATGGGAATTGGCAGATGTCAGGAAAAATGTAATTTCTTATTGCTTGAGAGTTACTATTAAAATAGGCCTAACTAATACTATATATGCGAGGACTCGTAGATTTCATCAAGCACTTTACATGACTGAGATTGATTATTGTTTTATACCTGCAGCAGCTATTGCTGTATTATCCAGATTTTAACCAGGGGTTTTGTGAAGTGAACAAACCAAGAGGGGGGGGGGGATTGCTCTGAGCTAACAACAAACAAAAGGAGAACCACACGAATAGTGCTACAGGCTCAGTGATAATGCAAAACTCTTAGCAGCTAGTATGAATCAATAAACATAAAGTAATATGCATCAGCAACAATGTTGTTTACAAATATATTGAAGAAATCATTGGCATATGCCACAAAACATACATAATGCAGTTACAAAAGCATGTGCGCCCCTGTGATGCATACAAGGCTAGAGACGATTATGAACTTTCATTGAATAT
Organism: Anolis apletophallus; assembly: GCA_030556195.1. Taxonomy (NCBI): domain Eukaryota; kingdom Metazoa; phylum Chordata; class Lepidosauria; order Squamata; family Anolidae; genus Anolis; species Anolis apletophallus. The sequence continues at coordinate 89,156,416 of JARBWK010000004.1, forward strand.
AAGATGCATATCACTACAATAGTCAGCACAATCAGAAAAAGTAAAGGTCCATAAGGAGGGGAGGTGATTCCACCATAAATAATAATTCAAAAAAAGTTCTCTGAGGCGACACGGATGAAAAGGTCCCCCCGCAATGTTGCGCGGCGAGGAGACTCAAGCCGCGGTGCTGGGTTGAGGCAGCCGCGTTACAGGGAAGAGCCCGCCGGAGATGCCGGAAAGAAGGCAGCAAAGCAAGCAGCAAATGACGTGAGCGACCTGTCGTGGTGTGGGGGCTCTGGTAAGAGCGCAGTAGGACCCACCAATGGGAAGGAGAGCCGGGACAGAGCCGAACGGCTAAGTAGTCTCCTGGCGCCAAGGTTGGTCTGCCGTTTTCGCGTCCGTAGACGCTTCTTCGGGGCGCGTCGCTATTTCCAAGATAATCTACAATAATACAATGCAATCATAATAAAATGCTAATGCCAAGCTGGCCAATAAGGGTTACACAGAAAAAGAGCAACAAGGACGCAATAAAGGAATCGAGGGCAACATACCAGGGTTAGTAAATCAAAGGGTGCCAGTGAAAATCATCCATCAGGCTGAATGCAGCAGCGAGGAGGGGGAGCAGGGAAGAGTTATAGGGAGTTCACAGGTGTTTAAGGTTTAAAGTAATAAATGCTGTAATGAAAGGACGTCATTCAACCCACAGGGCGTTTCTGAATTTAACAAAAGATGCCATTTCTTTTCAGCTTTAAGTAATTGGCTAGTTAGATCTGTGTGTGGTGCAGGGTTAACCCTTTGAAGGCCATAGACGCTGAAACTGTCTGAAGAATGATTATGTTCTAGGAAATGTTTGTAAAGTGTTGATTCCTGGGATGAACTGCGGATTTTGGACTTGTGTTCTCCCACTCTCACTTTCAGGGGTCTCGAACTCTGTCCCACGTAATGGAGGCCACATGTGCACTCCAAACAATATACTACCCCAGAATGGGCACATGTGATTTCATCCCTCAACACAAGGACCCTGCCAGTAGTTTTGTTCGTGATGTTGATGGATTTATTGATTTGTTTACAGATTTTGCAGTTCCCACAAGGTTTAGTGCCAGGATTATGTGTGGGAGTGTGCGTTCTGACCATGTGGTTTGTATGAGAAGATCCTTTATGTTTGCAGAACGTTTGTGGGCAATGAGAGGTGGATGTTCCAAGCCCTTAATGGGTGAAACCATAGGCCAGAGTTTCTTAACTATGTTGATCATTTGGGATGAATGTGGCGTAAGTGTCAGGGGCCAAATTATGCGTGTGGATGGTTGTTTAGTAGAAGGATGTAGCAATGTGGATCTTTGAATGTGATTGGCTCTATATCTGGCAGGGTTCAAAATGTTAGAGGGGTATCCCCTGGCTGAAAGTTTGTCAGTGAGGGTATCTGCATCTTGATGGTAATGATCAGAAGAGGAAGAGTTTCTTTTTAAACGTATGTACTGGGAGTAAGGAAGACTATTTTTTAAAGAGTGGGAGTGGAAGCTATTGTAGTGTAAAAGACTGTTGCGATCAGTAGGCTTATGGTATGTCCGGGTTTTAAGTGAATTTCTGTCTTTGTATATGGTCAGATCTAGGTAATTGACGGATTGATGGCTCACTGTAAAGGTGAATCTGATATTAGGGTGCCAAGAGTTCATCCAATTCTTAAGTGTGTGTACATCAGTGGATTGCTGTGCCAAAATTAGCACATCATCGATATACCTCCAGTAACCCAAAATATTGGATCTGATTGGATGATGTGGTGTCGAAAAGAGGTGTTTCTTCTCAAGGGAATTCATAAAAATAGTTGCTAACGTCGGGGCAAAACTGGCGCCCATAGAAATGCCACCACACTGTAAGAAAAAATTACCATTGAACTGAAAATAGTTATAATCTGTAGCACAGTCATAGAGTTCTGCTAAAAAATGTGTAGGCGGGCGATGTGGGGGGGGGGGTGTCCTAGTATTAAGATGGTCTATAATAACTTGTCTTGCTTCCGAAGTAGGTACGTTGGTGTACAAAGCCTCAACGTCAGCGGTAATTAATCTGTCATTGGGGTTGATATGGTAATTAGAAATTTTATTAAGTAAGTCTGTTGTGTCTTTTATATAAGATTCAGAAGAGGTGGCAAAAGGGCGGAGGTGGTGGTCCAAAAATTGTGACAGGGGTTCCAGGAGGCCACCGCTGCCAGAGACGATGGGCCTACCTGGGGGGGGGGGGTGCTTTTTGACTTATGAATCTTTGGTAATAAGTACAAAAGAGGTATTCTGGGGTTAGATTTACACAAAAAATTGGCAGTTTTGGTGTCTATATGTCCCATAAGTTCTGCATCATGTACCACGTTATGGATGATCCTGGAAAATCTGGTGGTGGGATCAGAGGGAATGGATTTATAGTGTCGGGTATTATTTAATTGGGAGTGGGCTTCCGTGATATAATCTATCCGGTTGAGGGCCACTATTGCTCCTCCTTTATCTGCAGATTTAAATAGGATCTCAGGGTGGTTGCCGAGCCTGCGTAAAGTGTGTATTTCTCTGTTAGTTAAGTTGGGATGTGATCTATCACTGTTGTGGTCAATTTTGTTGACCTCACGTAGTACTGTTTGTTCAAAGGCCCTGGTGGTAGAAGATATGTTGGTAGGAGTGAATGAACTCTTAATATAAAAGGTACTGGATGTGGTGGATGGTACAGCCACTTGCTGAGAGAAAAACTCCTTTAATCTAATGCTCCTAAAGAGATGAGCCAAATCATGACGAATGATAGAATTTGCACAGTGGGGTGTGCCCACGTAAGAGAGGCCTTTATTGAGTGTTCTGATTTCAAAAGTAGTGAGGTTAACATCAGACAGATTAACAACTAAGTTTTCTTGGGGTTCCTCCCGGCCCCCCGAAAATTTCCACCCCGAGAAGTCCCGCCACGAGAACCTCTGCCTCCATTTCTGTCTCTTAAATAATAATCATTCTTTGGTCTGACATCAACTTGTGGTTCAAAAAAATTGGTATTGTCATCCTCATTGGATCTGTTAGAGTAGTTAGAGTACACAGACTCACGTGAAAACCTGGCAGACCTAGGCATGTTAGTGTAGAAGGATGGATAATGCCATTTATAGATCCTATGGTTTTGGAAATCCACTTCATCTCTTCTAAATTTTTTGATTTTTAGTTTCTTTACATCCTGGTGTAATGTTTCACACTTGGTTTTAATTGTGTCTAAGTCAGAGGCTGTTAGGAGGTCAGCTGATTGTGTTTTTATAGAGGAGATATCATTATTCAGAGTTTGTATTTCCTCTGAAGACCTCTGAATCAAAAGGGTTAGGAGATCAAGGGAGCATTTTGCAATAATTGCTTCCCAATTCTTTACAAATTGATCATCTTCAGTATAATTACCCGGGGGGACTTGCATTCTAAGGCCCCTGGGGATAAGTCCCTGTCTGACATACTCTGCTAAAGTATTGGCAGTAAGTTGCACCTTAACAAGCCTCTCCTCTTTCTTTGTCAGTTCTCTAATAATATCTAGTGAGCCTGGGTCTGGAGGTGGGGCTGCTCCTCCCTCCGAGCTGAACAAACCATAATTCTGAATGATATCTTTCCGTTGAGAATCATTAAAGGAATTGAAATTAGAAGAAGTAGCCATGGTCCCCAAGGATAGGCAATGCAGCCTAAACTACAGCAAACAAACCAAGAGGGGTGGGGGGTGGGGATTGCTCTGAGCTAACAACAAACAAAAGGAGAACCACACGAATAGTGCTACAGGCTCAGTGATAATGCAAAACTCTTAGCAGCTAGTATGAATCAATAAACATAAAGTAATATGCATCAGCAACAATGTTGTTTACAAATATATTGAAGAAATCATTGGCATATGCCACAAAACATACATAATGCAGTTACAAAAGCATGTGCGCCCCTGTGATGCATACAAGGCTAGAGACGATTATGAACTTTCATTGAATATAAGATGCATATCATTACAATAGTCAGCACAATCGGAAAAAGTAAAGGTCCATAAGGAGGGGAGGTGATTCTACCGTAAATAATAATTCAAAAAAAGTTCTCTGAGGCGACACGGATGAAAAGGTCCCCCCGCAATGTTGCGCGGCGAGGAGACTCACCCTGAGTCTTTCTAGGAGATGGTGGCAGGATATAAAGAAAGATGATGTTGTTGATGATGATATACTCAATACTATACCATACCATAAACTCTGTATTGATATTAGTATTGAAATACAGTAATTCAAAGGAAATAAAGACAAACTTAACTTAATGACTTCTGGTTGCTTGAGTTCTGGTTCATGGAGAGCCTACCGTAGTACACTAACAGATGAAATGCAAAGCAGCAGCAGAACGGACATGACACTGTATGGTAGACACCAGCCAAAGATGCCATTATATTGCTGAGATTTGACTTTGTTAGTCTTGTGTGCCTAACCTGGTATAATTTTTTGATGTTTTCAAAAAAAATCTTCTCTATACAGAAGTTTTATGATTTCATGAATACTCTCTGATAACAGCTTTCAGTTTTATCTTTTTTATTTAGTTGACATGAGTCTTTAAAATGTCAGGCTACATTAATTTTGACTTTATATAGATATAGCAAGTTTGTAGTATGTTCCAGTGTTGCTGAGGACAACATATACCAAAGACTGAACAACAGAGCAGTCAGCTGGTTACATTTTTTCACAATATTACAGCTGAAAGAAGATCAAATGATAATTGATTGAGGTGGCTGTCAAGTTCTAGCAGAGACACATGGTTGATGTGCTGCAGTTTCCAGCAATTTAGTCTTAGATATGGAGGGAACACACATTTTAAACCTTTGTTATTGTGCACCTTCAAGTTGTTTAAAACCCATGACAACCCTAAGAGTAATCTATCACAGTGTTTTCTTGCCAAGATTTATTCTTGAGAAAAGGAACTGCCCTGAATACAGAAAGTGTATATGTATCATATCTGGGAGAGAGCTAAGCTTTGTCCCTTGATGTACTGTTATTTATTTATTTTTATCCTGCTTTTCCCCCATGGGTGGGACTCAAAGTGATGAACAGTGGTTAAAACAACAGAGAGTACATGACAACAAAAGCAAAATAAAGTGGATAAACAACACATTACATAAATCATATATGACAGACTTAATAAATACATGTGCCACTAATATTCCCTGGGCCTAAGGCCACTGAGGTTGACTATAAAAATTATATGAAAAGTCCTAAAACTCAGTTTTGTTGTCTAGACCAAGATATTCTTCATTGATATGTGATACCCATAGTAGACTGGTCATTTCCTATTGTGGGTTGTCAGGAAAGGCCTGCTTCCATAGAAAGGTTGTGACTTGTGCACGAAAGGCCAGTAGAGATAGGGCTGATCACACCTCTTTGGGGAGGGAGTTCCAGAGCCACGGGGCCACCACTGAGAAGACCCTTTCTCTTATTCTCACCAACTGTAGTTGTGACGGCAGTGGGACCATGATGAGGACCTCTCCTGAAGCATTATGTATTTGGTTTAAAAACTTGTGTGTATGGAAGCTTTATTCTATTTAAGCCATAAATTTATTTAGTGAATTTATTCATAAGGAAAGTCTCTTGATGTGTGCATTTTATGGTGGCTGTTTCAGATATCGCCAACTTAACTATGTTAGGGAAGATTTCAACCAGCTGTTAAGACTCTTGCCATATTCAGTCACTCATAGAAATTTAAACATAAACATAAATAAAACAAATTGCCTTAAAATTTTAATGTGTCCATTATGAGTATGTGTATGAGTTTAATCCCATTGAAAAATAAATCAGGATGCCAGTGATATTTTACAGTTTCAGACATGAAATGATTTTATTTCCCTGATTTTTGAATTAACTCAAATTCTATACTAATATTATGTTTCATATATAGCAAAAACATAATAATGTGCTGTTAAGTTTCTTTCAACTTCAATAATTCCTTCTTATGAAAAGGAAAAGAACCCTAACCCTTTTGGGTGAGAATCCAAAAATCTTTAAACTCAGATCTGGCAAAAATGGGAAAAGAAGACACAAAATTGGAAAATGATTTGGTTTTCTGGCATGCAAATTGCTGAAAGAACATGCATCATTAAATAGTCATTTGGACTACTGCAGGGCTGTCCAACTGCCAGCCCTGCAGGTGTTTTGGACTTCAAATCCCAGAAATCCTAACAGCTGGTAAACTGGCTAGGATTTCTGGAAGTTGAAGTCCAAAACACCTGCAGGGCCGGCAGTTGGACAGCCCTGGACTACTGTTCAAAGAATGTTTCCACTGATTCTTGGATATATTTTTGCATCTGTGTATTGCTGTATTTACATCAGAACAAGAAAATGTTCTTTTTGACTAGAGGATTTGGAATCCCTCACCTAGCATGGTCATGTATGGTCTACAACTCCTCTAATGCCCATTCTGAGCTGTGGAATTCTGTGAGCTGTCATTAATTTTCCCCCCAAACTTTAGTTTATATCCTTGAGCTATGGTTTGACTGGAGTTACACTTAAAAATATACCTGTTCCAACTAACAAACAAATTCAACTAAAAGACAAACCTACAGAACCTATCTTGTTCATAATATGGGGACTGCCTGCATAAATCTTCACAGCATGTGCATTTTCCTCTCACACTTCTTTATTGGTTTGAAATGTAAAAAAAAAGTGGAGAAAACAGGCGATATGGGGTGGGGGTAATATAGGCAAGATTTGTGGGATCTGCAAAGTATATGAAGGGGATTGTTAATAGCTGTGTACTGGAATGGAGAAAGAACATAATGACATAACAGTAAAGAATGATTATACCAAGTAGAAAAAAAACTTTTTAAAGGGCTGAAGCTAATGTACATTCCTGTCATTTGGTGCCACTAGTTACAAGAATGTGTTCAGGTATGATGTTCTCCAGGCCTTCCATACTGTGGTTGTATGAGGCTCAGACTGCACTGGAATTGGTTTCTACAACAGAACAGAAAAATACCTTGATTTTTAAAGATTTTAGTAGTCTCTCAAAGCCAGAAATACAAACAGATATTTCAGTGATCCCACTAAGCCATTATTGAAACTCATGGAAATATTTTGGAAACATTATCATAATGTACACAATAGACTAACACAGCAAACTGGTTAAATGTGTCCCTTTCTCTCTCATACACTTTTAGCAGATGGTACGTCAGGAATATGACCTCTTCTATCAGATGCCTTGTCATCTCCTTTTCCTTTCCTCTGGGGATCTTTCTCCTTTATAGTCTGAGGTGCTTTTTGAAGTCTAAGTTGTGAAGGAAAGCATTATTATAATGAGCTTGTTAGATCAAAGTGACATCTACAGTTCAGCAGCACAGCATTTGATCAGGACTAGCATGGATTTGCAGATATATTGGATTAGGATAGTATCCACAGAGAGTAACAACCATAGGTGCAGTCCTGCAAACACTTACACGTTGGTCTCATTGAATGCAATTGTATGTATTTCAGTTATTTCTTTCATTTTTTCCTTTGCTTTATTTCATAGTGAAGTAGAAATCTATGATATTATTCCCTTGATTGTGCTTCTCTCTGTTTTTGAAATTGTGGCACTTGACAGCTCTTGCTACTTCCTTCTTTTTATCAGCCAGGTGTCTCAGATGAGACAAGGTTGAACCACTGCTGTTTCAGGCATTGAGGTGCAGAATGCTTTCCTAATTTCTTTATATAGGTATGTAAGTGAACAAGGTGAGGTAGTTGTATCAAAGGCTATAGGCCTTAGTAAATCTATTGCTGCACAAGCTTACTTTACATAACTGGTTAGTCATTTCATGAACAGAATACTGAACTAGACGTGCTTTTGCTGAGATATGTCAGGGGCTTTCTTATCACTTTAACTAGAATTAAACTCTGTGCTTATCTGACCATTGAAATGTGAAGGAATCATAGCATCCAAAAATGATACCACAATGTGGTTTCATTTACAACAACCTACAGGCACACATCTATGCCCACACATAGTTAACTTTGTGCATCTTTACCTGTTCAGGCTGTTTCATGCTTTCACATTTCATTCTTCATCTTGTTTTGCTTTTCAGCACATGCTTTTTGCCCAATGTTCCTAAAATACAGCTTTGAGAATTCAAGTCATCTGCCACACCATGGAATCAAAGCCTCTTTAACATCTTGATCATCATGGCAAAAGTTGCTGTCAATGAACCGTTGCTTGAAGTGTATCTTACACAGTCCATTAGCTACATAGTAAACAATAGTCTTATACAGACTTTAAAAATATTTAAACCCTTCATTACCCCAAGTGATTTATTGCTTAGCAATCATTAGCCCAGACCTGTTTAATTTCTGAGTCTAAAGGAAACTCCAAATTGTTAAGTCAGTGTTGAGTGCTACAGTGAATGAAAGGCATTGCATCTTTCCATATCAAAATAAGGTGACTATCAATGAATTCTTTCTTTAAGAATTCACAATGTTGCATTTCTACATCAATGAAAAAATATCATTATGGTTACACATATTTCCTTGCATTAAGTGCTATAGATTCTACAGGGTGTATAGTTAGGCCATCATGTCCAATGATTGTGCAGCCACAGATTCAATCATTCACTGCTTGAAAATTTTCAAAGGTAAGCCTTGATTTTGCTATTTTGTATAAGGAACATCATTTTACTACACCGTTCTATGTAATGGGACTTGAACATCCACAGATTTTGGTATCCACAGGGAGTCCTGAAAAAAAACCACACTGGATACCAAGAGTCTGCTGTTTAATGCAGTAAACTCCCAGTTAACCAGACCTCAAATAATAATAATAATACACTTTATTTATATTCCGCAGTTCTCACCCCGAAGGGAACTCAGTGCGGATTACAGAATACATACAGCAGACAATCCCTGCTGAAATTAGACGTACAAGACATACAATAACATATAACAGGAAGATTCCCTGGACTCAACCGGGCAATGTTGTTATATTTGTTTGCTGTTATATTTGTCACTGGGTGCTGCTGCTCCATTCCGTCACAGGGGGGCACTGTTGTTCCATCCTCCTTCTACCTCCACCTTCTTGATGAAGAGCCTGCCAGCCAGCCAGCCAAATTCTTCTTCCGGTAGTCGTCTTCAATATTTATTGAAGTTAAAAAGTCATTTTTTAGGATTCCTCCCCCGCTTATGCGGTACCTAATTTATCTGCTTAGGTTAACAGGGGCAGGCTTACAGCTGACTTGCCCAGGTCAGCCCGGGATTGGAACTTGTCATGTTCTGATCTTTACAGCTACAGTTTGCAGCTAACAGCTGCTGTTTTAACCGCTGTGCTAATCTCCCGGCAAATAAACAGAACTCTCAAACAACTGGCAAAAATCAGTAAGTATCTACCTCCAAGGCAGTCAGTGTGATCGGTATCCTGTATCTAGTTCTGAAATCATATTGAAATGGATTTATATAATCATACTGTAGCAGGAAAAGTTCTTCTAAACAATACCCTTTTCCTTCTAAGGCTGCTTTCCGTGCGGGCGCAGGAACGAGAAGATGTGACAACTGGGTTACTTCTCAGGAAACACAGTTTATTTCGAATCCACAGCTGTAGAGGTCTGCCCTATGGCGCAACAAGACGCAAGGGACAGAACCCCGCCTCCTTCCAGTCATTCAGTTTTATACAATCAATGGAGTCGGTTTAAGCACCGCCTCGTTCATTCATTTCACTGGCTAACACTTATGATGTGCTCTGATTCTAACCAATTAACAATGCATTATGTAATCTAATAATCCATTGGCTAACAGACATTGCGCAGTTTATTTTCCTGACCAGTTATTAAAGCTTTGACTATGTGCGTAGATTGTCCCTATATTGTTACTTTTCTGATAAGCGTTCCGTCGGACCGGCCAAATGGGTGTTTTATTAGGCTAACATATGTGATGTCTCCTAGACCAATCACTGACTAGTAAACAAAGAGCACATGGTGTTTCTCTAAACCAATTGTAATGCACCAGGACAACCAATGAGGTGGCGTCCCTTCTAAACCAATCACTGCTGTTCTCTAGTGTGCTTGCTAACTCTGCCTTCTTCTCTATGCCTATGCCTATGCTTGGGTAGCATTCTCTCCTGACATTTCTTCTGTAACTCAAGGAGTCTCCTTCAATAAGATCATAAATTACCAAGGGATCACAAGTGTTTTGTGGTCTATGCAGAAATACACAACAGAAGCACTCTCAAGAATCAGTTGTCCAATGTCAGTTTTTAAAAACCCAAAGAAGGGGAGTCTATCACCGTTCTAGGAAGTCTGTTACATTATTGAACAGCTTTTATTGTCCTGAATTTCTTCCTAATGTTTAGATGTGATCTTTTCTAGAGATAGATAGAGTTCAAAGTGTGCAGGGAAACTCAATCAAAGCACTCCTGACAGGTGGCCATCTAGCCTCTGTTTAAAGACCTCCAGAGAAGAAGACTTCATCACACAGTATATTCTACTGTCAACCATCAGGAGGTCCTTCCTATTTTTATGTAGATTTTCACCCTTTTATTTTGAATCCATTGGCAACTATGAAATTCTGGTTAAATTCAAAATCTTTGACTGAGAATTCTAAACGGTTCTCCTTAAACTGCAAATTCCAAAATTCTATATGATGTTGCTATAGCAGTTCAAGTGGAATCAGTGTGTTACAACAGTATTAATTGTGATAACTCTCCTAGTCTCTGGAGCAATATAAAACAAGATTAGTGCCTCCTCAATGTGAGATCCTTTCACATATTTAATCATTCCTATGATGTTACCTCTTAATCTCTTCTTCAAGCTAAACATACCCAGCTTCCTAAGCTGTTCGTCATAGTGCATGACTTCCAGAACTTTTGCCATTTTGGTTAACTGTTTTTGATTCCACCTTCTCAATACCCTTCTTGAATCAGGGTGGCCAGAACAGGGAGATAGTACAGTGGAACCTTGACTTATGAGCATCCCAACAAACATGTTTTGACTTATAAGCCATCACTTTGAAGCAGCCAAATTAAGGAGTTATGGAACTCCAAGTACCAAGTTAACTTTACCAAGCTACCTGAACGTGCGGGCACAAGGGTGAGGAAGAACACACGGCAACTGTGAAATAGGTGAAAATCAAAAAGATTTATTTCTGGCACCAGCTGGTGGGCTCTTGCCAGCAGAACTCGCTGCAATCAGGGGCAAAAGACCCCGTCACTTCTCATACAAAGACATTTATACCACAATGGAGTCATTTCAGTTAAGCCCACCCCTTCTTCATGGATAAAAACAATCATAATTGGCTGGTGATTACTGTTGCTTTCATGACATTTCATTAATCCAATAAACAGTGCATTTTCATTAGCATCATTAGCATCACATCTTTAAGTCACACCTCTGAATGAGAACAATAGTCAGTTATAAGTTAGTTCTTTCTCACAGTACAGCTATCAATCCTGAGTCTCTGATGTTCCCTAAGTTGAAACATTGACTTCCAGGCTCCGTGCCAGCAACGGAGGGGTCAGACTCTGTCATGCGCAGTGCTTTCTCTATTCGCATTAAGTTCTCCCATAGCACAATCTGTACTGCTTTCACCCATCTAGCCTATGTTATCTCAAGTCAGGCACAGGGTGTATTAGAATGCTTCAATCACAGTGTTATTTTCATATTGCAAGTGCCTGTCTGATTCTTGGCACAGAAACCCGCATTTCAAAGCTAAACACGCATGTAGCATCACTCTCTGACTGTACTTTTTGCACGGAAAAGTACCAAACCTGCTTTAACTTGATTTAACATCTTAGTGCCATTTTAACGTGTGAGCAGCCCAGAGGGAGTGTTCATGTCAGATGGAGTGCATGCTTGCACCAGACAGGGCACTCACAGCAGACACAGCACTAGTGTCAGATGGAGCGCGAGTGCCAGAGAGAGCATGAGTGTCAGATGGAGCATGCACACAAACATTCTCACAAGAGTACAGGGCTTCAGGGGAATATTTTCTGTACCTCATGTCTCAGTCCCTCTGCCTGAGTGCAACATGCTCTTCTCGGCTTTGGGTGATTGCTGCCTGTTGCCTCTTCTCTGCTTTCAGAGGTTGCTGTTTGCTTTGTGGAAGTTTGGGTTAGTTCATTTTGTGTACTTTTTATTCCTGGTACGGTTCACTTCAAGAAGAGAGGGAGAGAAAGTGCAAGAAAGGGAAGGAGGCTGGAATTAGTACTGTATTGAACAGTATGAAGACAATGATACTGTTTTGCCTTGCTCTCACACTGGCCAAAACACATTTTGTTGCCTGAAATGTGATTCCTTGCCTGAAATTTGTGCTTCAGTCATTTTAAAGTGGACATTCTTTGTTTACTGTTGCATTTGAATGCGCAGGTTTTGCCATGCTCTCACACTGGCCAACCCACAGTTTGTTGCTTCAGATGTGCTGTATGTGTTTCTGTGTTCCTTTCTTCTACCCTTTCCTTCCTTCCTTCACTCAATCCTTCTATCCTTTCCTTCCTTTCCCCTCCCCTCCTTCCTGCTATCCTATCCTTCCTTTTTCCTTCCTTTCTTCTCGCCTCTTTCCTTCCTTCCTTCACTCCATCCTTCTATCCTCTCCTTCCCCTCCCTTCCTTCCTGCTATCCTTACTTTTTCCTTCCTTTCTTCTCCCCTCTTGCCTTCCTTCCTTTCTTCATTCCATCCTTCTATCCTCTCCTTCCCCTCCCTTCCTTCCTGCTATTCTTCCTTTTCCTTCCTTTCTTCTCTCTTTTCTTCCTTCCATCACTCCATCCTTCT
>JARBWK010000004.1:89169215-89467663 GCA_030556195.1 Anolis apletophallus
TGCGTGGATGATGTGTAGGGGTGAGGGTGGGTCCCACTCCTGGCTGGGCCAGGAGGCCAACCTTATCCCCAACCACCCCATGGAGGAAGGGTCCGAGGAGGACGAGGAAACCCCAACAGCAATCCTAAACGCAGTGGCAGCATCAGCAGCGGCAATCGGCGCCAAGGGGAAAGAGGTGCCTGCTGCCCGACATTCTCGTCCGAATGCCCTTCGCATGCAGCAAACAAGGGCAGAGAGACAGTCCACTCTGGGAGGCCCGCTTTTCTCCCCAGCCCCTGACGCTGCCCCAACAAACACACCGCTTACAAAAGAGAGGGAAAACCCCAAATGCAGCAGCGGTAACAGCAAGGGGGGAGGGAGAGGAGCCCTCACGAAGGCCCTGCTCCCGCCCACCACGTCAGTCAACTCCTGTTCCAGTTATTCCCTTTCTGCTACAAGAGGAGGAGGGAGAAAGCCCACCTCGAGGCCTCCAACCCCTCAACCCCACGCCAAAACAAAAGCCCCAAGAACCCACCAGCAGGTCCCTAGGGTAACCGGAGGGGACCGCAGCCCAGTTCCAGTAAAAAAACACCCACAGGGGAGAGAGAGGAGGCGAAATTGCCCCCCAACCTCCCTAGGCTCCTCAATACCGATCTGCTGGTGCAGCAACAGGCCTTCATGGCTCCAACGCTGCAACCCAGGTCTTCCTTCTCCAAAGCTTCGCTCGACGAGCTGAGCGGCTCTCTCTCTCTCTTTTGAGAGCGCCTGGTTTCACTTTTTGAAACCACGCCTCTGCCTGAAGGTTAAAGAACCTTCGTCTCCTCTCCGTGAGGGGCCAATACTTTTCGCCAGCTAGCCGCTGGCGAGAGGGCCTTCATTTGCATATTTGACAGCCTTTCCAGCGGACGCCAGAAAGCCTCTTTCCCTGTACAGTGCACTATGTGCATGCAGCGCAGAACGCAAAACGAGAATCAGATAAATGTTCACTTTTGCCCGTGGCAAGTTCCAGCACGGGTAAGAGCAATCAGCTCAGCAAGTTGTGCAAAGGATCCAGGGGAGGGACCAGGCTTCCCAGACCCCGTCTTCCCACGTCACAACCACAGAACCCGCACGCCTACCCCCTTCTCTCACAAAACTGCTCCCATCTGTAAAAGGTCGAATCCACTTTCTCCCCAGGGAATATCACGCAAATCTGGCCGCTGAGTAAACAAGTCCATTGTCTGGTTGCAATCATGATCTGAGGGCTCTGTATGGCTGGGCAACAAAGTGTGGATTTAACATGGGACACATCTCAAGAGCAACGAGCGGATTATCACACAGAACTCCTTCATACTTGGTCAGTCTCTCGTCGTTGATAGCCGGGGCCTTTGTATCTAACAATGCTTTTACGTGTGTGGAACTCTTACAATGAGAGGTCTCCCTAGGGTGAGCTTAGTAGCTTCTCGACCAAGTCTACTGAAGCTGCAACGGCCTTCAAACAGGGGGCAAACCCCTAGCTACTGTGTCTAACTGCTTGGACAAGTATGTTACAGGCCTCTGCCATGTGCCTGAAATCTGCGGGGCCAGAACACCCACAGCTGTACCATTTCGCTCAGCGCGAAGAGGTAGAACTGCTTTTCTAGGCCTGGCAAAGCCAATGCCGGAGGAAATGACAGCTTGCTTCACTTCTCTGAAAGCATGCTCGCATTCCTCCGTCCACACGAAATGGGTCTTTGTTACTTCCTTTTGTTGCTTGGTACAGGGCTTTGCTATCACAGTGTAGCCCGGGATCCAGTGTCTCACATACGAGGTGGTTCCAGGAACTCTCTCTGCCTTCTGTCTTTGGGCGTTGGAATGGCACAGATAACTTCCTCTTTCCACTTCTAGCACTTTACTTCCCTGGGATAATCCAAACCCCAAGTACTTGACTTTCCTTTGACACAACTGTGCTTTCTTTCTTGACACTGTATATCCTTTCTCTTCCAAGACTTTCAACATCTCTATTGTGTAATGCCTACATCCTTCTTCTGTCCTAGTTGCTATTAGCAGATCGTCAACATATTGGAGCCAGGTTCCCTCTGCTTCTGGAATCTCAAACTCTGACAGATCCTGGCCAGGGCTTGGGCCAAAAATCATCGGGCTCGAATGAAACCCTTGAGGTAAACGAGCCCACGTGGCTTGAGAACGTCTTCCTCCATTTGGGGTCTCCCATTGAAATGCAAAGATGGGCTGTGACACAGGGGCCAATCTGATACAAAAGAATGCGTCTTGGAGATCTAGAACTGAGAACCAGATTGCTGTACTTGGAATCAAACTCATCATAATGTAAGGATTTGGAACCACAGAGGTTAATGGGACTGTGGCTTGATTGACAGCTCGAAGATCTTGGACAACTCGGGTACTCCGCCTCCTGCCTTACGGACAGGGGAGGAGGGGCGAATTCCATGGGGAGTTACAATAAGTGATGATTCCATGATGTAACAATCTATGCAACTGTTCTTGGATTCCTTCCACTGCTTCTCTACTGATAGCATATTGGGCCTTTCTCACGGGAAGACATCCCGCCCTTATCTGTATCACCACTGGTGCAACATTTTTGGCCATCCCTGGGTCGTTATCTTCTGCCCATACCCTTGGAGTTTGTTCCCAGCACCATTGTATCTTTTTCTCTCCATCTTCCTTCAGCCTGAACAAGCGATACTCCTCCTGGCCAGGGACAGTTAGTTCCAGTTGGCCAGTTTCCAGGAATTCCAATCTTGCCCTAATCTTGGCTAACATGTCTCTTCCTAACAATGGTATCGGGCACTCTGGTATGTACAGTAACTGATGTGTAACTTCTCTTCCTGCAATGTTGCACCTTCTCTTCTGTAACAATGGGCACTTCTGTGGGCGACCTGAAACTCCAATGACCTTGATCTGTTGGGTGCTAAGGGGGGCAATTTTTTTGGTTACTACTGATTTATCCGCTCCTGTATCTACTAGGAACTTTATGCGCTGACCCTCTACTTCTATGGCAACCAAAGGTTCCTCCGGGTTCAGTAAGAGGAAAGCTCGGCCTACTCTTCAGGATTCATCCTCCTCCTCTTCCTCCTCTTCCAGGGCTGCAGCCACAACAACCCTTTCCTCATAAGGTCTATAACTTCCTCTTCCTCTTCCTGACCCTCTGCTCTGTGTTCCCCTTTTCTTTACACTTGCATCACTTTCCTCTGATATTTCTTCCACACATTCTCTTCTCCAGTGTCCTTCTTTTTTACAGCGGGCACACTGGTTTCATCCCAATTTACTCTGTCCTTCATACCCTCTTCCTGGGCTTCTCCCATGACCATAGCCCCTTCCTCTACTTGTTTCTTCCCTCATCATGCTTATTAAAACTTTGTATCCTTCCTTCTTCTTTTTGTCCTTTCTCTCCTCCTCTACTTGCTCCCGTGCAATAAACACTTGATCAGCCAAAGCTAAAAGTTCATTCAAAGTCTTTCCTAGAAATCCTGACTGCTTTTGAATCTTCCTTCTAATGTCTTGGGCTGATTGGGAAATGAAGGATTGCGTTATGGCGACCCTTCCGTCGTTTTGCTCTAAATTGTAGGGACTGTATCTTCTATAAGCCTCTTCTAACCTTTCCAGAAACGCAGCGGGCGTTTCTACCTTGTCTTGTTGGACTCCTTGTATTTTCTGTATATTGGAGGGCCTGGGTGGCCCTCTCCTTATTGCTTTTAGAAGTATTTGTTGGAACCCTCTGATACGTTCACGGTGGCCCTCCTTATTTGGGTCCCACCCCAGGATTTGCCTGTGTTGGGAATCTTGCATCTCCATATATAACTGCGCCAACCTCTCCATGCCCCTCTTGCGCTATCAAGCTGGCCTGGTTGACAATACTCCTTCTCTCTGCCGCTGTAAACAGGGAGTTTAAAAGCTTTTTACAGTCCCACCAAGTTGGGTCATGCGTTGCAATTATTCCCTCCACAAGATCCGCCATCGCCTTCGGTTGCTCCGAAGCTGGGGGCGTGGAATTCCGCCACTATAAGATGTCACTCGAAGTAAAGGGGACTATCTGAAAAGCTTGCACCCACCCTATTGTCCGCATCCAGTAATGGCACCTGCCGGATTGGTAATTCTAGGGCCCCCCTTTCTTCTGCCCTTTGTCTTTCATCCTTCTGGGACATACTCCTAGTCCGTCTAGGTGAAACATCCCGTGGCTTTCGGTAATCTTTTCTACTTGGGTCGAGAGACCCTCCTCTCCCTCCCTGTCCGGAGAACGCTCTATCATTCTATCGATACTGAGGGACTGCCATCTCACTCTCCTTTCAGCCTGTCTTGCTTCTTCAAAGGGGTAATGTGTTTCTTCTGGCAGGGGGCCCCTATATGCGGGTGGGCTTTTGTAGAACGGATTGTGTTCTGAATGCGGAATAGGGCAGGCCGCTATGACTGATGATGACATTAGCGGAGCCGTTGCGGTCTGTGACGGGGCCATGACTGATGGGAACATCACGCGGGGATCCGCGGCTGGCAGACTCCCTATTTCGGGTTGGGGCACACTCGGGGGATTCATTGGGGAAGTCGCAGTTGGAACAGAAGGGACCGCCTCAGCTTGCGTCACAGCCGGGGACGCCATCTGGGCGGCTGGGCCTGTCCCAAGGGTGGGGGCTGCGTCTTGGGCTTGGGCTGGGCCGTTTGGACTCGCATCGAGCGGGGGCGCATTGGCCTCCCCCGCCCCTGCGGCGGCATTTTCTCTCTGCCTGGGTCTTCTCCTTAACGGGAGCAAATCCTCCAGCTCAGTTTGCAAAACCGGAGTGTTTTTCCCTGCCTTTCTGCTAACAAAACATCCTCCTCTGGCTTGCCCCTTTGGGCCCGCCCACCAGATCCCCTCCGAAACCAATCTCAGCCATGTTGCGGAGTATATCCATTGATCAGTTGGATGTACTTCGTAGCAATAAGATTCTAGTTTCATGCAGGTTCTCAAATCCCAGGTTCCTATCTCTGGCCAGCTAATCTCTGGGACAGCCGGCCACACTTCTGTGCACAAATTTCTGAGCCTGTAATCTTTCAAGTCTTGCGGACTTTCCTCCACTGCTAACAGGCAGAACCTATCCCAGTTTTCTAGCACACATTTCAAAGGGGTCTCCTTTCTCGCTTTTGATCCCACACCACCCATCTTCCACCGGCCAAAAACACTTCAGTGCTTGCCCGCCTCCCAATGGGTGTGTGTTCCCTATGTGTTAGTGTTAAGAGCTCTATACTTGCTGATTCCTGCAGACCCCGGGACCACTTCCCGCGTCCTCACTCGATTGTCGTCGGATTGCTCACTAGATGCGGTCGCAGACTGCACCCCCGACTTTCCTTGCGCGCTTTCGATTGCCGGATTGCTCACTAGATGCAGATCAGCAGACTGCACCCCCGGACTTTCTTCTTGCGTGCCGGATTACTCACTAGGCGCGGTCCGACCTGCGCCCCCGGGCTTCCTTCTGGGTTTTGGGTTCACTGGCAGTAATGGTAGTTGTGGTCTCTCGGGTCTGTAAGCGGTGGTCTGGGGCGAGCCAGGCAGCCGGTCGTTCGGTGGTTGGGGGCCCCCTTCTCAGCCCTCCTGGGTCACCCCAGCTCCCCACTCACGAGCGAGAGCCGTCCAGCCAACAGGATTGCGTTCTCTTCGTTGCAGACTCGTCTTATCGCCTTTCTGAATCACGTCGGGGTCACCAAATATGTAGCAGCAAATCTGGAGTCCCAAAACTCCCTAGGTGTTACCTTTTTTGCTCACAGGTTCCGTGGACGCGCGAGCACAGGAATGAGAGAAAATGTAACAACCGTACTGTAATGCAATGAAGCCAAAGTTTATTTGCACACGTCAGCTGACGGGACCTGCCCACAGAACTAGCTGCCTCAGGGCAAGAGCCCTCAACATTCTCTTACTTTCCCTTATATACATGCTATGGCGGCAGGTCCCGTCTCCTCCTTTCTTCATCATTTTCATTGGTTCACATCATTAACACATTTCTATTATCCAATTAAACATCATATTATTTGGCATCACATCCTATTAGCATTCTCATTTGCTAAACAGCACTACGCAGTTATTAATTCTTCATTCCCACAGAACAAAATAAGATGGATGAAGCAGCAGCTTTTCCAGAAGGGGAGCAAAAAGAAAAAATGACAGAAGAAGAAGAAGGAGAAGATGAAGGAGAGGATACAGAGGAGGAGGATAAAAAATCAGATGATGGAAAGTCAGCATTTGAAACTATACTCACTCAACACCAACGGGCTTAACAGCCCCAACAAAAGAAAACGAATCTTTCAACAAATTATAAAAGGTAAATACACAATAGCTGCATTACAGGAAACTCATATCTGCCACAAACACGTCTCACACCTCAACCATAAGAAATTAGGGACAGCATATTATTCATCGTATGAGACTAAGAAAAGAGGAGTAGTGACGTATATAGCGGAAGGAATCAAATCAGAATTAAGTTTCCGGGATGTAGAAGGCCGAGTGGTGGGAACGACCATTTACACATCTGATGGGAAAACCTTAATATGTAACATATATGCCCCAAATGGACCTAAAAGAAAATTTATAAAGTACCTCAAAGAAAATATCCAGAATACCGAATATGATCATCTCATCATCCTGGGGGACTACAATGGGATTATTGACAAGGATTTGGACAAGAGTCATAAAATTAAAAAAACTAAGGGAAATCAAGGAGTACTCCCCAGAGAATTCTTAAATTTAAAAACCGAATTAGACCTAATAGATATCTGGAGAACAACACATCTAGAGGAAAGGGATTATACCTTTTACTCTAACAGACACGACACATGGTCTAGAATAGACATGGCTTGGTTAACAAATTCCCTAGCAATAACTGCAAATAAGATAGAAATCATCCCAAGAGATAATTCGGATCATTGCGCCATGACATTAGAATTAAATATTAAAAAAAAGACAAGGAGATGGCATCTCAATAACAACCTATTAAAAACCGAGAATGATATTAATAGCAATAGAAAAATATTAAAGGAATATTTTGAGATAAATGACACGGGGGATTTACCCCTTCAGACAGTATGGGATGCAATGAAGGCCGTCATGCGCGGCCAATTCATAGCGCAGAACTCCAATAAATTTAAAATGAAAAATGAGAAATTAAAAGCAATCCAGACGGAAATTCAAGAAACGGAATTAAAATCCAAATCCAATACTTTAAAGGATTTAAAACAGGATTGGGAAAGGAAGTTAAGACAGCTACGACAGGATAAACAACAATTAGAGATGGAAAACCTAGCTAATCAATATAAATATATAAAAAGGGATACCTTCGAGAACGCAAATAAATCTGGGAAATGGCTGGCGAATAAATTAAAAAAGAAAAAACAGGCTCAATTAATAACAACAGTAAAGAAGGTTACTGGAGCAGGAGAAGCGATAATAGGAAAAAAGGTAGAGATACAAACAGAGTTCGTGACGTATTTCAAAGAGCTATACAAGAAAGATCAAGTTAGAGAGGAAGAGATATACGAATACCTATCAAAACGGAAAATAGTAAAAATCTCAGAGGAAGATAGAGAAAGAATAAATGGAGAAATAACGGAACAGGAAATCACTGAGGTAATCAAGGCTATGGACCCAAATAAGGCACCGGGTCCGGATGGATTCTCAGTGGATTTTTACAAACAATTATCGGGAGAATTAGTGCCCTATTTGAAAAAATTAATGAATAAAATTCTACAAGGTGAAGAAACTCCTAAGTCATGGTCAGAAGCAGTCATTACATTAATAAAGAAAGGAGACGTAACAATACCAACAGTCGGAGACTTCAGACCTATCTCGCTACTCAATGTAGATTATAAAATATTCACAAAAATATTAGCAAACCGACTTAAAAACTTTTTGGCCAGATGGATTGGAGATGAACAAGCTGGATTCCTTCCAAACAGGAGTACCAGAGATAACATAAGGACAGTACTGAATACAATTGAATATTACGAGACGAATAGCCAGAAGGAAATGACGCTTCTCGCACTGGATGCTGAGAAAGCGTTCGATAATCTAAATTGGGATTTCTTTAAGATAATTTTTAAAGAATTAGATATAGGTCACCAATTTAATAATGCGATCTCCACCATTTACAATAAACAAAAAGCAAAAATACAAATAAATGGAGAATTAACGGAAGAATTTAACATAGCCAAAGGGACACGACAGGGTTGTCCCCTCTCCCCTCTATTATATATTATGGCCTTAGAGATTTTGCTGAAATCAATAAGGAGAATGATACTTTACAAGGCATAAAAATAGCTAACCAGGAATATAAAACGAAAGCCTTTGCCGATGATATTATTTGCATTATCGAAGATCCGATTAAAAAACATAACAAAGTGGGTAAAAGAAATAGAAGATTATGGGAAAGTAGCAGGCCTGAAAGTAAATCATAAAAAAACCATGCTCTTAACGAAAAATATGACGATGTCCAAACAAGAGACTCTACAGAGAAAAACCAAATTCCAAATAAAAAATAAAATAAAATATTTGGGAATCTGGATAACAGCAAAAAACTCAAAACTTCTGGAGAACAATTATATAGAAAAATGGAATTTAATAAAAAAAGATTTAGAACAATGGAAATATCTCAACCTATCCTTGTTGGGCAGGATAGAAGCTATTAAGATGAGTGTCCTACCAAAACTCTTGTACTTATTCCAGAATATTCCAATAATTAGAAACCAAAAGATATTTAATACATGGAATAAAGAAATTAACAAATTCATCTGGAAGGGTAAAAGGCCAAGGATAAATCATAAAATAATGGTCGACAAGAGACAAAGAGGTGGGTTCGGCCTCCGGACCTAAGGAGTTATCATGAAGCTTGTGCCCTAGTGTGGGTTAAAGATTGGATTGCACTCCAAAACGAAAAACTTTTAACTTTGGAAGGGTTTGACCTGAGGAGAGGTTGGCATGCATACCTCTGGTATGGCAAAACAGAGATAGAAAAGAACTTTGGCAACCACTTCATCAGGTCAACCCTCATAAAAATATGGCTAAAATATAAAAAAATTTCCACCATAAGATACCTTTGTGGGTATCACCCATAGAAGCTGAACATAGACGGCAACAAGGATGGAGAAAGTGGATGACGTATAAAGATCTATTAAAAACAGAGAAGGGCATACTAGAAATAAAAACTCAGGAAGAACTGTCCACGCTCGCAGGGGGGTCATCATGGTTAATGTATCATCAAATTAAGTCAGCGTATAATAGAGATAAAAAAATGGCTTTGACGAAAAGGAAGATTTCTGGGAGAAAATCATAACATCAGGGAGAAAATTGATAACAAAATTATATAACAAATTGATAGAAAGAGAAACAGAGACAGAAACAGTGAAAAGTTGCATGATTCAGTGGGCAAAAAATATAGGGAGACCAATAAAATTAAATGAATGGCATTTAATCTGGACAAAGAAACTGAAATATACGTATGCTATGGACTTGAAAGAGAACTGGATGAAGGTATTCCATCGCTGGTACATTACTCCAAAAAAATCAAAATAATGTATAAGAATAGTAATTCCAAGTGTTGGAAATGCCAAGATCATCCAGGCAGCTACTTTCATATGTGGTGGTCTTGTCCACAAATAAAGAAATTTTGGGACCAAATTCATGAAACCATGCAAGATATTTTCAAAATAAAATTCCCTTCCAAACCAGAATACTTCCTTTTGGGAATTATAGATCAGGACTTAGTATTGGAAGAAAATGAAGATAAGCTATTTTTTTATATGTTTACAGCGGCAAGAATCGTTCTGGCCAGAAAATGGAAGACTGATAAAATCCCTGATAGAGCCGAGTGGATGGAAAAGGTATATGAAATAAAAAATATGGACACACTGACATTCTACCTAAAAAGAATACCCCTACGCCAAGGAAACAGACAAACTGGACTCAAATAGACGACTATTCCAGAGTAAACTTTTAATAAAGATAAACAAGAAATAAGGACTTATATATCAGGACATTGTATTAAAAACCACACCAAGAAGAAGAAAAGGAAGTCAACTGTATATAACTTTCCTCACAGAAACTCAATCCCCTTTTCCTTTCCCCAAGTTCCCCCTTTTCGCATTTATCTTTTCTTCGCTTTTACTATTCTTGACTTACTATTAGTAGCTTAATGCCCCTACCCCCGTTTCACCACTCCCTACCCTACCCAACGCCCCGATTATAATAATGAAAAGTTGTAATTTTCTTTTTTCCTTTTTCCCTTTTCCTTTGGCTCTATATTGTTCTGATAAGAAGGTGGTATCTACTACCTTCGTTTTTCTTTACTTAATTTTGAAAATCAATAAATTTAAAAAAAAAATAAAAAATTCTTCATTCCCACAGTATGTTATCTGCCGGATGGGCACCATGTACTTGATTCACAACATTTCTAAGCCGTCCCTCTATGCCAGCAAGGAGGAACAGTTTCATTTGCCCATGCGCAGTTCCTACCAATCAGCTACAATGTAAACAAACGCACGTTGGAGCTAGCTAGGCCAATCACGGCCGGTGTTATCAGGAAAGGCACATGATGTACTTTAACAAATCACAGCTTGTGCCTGACCTACCAATCAAAGTGCATTATTCTCGTAATGGCATTTGGCATGATTTTTGGCAAGCTATCTCGCTATACTAAGTTCTGTGCTTGTGCATCACTCTCTCCTGACTGTACTTCTGCTAAAAGTGCCAATTCTGCTTTAGTGTTACAACAGTATTAATTGTGATAACTCTCCTAGTCTCTGGAGCAATATAAAACAAGATTAGTGCCTCCTCAATGTGATCCTTTCACATATTTAATCATTCGTATGATGTTACCTCTTAATCTCTTCTTCAGGCTAAATATACCCAGCTTCCTAAGCTGTTCATCATAGTGCATGACTTCCAGAACTTTTGCCATTTTGGTTAACTGTTTTTGATTCCACCTTCTCAATACCCTTCTTGAATCAGGGTGGCCAGAACAGGGAGATAGTACAGTGGAACCTTGACTTATGAGCATCCCAACAAACATGTTTTGACTTATAAGCCATCACTTGATTTAACATCTTAGTGCCATTTTAACGTGTGAGCAGCCCAGAGGGAGTGTTCATGTCAGATGGAGTGCATGCTCGCACCAGACAGGGCACTCACAGTAGACACAGCACTAGTGTCAGATGGAGCGCGAGTGCCAGAGAGAGCATGAGTGTCAGATGGAGCATGCACACAAACATTCTCACAAGAGTACAGGGCTTCAGGGGAATATTTTCTGTACCTCATGTCTCAGTCCCTCTGCCTGAGTGCAACATGCTCTTCTCGGCTTTGGGTGATTGCTGCCTGTTGCCTCTTCTCTGCTTTCAGAGGTTGCTGTTTGCTTTGTGGAAGATTGGGTTAGTTCATTTTGTGTACTTTTTATTCCTGGTACGGTTCACTTCAAGAAGAGAGGGAGAGAAAGTGCAAGAAAGGGAAGGAGGCTGGAATTAGTACTGTATTGAACAGTATGAAGACAATGATACTGTTTTGCCTTGCTCTCACACTGGCCAAAACACATTTTGTTGCCTGAAATGTGATTCCTTGCCTGAAATGTGTGCTTCAGTCATTTTAAAGTGGGCATTCTTTGTTTACTGTTGCATTTGAATGCGCAGGTTTTGCCATGCTCTCACACTGGCCAACCCACAGTTTGTTGCTTCAGATGTGCTTCCTTGAATTTATACCTTACTAGCTGTCCCGGCCACGCGTTGCTGTGGTTTAAAAAAAAAACTTGGGGACTGTGTGTGTAGTCATGTATATGTGTAAGCGTGTATATGTGTGTACTTATGTATATGTGTGTTTGTATATGTATGTGCGTGTATATGTGTTGATGTGTGCAAGTACAGGTGTGTTTATGTATGTGTGTATGTGTATATTTGTATATTTCTGTGCATGTATATGTGTGTGTGTGTATATGTGTTTCTGTGTTCCTTTCTTCTACCCTTTCCTTCCTTCCTTCACTCAATCCTTCTATCCTTTCCTTCCTTTCCCCTCCCCTCCTTCTTGCTATCCTTCCTTTTTCCTTCCTTTCTTCTCGCCTCTTTCCTTCCTTCCTTCACTCCATCCTTCTATCCTCTCCTTCCCCTCCCTTCCTTCCATCCTTACTTTTTCCTTCCTTTCTTCTCCCCTCTTGCCTTCCTTTCTTCATTCCATCCTTCTATCCTCTCCTTCCCCTCCCTTCCTTCCTGCTATCCTTCCTTTTCCTTCCTTTCTTCTCTCCTTTCCTTCCTTCCCTCCTTCCTTCTATCCTTTCCTTCCTTTCCCCTCCCCTCCTTCCTGCTATCCTTCCTTTTCCTTCCTTTCTTCTCCCCTCCTTCCTTCCATCCATTCTTCCTTCTATCCTTCTTTCCTTTCTTCTCCCCTCCTTCCTTCCTTCCCTCTCCTCCTTCTTTCATTTCCCTCCTTCCTGCCATTCCTCCCCTTTCTGTATCAGTCCTTGCTCCCCTTGCCTCTTCTCCCTCCCTCCCTTCCACCAGCATTCCGACATTCTAAACTGCCAGAAGGGTGTGGTGTGAGGGATCATGGGAGTTGTAGTCCAGTGGTTTTTTTTGTATTTTTGGTCATGTTGTTTAATTTTTTGTTTTTTTGGGGTGGTAAACATACCAAGTGGGGTTTTGTGTGTATGTGGGCTGATTTGGTGTCTCTGCCTTGGAAGGTTTCTCTGTTTGGGACGGTCGTTCCATGACGACTCTTCCTTTATATATATAGATTTATGATTTATACAGTACATCTTCTTATTTAAAAACACGTAACAAAAATGGGGTGGGGATTTCAGAGAGGCAGAGCAGATTAATAGTATTTCAATGGAAAAATCACTTTGAGATAAGATCATTTTGACTTAAGAGCTCAGTCACTGAATGAATCAAACTCTTAAGTCAACGAATCAACGTATTACTTTTCTTAATCTAGACACAATACTCCTATTGATGCAGTCTTTCTTGTAAGTTGAACCCATTGGTTTGTGTTCCTAGTTTCTGGGATAATAGAAAATAAGCTTGCTCTACCTTATACATGACATACTTTGTGATTATGTTTTCCAAACATTCCCTTATAGGGCTTGGTTTTCAGACAGATGAGATTTATCTCATCCAGAATCTCTTGGACCTAAAATACCATCAACTCTAATACTTTACCCAGAAATGGAATGCTGGAAAGTGTCTAGTAATAATTCAGTGTGGTAGAATTCAGAGAAGGCTTTACTAATAAAGGCATCACAATTGCCCCCTTAGCTAAATTTGTATACTTGCATAACGGTGTGATAAGTGATTGTAAAACCATGCTGAAAATAATCATCATCAATGGCTACTTTTCAAACTGGAATGAGGCCTCAAGTGAAGCACCTCAGGATTCTGTCCTTCAACATTTTCATCAATGAAGGACAGCTATAATGTACAAGACTCTATGGCAGGGGTGCCCACACTTTTTCAGCATGCGAGCTACTTTTAAAACAACCAAGTCGAAAAGATCTTCCTTCTGTGCGTGTGCTGTTGCCGCTGCATGCGCGCTCCTGCCACCACGCATTGCGGGAACGAGGGAGCGCGAGGCGGGGCCTCTGGACGCCCCGCCTCGTGCTCCGCCCTGCCTCTCTCTTGTCCGGAAGCAGCCGTGCAGCCTCTGCTGCCAGTGAGAGAGAGGCAGGGTGGGGAGCACGAGGCGGGGCCTCAGGGGGCCCCGCCTCGCACTCCCTTGTTCCCGCAATGCCCAATGGAAGGCACTTCCTCGTTCCTGCAATGCCCCGTGGAAGGAGCGCCACACGGAGGGTGAGCGCACGGAGGGTGTGCGCATGCAGGACAGAAGTGCCCCATTTGGCTGCGATCGACCTCATTTGGACTCGCAATCGACTTCGTGGGCAGCCCTGCTCTATGGCATTGAATTCTGCCATTTACTTTGCTGCAAACCTCTTTGAGTCCCTCCAGGGGTGAGAAAAGCGGTATATACAGTAAGTGAAATAAATTATAAATATAGTGAATAATGACATTTGAGGGACAAATTTGAGACTGATAAAACTGCAATGCGCCGCCTATACACACACACACACACACAGTTCGTTTTGAGTAATATCATAACTCAAAATCCACTCAACAAATTGCCACCAAATTTGGCCACAAGACACCTACTAACCCAAGGAGTGACCATCACTAGAAATAATAATTTTGTCATTTGGGAGTTGTAGTTTCTGGGATTTATAGTTAACCTATGTACAATCAAAGAGCATTCTGAACTCCACCAACGATGGAATTGAACCAAACTTGGCACACAAGACTCCTACAACCAACAGAAAACACTACGAAGGACATGCTAAATTAAGTGCCAATTTGTGAATGAATTGGTGAACCTATCTTTTAGTCCCCATCTAGTTCTGTAATAAACAGTTGACCAAGGATGAATCCAAGAGCTAAATATTTTCCCCCCAAAATACAACTAACACTACTAATGAAGATAATTATAGCACTGGAATATCTATGTGGAAAATTACATAACCAACAGAAACACAGAGTGAAA
This sequence comes from Anolis apletophallus, assembly GCA_030556195.1. Lineage (NCBI taxonomy): Eukaryota > Metazoa > Chordata > Lepidosauria > Squamata > Anolidae > Anolis > Anolis apletophallus. The sequence continues at coordinate 89,183,710 of JARBWK010000004.1, forward strand.
AATACTACTTGTTAGATGCTACAGATCTTAATTGCCGATTTTGAAGCTGTTGTGTGGGTCAGATGAGTTCATGGCCACTGTTGTATTCTGAGGTGCCAAAGGCATGAGTTCAAGTGTTACAGATCTCATGCCAAGTCCCAGTCTTTGCTAGGAACCTCTTTTGAATGGCTGAATTGACTGTTAATTATTACTCTTTGTTCAAATACCCATTCACATATTTTTGAGTATTGAACTGAGTCAGACTGCAGTGTTCCTCTCTTCCTGAAATTGAATTTTAACAGGAATAAATGGTGAGAGCAGTATTATGAAATAACGCTTGAATTCCACTCATGTGCACTCAGTTTTTCTGTTTTCTTAACCAATTTGGGGGGAAGGGAGATAAGAAAGCTAGACAAATATTATCATCTAATTTTGTTTAAGAAGCACAGAATATGAGTGATTGGCCTTCAGACATTGGCATCCCTTACATAGAAATAGTGAATTCATTGCTTCATCCCTTTCATGCAGCCAAGCTTCCAGTCTCCCCACTCTTCTTCAGTTAAGAAAAAGTGCTGGAGACCTTTTAGAACACTTCTTTTAGGAAGCTATACTTATCTGGCAAGTTTAGTCCACTGCCAGTAAAGTCAGCTCTCCACATTTGCTGGGCTTAGGGGTCCAAAACCCCTCACAAAAGTGGGAAAAACACAAATAAAAAATCACTGCTCTTTTTACCTGAGAAAATATTTCTGTAGGAATGTCGTGATCCTCCAGCATGACTCTATGGTCAGCTTCTGCTGGAAGCCGACCACAGAATCACAGCAGATGTCCTACAAGTGCCAAGCAACTCTATGGCAGAAATTAACCTTAGAATCACAGTGGAGGACCCAGACATTCCTACAGAGAACATATGAGTCAAATTTGTGAATAATCAAATCTTCAAGTGAGAACCGCAAATGTAGAAGACCAGTTGTACACAGAGAAGATGTAGTTTTATATTGAGTCAGACTATTGGTCCACCTACACTCCAGTGGTGATTGGCACAGTGCTCTGTAGATGTTTTGGACTATAATTGCTCATATAAGCTTATGAGAGATACTGTATTTCAGTATCTAATCATCACAGAGTTTATCAGAATTCTTTTGGCCAAAAAGAGGAGTGTGGCCATTATATGAAGCCTTTTTTAAAAGAGAAAATCCTCTTTATATTTTCTCTTTTGCGTTTCATTAGGATTCCTTGTCCCTCCTAATGAAACGCAAAAGAGAAAATATAAAGAGGATGATCGACCCTCAGGTGATCCAATCTCCAACTCCAACTTTGACTCTTCTCTTCAGCCTACCTCTCAGGTTTTCTCATCCTCCCACCCATGACACCAAAAAGTGTCATGTCAAGAGTCTGGTACAAATTACTTATGTGACAATTGCACAATGAAAAGCTAAAAAGACGATTACACAGGGCACTGTGTTTATGTGGTAGTGATAATTATGTGGTGAAATAGGTCAGCAAATGTATTACCTCTCTACAAATCTATGGTAAGGCCACATTTGGAGTACTGTGTACAATTCTGGTCTCCGCACCTTAAGAAGGATATAACGGAACTGGAAAAGGTACAGAAAAGAGCAACAAGAATGATCCAAGGAATGGAGCGGCTCCCTTATGAAATCAGGTTGCAACGCCTTGGTCTTTTCAGCCTTGAAAGACGGCGTCTAAGAGGTGCATTGATCGAAGTGTATAAAATCATGCATGGGATAGAAAAGGTGAATAAAGAAAAATTATTTTCTTTGTCACAAAACACTAGGACTAGAGGGCACTCCCTGAAGCTCCAAGGTAGGAAAATTGGGACTAATAAAGGGAAATATTTCTTCACCCAGAGGGTCATTGGGTTATGGAATTTACTTCCAGAGGAGGTTGTGACAGCTGTCAGCCTGGACAGCTTCAAGGCAGGATTAGACAGATTCATGGATACCAAGGGAATCAGTTACTGAAATGGACATCCAAGTGCCACCTCTGTGTTGATTGAGGCATGCAGGATTTCCCCGGGTACTGGTTGTGGGGGGTTGGGAGCAGGTGAGGGTTTTGCCCTCCTTTCTGCTAGAGATCCCCGTGTACAACTAGTGGGCCACTGTGTGACACAGAATGCTGGACTAGATGGGCTGAGGCCCGATTCAGCATGGCTCTTCTTATGTTCTTATGTGAAATACCATCAATATCTGGCAAACAGAGTGCTCTGAAAGCAGGTCTTTGGGGTTCCTGGAGTTTTTACAACTTTTGTATGGGGATGTTTGGAAAAGAGTCTAAGTCCTTCTTCATGCAAAACATACACCCTGCCACTGAATTTGGAAATGCTATTTTTTAAAAACTGTAATGAATCGCCCAGACACAGGCATGTAGCTGGGGACGGGGGCTTGAGGGGCTTTGCCCCCCCCCAAATTCTCAAGGTGGTCAGCAAGAAGGGCTTACTGGTACATTATTTAAATTGTTATGTTTATTCATATGATGATCTGATCACCATACCCAATGTATCCCATATGCATGGGGGTATTGGGGTAATGATACAAAAGATTTTCTAGCATAGATCCTCTCTCACTCACATTCAGCCCCCTCTGAATTGAACTCAGCCCCCGCCCCTGAATCAAAATCCTGGCTACGGGCCTGCCCAGACACATATTACTACTATTTCTGTAAAAGCTGTGAACGGCTTTCGCTGATACCTAAGTTTTAAAAACACTATTGGGGTACATTATATGCCCACCCTCATCCCATCCCATTTTCATAGGACATAATTCTCTGAAATAACAGCTATGTTTTTACATATTGCTTTTTGGTAATCCTGTGTACTGTTTTCAATGGTACTCTAGTCTTAGGGTTTGAAGGATCAAATAGGCAGAAGTGCGACATCAAATATATTCTGAGGATTTAGGCAAAACGATTTGGACAGCTCAGGATTTTGATAAACGGGGGGGGGGGGGTCTTTTTCTGCCTCTGACAATTGAGGCACCCATTACTATAACCACTCCCCCCCCCCTCTGAAGTGGTTTCACAAACGTTCCATCTAGGCCACAATCCAGTGACAAAGCAACAGAGTAGACAACTGTGTGTGCACTTTGCTGGCGGAACAGATGGTGGGTGGCAAGAAGCCAGAAGGCAGAGGAAGTTTAAATTTCAGCACAACCTTATCAATTATACAGGAGAATGCTTTGAATAGAGATGCCAAGTTTCTGGATCACTACAGGTCAGGTTATAATGCATTATGACATTTGTTTGTAAGGAAGCTCTCTGCCTGTGTTATTACCATTCCATTGGATAGAAAATTCTCTGTAATTCAAATGTCCTCTCCAATAAAATTCTTGACTTAATAAAAGAGAAAATTCAGCAAATTTCAAGTTTTATGTTTTTGACTAAGCAATACTTTGTGCAATGGTGGGATTGCTAATTAAGTGACCCCCCCTCCACCCTACTTACCCAGTTCTTGAAATCTCTCATTGTTTCTGATGTTGAGGAAGTTGCAGTTTTGTCTCTCAGATGAGCTTATGTCATTCATGATCTGTAGTTGAACTTCATACTTTTTTCTTATTTTTCTCTCTTGATTTCCTGTGGTGATAACAGAGTTCAGCTGTGCACTTAAAGACTGAAAGAAACTGAGCTTTGTCACAGGCTTTCCACTGCAAAATAAGCTGGGAAGGAAAGTTCATGCAACTGCTGAGGACTTGTTATCTTGGAAACACAAAGATGGTTGAGTGTAAATGGGACTATTTCCACACTTCCCTTTATTGGGTTCTTGCTTGTCTATATGGATTTTGCTGTAATTATAACATGAGCAGATTTTTAATGCATAATTAGCCTCATTAATCATTGTATTGAACCTGGCAGGTAATTTTGCAAGTTAAAACAAAAATTAATCATTTCCTGCATGAATAACTGAGCTTTGTGCTTTAATGGGATCATGCAGCAGCAATCCCAAAAGTACTAATATATTCATGGCTCGGAAGACAGACAAAGCAGGTAGAACAAGGGACAGGGGGAGGGTTTTACACAACTGTGCAATGTAAGAGATGAGGCAGGTTTTCCACAGCTGAACTAAGGGATTCAGATAGGGTAACTGCTAGCCTTTTGTCACTTTAGATAACAGGGCAAACTAATCACACCTTATTTCATAGCAATGTTAAAGGAGGAGCTTCTACAGAATGTATTTCAATGGCCCTTGGTATCTTTTGGGTATTTCCTTGGTACCTCCTAGGAATACCAAAATCTGTGGATGCTTGAGTCCCATTATTTAGAATGACATAGTAAAATGGCCAAACTGCAATAGTTATCCACCATGGAGAAAAAATCCACTTGCGTTAGTGCCCTTGATAGTTATTTTTTGTATAAGTTTGATGGTTAGAAACTGTGAAAAAGACATAAAGGCTGAGAACAGACTGAAGGAGTACATTTTCCTCTATTGCTTACTGGCTGGCACAGTTCTTATAGCTATTGTGAGGGGAGGTGGATCACACATGTACACCTCCATTTTCTTGCTTTTTGTGCTATATAGCGCTTGGGAGTCCATTTTCCATTGGCCTTGGTCTCAAGGGAGGAACCTTATATATACTATTTTATTTATTTATTTATTTATTTTCGGGTTTCTATGCCGCCGACTCCCGGAGGCTCGCGGCGGCTTACAGAAGCCGAGGGCACAATAAAAACAGAAACAATAAAACAGTAAAAGCAGTTAAAAACAGAGCACAATAAAACAATAGGATTAGGACATTGGCACGGTTGGAATATGCTGGTCTACGCACAGAAGGCCTGTTTAAACAAGTGGGTTTTACAAGCCCGTCTAAACGGGAGCAGGTCCTTCAGTGCCCGGGTTTCGGCCGGGAGGGCGTTCCACAGCGTGGGGGCTATAACCGAGAACGCCCTCTGACGAGTGGATGTCAGACGTGCCAGCTTCGCTGAAGGTACCTCTAGAAAGTTGGCATCCTCAGACCGTAGTGATCTCAAAGGGCAATATGGAGTGAGACGGTCCCTCAGGTACGCTGGCCCCAGGCCGTGTAAGGCCTTAAAGGTAAGAACCAACACTTTGAAGGTGATCCGGTGCTCAATTGGCAGCCAGTGCAGATCCTGCAAGACAGGTGTTATATGGCAACCTGCTGGGGTGCCAGACAGGAGCCGGGCGGCAGTGTTCTGCACCAGCTTGAGCTTCCGGGTCACCGACAGAGGAAGGCCAACGTAGAGCGCGTTGCAGTAATCTAGTCTTGAGATGACCGTGGCTTGGATATATTGGTGATAGGGACAAAATTTGATTGCTGTCCAAGAATAGTCTGGGTAGTTTGGGAACCCAAATTCAAAATTGGTGGTGAAGTCATGCTGAGTTCTACCAGTGAAAGGACTGGAATGCTTTTCTGCTGTATGCGAGCTGTTAAGCAATTGACCACCAATAAAGCTTATTGGGTAGTAATAATTTATGTTGGTTTTCAGCACCAAAAGAACTATTAGGAAGACCTGGCACCTTACTCAATACAGAAACAGAATACTACTTTCCCACACTCCTTTTGTGTTCTCCGTTTGTGTTGGACTACAACTCCCATATGCTGAATGTGTAGGATTAATAGAAAATAATTCAGTGTTATTGCAGAATTGCCTTTTAATGTAATGTTGGGAAAGATCTTTCAAGCAAAAATATTTTCCTTTCTGTCATGTTTGAAAGTACTTTTCCTGGTTGCTACTTTAATGAAATAATAAATACAAGAAAGTTGCTTAATTATCATTAACATTTCCCATACATCTAAAAAGTGACACACAGAAGGAATTGGGACATTTAAATAATATGTTTAAGAAAGGAGCAAAAGCAAAAAGGGAGGGGAAATGTTCAAAGATTTCCTTGGTAATGTTTTCTGATATTTTAGAAAGCAAGAACTGTGAATATATTTACTAAAGCCTCTTCCTGATAAAATCAGATGTGGTTGAGGCTGGCCTTCTGTGCATATTTAGTCCAGAGTAAGTTCCTTTGGAATTAATTGAACATTTTGAGTACATATACATCTTGATTTACTTAATTTTATATAATGTATAATCTGAGAAAATAAACTGTACTGAGCGGTTCTCAGAGTTTGGTCATCTAGTTTATTTGGACTTCATCCTGTAGTGGCAGTGATCTGGGAACTAAAATCTTTTTGAGGGCCAAAGATTAGGAACCACTAGCCTATAATATTTAAACATGTTTTTCCGTTGAAAAAGTGAAAAAGATCAAGAAAACATATGACTGTAATAGATGAAATTCAGTTAGAATATCATGGTGAGCCATAGAAACATATGTAGACAAACTGAAAACTTATCTGGATAAATTTTCAGAGGAAGAGAACAGGTAAAGAAGAAAATCCATTGGTTCGGGCATTATCATTATGCTCCTTTCTTCATCATACACAGACAATCATTTTCTAAAGATTCACAGAGGTTATTTTCCCATGCTGATAAATAGGTTGGCTTGATTTCTAACAATGGTAGTTAGAGTAGTATAAAGGGATAATAGTAAACCCCAAATCAAATCATCTTCTGTAAAGGACTCAAAATAATTAAATCTATATCCTTAATATGTAGATTTAATTGTGTTATAACTATATTTTAATCACATTTTAATTTGTATGCTTCATGACACAAAATATTTAATTGCTTTTTAATTTTTATATTCATATCATTATGCTTTGTTTTTAATTTGTATTGTGTCATGTTAGTTGCCCTTAGTCTCTATATAGAGAGAAAGGTGGAATAAAAATAGAATAAATAAGTAACTAAGTAAATAGTACACATCTGATTAAGAAAATGATGTTGCTCTGGGTATTGCTAACAAAGGAAAGTTTTCTATAGTTCAGCCTATAGCAGTGGAGACAATACATCCTTGCTTTATGCTAGTCTGTAGCTGAAAAGGCTTTAATTTGTGATTGTTAATAAATACAGTTGCTTAAGGACCTTTTTAGTTCAACATGACAGCTGTAAAGAAAATTGGGTCAAAGCCAACTTCTAAAACATTAATTCTAGGCTCCTTCTACACAACTGTATAAGATCCAGATTATCTGCACTGAACTGGATTTTAAGAGAATGTAGCCTCAGGGTCCTTCCACACAGCCATATAACCCAGAATACCAAGGCAGATAATCCACAATATCTGCCTTCAACTGGGTTATCTGAGTCCACACTGCCATATAATCTAATTCAATGTGGATTTTATACAGGTGTGTGGAAGGGGCCTTCTGAGATGAATATTTTGAAAGCAAGCCCATAATATCCCTTTGCTATCTGAATGTAGTTCATGAAAATTCAAGTCGTCAGATATGGCTAAACTTGAATATCATGATTGGAGTACAGGAAGCAAGGCACTCTCTATTTTATGAACAACTCTAGAATGGTGTTTTGCCAGTGCACCTAAACTCTGAATATGTGCAGAAAGGAAATTTAAAGGAAATTTCGTGGGTGGGAGGTAACCCCTAAATATCGATCAAAAACTTGGGAAACTCATCTCTAGAAAGAGTATTACTTGTTTTATATAGTACTGTTTTTGATCTCTTTATTTTTTTTTAAAAAAATACCCCCATAATAAATTATGTCTGCATTCCTTATTCTCATGACATCATACTGAGTTCAGTGGGATTATTTCAAAGTAAGTGGTTTGAAGAATCTTCTTATCACAGGTGTGGAGCGTAGAGAGTTGAAACTAAGAATTCTTCAGATCCGAACAGGAAATAAGTAGCATGGAAGGGCATAAGACCTCCTGCCATGTGTTGAATTCACTTTTCTGCAGCTCCCTGTTATCACAGGAAAACATTCTCCTACATTTAAATATTAAGATGTATTGTCTTGCTTCTGTTTACAAGTTATCTTGAAGGCAAAAGAAAATGAAGTGACTCATGTAGACTTTGTTCTACTTTTCCTATAAAATTGTCCACAAGTTGTTTTTGCAAGTACAGTATAATACGTACATAGCTGTCTCCCAGACCCCTTCCACACAGCTGAATAAAATCCCACATTTTCCACTTTGAACTGGAATATATGGCAATGTGGACTCAGATAACCCACTTCAAAACAGATATTGTGGGGTTTTCTGCCTTGATATTCTGGTTATATGGATGTGTGGAAGGGCCCCCAGATTGTATACTGAATGCATCAGGTTTTAATTTGTCCTTATTACAATAAAATATAACAAAAAGCATTTTGCAGTGTATATCCAATGTCAGTCAGTCAGTCAGTCAGTCAGTCAGTCAGTAGCCTTTATTTCGGTCAACAAACCATCGGCTAAGTCAGGTGAAAATAGAACAATAGAATACAACATTTAAGAAATTAATAACATCGCATTTGGGTTATGATTAATAAGAACAAGTGTCACAGTTTGCTATCGGTTGAATGACTGTCTTTATCATTTAAAACAGGAACTGATTGCCAACTAATAGGAAGTGTTCTGAGTACTCCTTGTTACACTCTTAGTGTTTACAGGTTATTAATGAAGCACTTGCGGCTTTTTGCCGCTGCAAAGAGAAATTTGGCCACCTGTTCCGTTACCCTTTTGTCAAGATCAGACAGTAAATAAGTACAGTACCAATGTAGGGTTCTTCCTGGCCATTTGGTGAGTAGAGGGATATTAACCTTAGTCTATCATCCCTGTAAATTGTGCAAATAAAAAGTACATGTATTACAGTTTCTATTTTACCCTCCCGCAGGGCAAACTCTGTGTTCATAATCAGTCCCTTTGTATCTACCTTCTAGTATGGCTGATTTGAGGGCATTAAATCTGCCCCAACTGAAAGCAAGACGAAATTTTGGGATATTTAAATTTTCTAAGTATTTGGCACATCCCAAAGGATTAAATGTTAGGCCTAAATTTAGTGGAGAGCATGTGGAGCATGCCAGAGTCATTGAGGCCTGTTTGTCTATGTCACTGATTCGTTCTGCTAAGGTCTGCATTGTCTTTTTATGCTCAAGACTGCTCAGAATGTTCTCTGAGAGGCCCATCTGCCTAAGTTTCTGATTTAATGCTTTGATTCGGTGGGAGTTAATGAGGTCTTCTTGAATCAAATATGTATAGCCCGCTTCCGGCCCAATGGATAGTCTCATACAGAGTAGACCCATTGAATTAGTTGCTGTTTGGCAAGTAAGCACTCACAATTCCCATCAACTTTATAGGCCTGCTTTAACTGGGATTAGCAATTAGATTTAGGATGGTGAGTAACAGGAGAAAGGAAGAAGAACTGTAGGTTAACATTGAGTTAACATTGACTAGCTATTTACAAACAGATGTTCCGGGAAGTAAGAGGAGATACAGTTTTTGTCTGTTAAGGAGTCCTTTGAAGGATTAAGAAATCTTCACTGAATTAAGGGGGTTGAGGCTGCCATTGGTGCAACAGGATGATGACAAGATGGATTTCCTAGTCTGCTTAGAAGTACCTCAAAGATTGGTAGCTTATCCCCACAAAGTGAAGGCAAAGACTTGTGCTCACAGAAACACAACTGTACTTAGGACATGTCTAATATAACAAGAAGCCATACTAAAACCAACTGCTATTACACCTCTTAGTTGAGCACATATGATGTATATCAGTGCACACATTTGCAAATGTGGGTCATTCAGGTTGCCACATCAGGTTGTGATGTCCTTCTTTGGTTTGTATCTGTCTAATGTGTGACATATCTTTGAATAATGCCTGAGAAGTAACCCATGCCATTTCACCTATATTCAATAGAAAGTACAGCCTAAGAATACCTAATAACAATGTTTACTCAATATATTTTTCTACTATGCTTGACCTGTAAATAGAGCTTTGTAAAACTATGAATCTGAAAAAAAAATCACCCCAGCTGTGAAATAACTTATAAAATATGGAGACATTGTACAAAGCTGTCTCTTTGTCCCTTTTCTTTTGGAGTGCTTTCCCCTCCCTCTTGGTCTGTTAGAGAAATCAAGGCCTTTTCAAATTCCCATTGAAATGTATTGTGCCACTACTGTGCCAGAATAGGAATCCTACCCATCAGCTTTTATCATCACACATTCACCCACTACGTAATAATGCTTCCGGTTTGAAAAGAAGAGATTTCATTTCAACTCAGTGCAGATTAGAGAACTACAAAGGCAGGCAGAACAGTAGTCTTATTTCATTGACAGCTGTGGGAAAATTTTAGAGCATCCATTTCACTCTCTCTCTGTATTCTAACAAAAACTTATCTTTTCTGAGGTCTCTGCTGTGAATTAAGCTGCAAATGTCACTACTTATCATTTAGACAGAACAGCATTTAAGAGTGCTCAGTGCTAAAAATGCATGGATCTGAAGTAGAATTTTCTTCATGAACAGTTGGGATGAGGAACTTTGGTCTTTCCGGGTGTTTTGGACCATCTCTCAGAAGCCACAATCAACATGACTTACCGGGAGGAAATATGGGTTTTCTACTCCAGAATATCAGGCCGGGCATGTTTTGCCATCCATGCTATATTTGGAGTGTGTTTTTAAGAACTTGTGTGGTAAAGTAGACAAATAATTGGTTGGAAAAATCTTGGAAGGCACTAGGTTAATTTTAATAGGATAAAGAGAAGATTGGATAAAGGCAATTAAAAAAATTGGCTGAAGAAGGGACAGAAGAAGTGGAACAAGCCCTGTCCGGTCCGCCGGTAGCCAACAGAAATGATTGTATTAACTTATTTTTGCTAACTTATTTTTGCTAACAAAGGATGATGCCATAAAAGCATCAATACAAAATATTTTTTTAGTTAAAGCATATCTATAGAGTTAAAGCATATCTATAGATATGCTTTAACTAAAAAAATATTTTGTATTGATGCTTTTATGGCATCATCCTTTGTAGCATTCTCATATAAGAATATAAATCAAATGCAAACAAGGTCTTATGACAACTTAATTTACAACATAAGAAATGTATTAGTTGTAAAGACTGCTACAATATTTTGTGTGGTGTGGCCAATATCTGCAAGGTGTGAAATAGTTACACTACTTTAGTGAGATGGTTTGGGCATGACTCCCGGTCTTATGAGTGATCCAATTACAACACATGAGTGTACTGATCTTGTGACTCACAACCCTGTGAAAAATCCTCAGAATAATAGCATTATGTGAGCACGATAACTCCAGATTTAGCGGAATGTGATTTGGAGGGAGTAGACTTTCCTGTCCTCTTCCCATCACAGCAGCCTCTCCAGCTGCCTAAACTGGAGGGTTGAATCTATCACAAGAGATAACAACCACTCCCAAAATTCTGTGTTGATGCTTTACGACAGGATAGATATATCAAAATGACAATGCAATTTGGCTTTCTATAGTAAGGAAAGAGATGCAAATTATTCTTGGGAAAACTTTGAGTAATTTGAAAAGTGTTTTGGGGAGGGTTTTTTGCTTGTCTTAGGTTTATGTTTCTGGGGTTCTGATTTTTAAACGTATACACTGTTACACTAACACATATTCTTGCGAAGACTCTGGTACCCTAAGTTGTAGAGTGGTTCTACATAGACCATTTATCCCAGTGCTGATCCAGAATGGTAAATGTCAGATTGGTCCCAGGATAGTTTAGACTATTGCCTTCTTGGCTGCTACTGAGACAGGAGGGAGTCCTGACCATGCAATGTGCTGATTCTGGTTTGGTGCCACTGGATAGCCACCCTTAGAGTCCGCTCCTGTTCCCCTTGTCACAGTGGTCAGCTAGTACAACAGCGTCATGCCAGCTGCTCATCACCTGGAATGTGGTTGGTCAGAGTGCCAGACTGATGGAAGAGGAATTGCCCCCTCCTTCTCCCTCCCTTCTTCAATTGCCTTGCGGCTCTAGCCAGCTTCACTCCAGGCAACAAGCGGCTGGCAAGACTCACGCCGTGCCCACTGCTGCCATGATGAAGAGAATGGATGGGGACAGTGAGTTATATCCCATGTCTCTTGGCTGCCTGAGACTGGGGAACATGGGATGGCCATATAAGCAGTTGCAGCCAGTTCTGTCTTGGAATTGGCCCATAATTTACATTGCCCTAAATTAGTTGTTCACTCTGGATTCTCAGGAAGGATTTGGAGCAACCCATGATTTTAGTGGACACAGTGTTTTGGCCTACATTAACTGGGACCAGCTGCATGTATTGTTTAGCTGATTTTCTGGCCCTAAGTGGTCTCTGTATATGTGCTCCTTGGAGAAATTGTAATATTTCTTACATAAATTGTCATCATCATTGTCTTTATGATGGGACACAAGGTGGCCAAGAACATAATTAAAACATATTTTAAACTATATGAAGCCATTAATAAAATATAAATATAAGAGTTTTTAAAGATATTAAACAATTCATAAAGTTTAAACATTAAATATTAAAACATTCAAATTCATTAAAAGACTATACAGTGATCCCTCACTTATCACGGGGGTTATGTTCCAGGACCACTCGCGATAAGTGAAAAACCACGAAGTAGGGACACCCCCTCCCATCCTCACCCTCTTTACCTTTCTCTTCCTCTTCCTCATTGCTGAATGGGCCTCTTGCCGCTGCTTGGGCCCTGTGATTGAGGAGGCGGCGGAGGTGTCATGGGGCAATGGCAAAAGGCCTCGACGGGGAAGAGGACCAGGAAGACAAAGGTAAAGGGGGCGAGGAGGGAAGAACCACCCCCTCACATTCTTTACCTTTGCCTTCCTGTTCCTTGTCCCAAACAGCAGCGCTGCTGGTGGGGATGAGGAGCAGGAAGGTGAATATAAAGGGAATGAGGAGGGAAGAAGAGCTGACCCCTCAACTTCTTTACCTTCACCTTCTTGATCCTTGTCCCTAGGCAATGAGGGAGGGGAAGAAGAGCTGACCCCTCACCTTCTTTACCTTCACCTTTCTGATCCTTGTCCCCAGCGGCAGCTAGGCCGGCGGGGATGAGGAGCAGGAAGGCGAAGGTAAAAGGGGCAAGGAGGGAAGAAGAGTCACCCTCCATGCTTTTTAACTTCCTCTTCCTCATCACCAACAGGGCCTCGTGCCACTGCTTAGACCCTGCGATTGAGGCGGTGGCGGAGGTGACACAGGGCTCAAGAGGCAGCAAGAAGCACAGGCAACAACTAGGAGGAAGAGGAAGGTAAAGGGGGAGAGGGGACGGCTCTTCTTCCCTCCTTGTTACAGTGTTCCTTTGATATATATATATATATATATATATATATACACACACACACACACACACACACACACACCACGAAACAGCGAGTCCGCGGTAAGTGAACCACGAAGTAGTGAGGGAACACTGTACACAGATCTTAAGAAGACACCTGTTATAGCAAGATTAAACATTTGTAATATTTGAGGGGTGGGGGATTACTCAGGAATTAGAAAGGGGTTAGGTTTGGTTTATGGTCACTACCATTAATTTTCACCTTCAATCTAGATATATAAGTCAAAGTATGGATAAGTTTATTTGTTCCACTAAGAATCTTACATGGCTTGATGGATCTGGACCAAATCTAGTACATCTACTCCTCATTATCTAATTTAAAATACTGGATTCCTTCCATTAAACTTGGATTACCAATTTTTAAAAATGCACCAGTAGAAGGATCTTCTAAATCCCCGTCTTGCCACATTTGTAAGATGACAAGGCAGCTCTTTTTTCGACTAGATATGTTGCACTGATCTATCATTTCATTAGTACAGTCAGATTCTGGACAAGTTTTTTTAAAAACAATTCTCAGAATTGGCCCCAGCCAGCCTGTTCAATGGCCATGATGACTAGGAGATCCTGGGAACTAAGCCTAGAAAAGGGACTTGAAATCATAGATTAATGGAGATGGAAGAGAACACAGGGCCACCAGTCCAAATTCGTTGTTCAAGTTCTGTAGTATATAAAAATAATATTATACATACTTGATCACCCTAATGTCAAGAAAGAAAATGTGAGTAAATTAGAGCAGCTGTCACTTGGCAGTGTGCTTTTCCGAGGATAAGTGCCCATAGCCAAAACAGCCAGCTTGCTGAAAAAGATTGTTGTGGATGCCGAGACCAATCCTTGTGACAAGGATTCTGCAGTAGCAGATAAAACAAAACGGAAGCCTTTCCACTCCTGATGGTGGCTTATCCTGCATTGTTTTCTGCTTCTTTTTTTTGTAGATGCCTTTCGGCGGCCTCCATGGTAGTGTTGGTGAGTATGCTTGTTCAATTCCCCAAATCCTGATCATCATTGAATACATCAAAGCAAGACTTTCTAGTCAGTTGTGTTATGCAGCTCCTTACAAGCCTCACCATATTCCAAAACCTGCCCCAAAGGATAATTTTGTGTTTCCTGCTTCTCTTATACTACTATTTTATAGCCAGAGTAGGATATAGGCAAATATTTTATTTCTTGACTTCTGTAATCATATTGTATGGTCATTATGGTAGTTCCATTATCGTAGTTTTTTTAAAGGAGGTTTTAAATTAGCTTATGTTGGAAAAGTGTTGGTAGAATAACAGAGAGAAATGTTGTATCTAAATACTTACCTAAAATTAGACCAGCTATGTACAATGGTGAATATTTCTATCTGGCTTTTCTTGGTATTTTCTGGGGCAATGCCCACTCCTTGCCCTTTGCAAAGAAATAGTAAATTACAATTAGCCGTCTGAATCTGCACCCACAGATTCAACCATTCACAGTTTGAAAATATTCCCCTTCCAAATTCCCCCCCCCCCCAAAAAACAAACTTTTATTTTGTTTAATTAAGGAATGCCATTTTATTATACCATTGTATTTATTGGGACTTGTGCATCCATGAATTTTGGAATCCATGAGAGTCTTGGAATCAAACCCCAGCAGAAACTAAGCATCCATTGTATTGAAACCCACCTCCAAAGTATCAGAAGGAAGGGTCTGATCATTGTCAAGACTGCCAGGCCATAGTTCTTTCAACTTACAGTATATTGTAAGAATATACTTTCTGTGCTAGCCCAAAGTAAGTATGCATTTAGATGTACCATGTAAATTGTGTTGTACGTTATAAATCCACATGTTAGTTCTAGCTAAAGTAGGCCACTGAATCCATGGAAATTACAGCTGACCCTTGGTTAATCAGAACTTAAGCAACTAGAACATTCAAGCAACTGGCAAAAAATGACAAAATAATACCTTAAATAATAGTTAACATACATGTATATTACAGTAAAAGTGTGTTATGTTATGTTACATTATGTTACATTTGTCTTTATATATCTTAATTTGCTTTTAATTATATTTCAGTATTAATATCAAATCAACATAGATTTTATATTATGACAGATTATTAGTTAGGTCTATTTTTAATAATAACTCTCAAGCAACAAGAAACTAAAATGATTTGGCATATACCAATGCCCATGAGTCCCAGTTAATTGCAAGTTTACTGTAAGTAAATCAACACTTAGATAAATTTTATTGATTCAACAGGTCTAGTCTCATTGGAATTAACAGTTGGGTTTATGACCAACCATACAACTCTGTCCACATTATGTATCAGTAGTCAGGTGAAAGTGTGCATCACTAGTGCTGGATGAAAGCTGCAATCTTGCAGCTTAGCACAGGACTGCAGTGAGATTATTCCATCAGTGTGGCAAGGCAAGGATCATTAATCTAGTTCTCTGGTTAACTGAATATGTTTCCTCCTTTTCCTGTCTTCCCATGAGAGAGTAGCCAGGGAGAGGAAAAGGGGAGAAATTGGGATTCCTGTGCTCCTAGTGTAGTTGTCATACCAGGTCAAACTGGGCATATGGCATCCTGATGTCAGCTTTTTGTTTGAATATTTGGTTGAATATTTGGTTAGGCTGAATAACATTCAGGTAGCAGGGCTATTTTTGGTCACTTCTACAATTTAGGAGCAAATTATGCTGGTTCGCAGATTGAGTCAATTATATCATGCCCTTTAAAAAAGCATTTCCTTTTATTCCAGGGACTTTTTTGTGTTTTGCTATAGAATACTTTAGGTGGTATGACAGCAGTGTGGGAAGTGGATCAAGGCAGGTTGCTGAGGAGCGGGGAATTGGCTTTGGACCTTTGAAAAGCACCCACCCTTGATAAAGTGAAAGCTCCTTTGAATTTAAAAATCGTGTTGAAAAATCAATAACAATAGCTTTGAGCAGATGCAAAAATGGTCAGAGACATACAAAGTAGGATTGCAACTTCTTCTTGCCATCATCATCTCTGAAATGTGTCTTTTGCATCCCAAAATTGACCAATTTCAGCATTTCACTTATATTAATGTACTAGCTTGGGGACCTGGCAGTGGGTTATTTGAGAAAGGCATTGTGTGCCAAGGTTGGTCTTTCTCAGTTCTTTATGTGGCTCACAGTGGTCTCAGGAAGTTAGTGAAGGTACTTTGAGTCCCATCATCCATGGTCCATCCTCCTCCAAACAGCACCAGGATATAAAGTGGGTCATGGGGGCTCTGTGTCCCAAGTTTGGCCTTGATCCATCATTATTGGGAGTTGCAGTGGTATCATGAAATTACTGAAGGTACTGCAAGTCCCATCATCTGTGGTCTATCCTCTCCTCAACTGCACTAGGATGTAGAGTGGGTCGTGGGGGATCTGTGTGCCAAGTTTGGTCTTTATTAGTCATTGGATGAGGGTCGCAGTGGTTTCAGTAAGTGAGTGAAGGTACGGCAAATCTCATCATCCATGGTCCATCTCCCTTAGAACTGCATCAGGATGTAGAATGGCTCACCAGTACTCTGTGTGCCAAGTTTGGGCCTGGTCTGTGATTTATAGGGGCTACAGTGTTCTGTGAGAAGTGAATCGGTGAAGATATTGCAAATCCCATCATTTGTGGCCCATCCTGCCCTAAACCACACCAGGTTGCAAAGTGGGCCATTAGGTCTCTGTATGCCAAGTTTGGTCCTGATCCGTCATTGGTGTGGGTGACATTGTTCAAAGGAAGTGATTGAAATTACTGCGAATCCCATCATCCATGGTCCATCCTCCTCCAAAAAGCACCAGGATGTAGAGTGGGTCATCAGGGCTCTGTGTGCCAAGTTTGGCCTTGATCCATCATTATTGCAGTGGTAATAAAATTATTGAAGGTAGTGCAAGTCCCATCATCCATGGTCCATCCTCCTCCTAACTGCACCAGGATGTAGAATGAGTCATCGGGGCTCTGTGTGCAAATTTTGGTCTTGATCACTCATTGGATGAGGGTCGCAGTGGTCTTGGGAAGTGAGCGGAGGTACTTCAAGTCCCATCATCCATGGTCTGCTCTCCTCCAAACTGCAGTAGGATGTAGAGTTGGTCATGGGGGATCTGTGTGCCAAGTTTGTGGTCACAGAGGTCTGTGGGAACTGAAGGGATGGAAAGTACTACAATTCCCATCAGCCATTGTCTGTCGTCTCTCAATCCTCACCAGGACGTAAAGGGGGTCATGGCGGTTATGTGTGCCAAGTTTGGTCTTGATGAGTCATTGGAGGAGGGTCGCAGTGGTTTAAGTAAGTGAGTGAAGGTACTGCAAGTCCCATCATCCATGGTCTATCCCCTTTAGAACTGTATCAGGATGTAGAGTGGGTCATGAGTACTCTGTGTGCCATGTTTGGGCCTGGCCTGTGATTTGTAGGGGCTACAGTGTTCTATGGGAAGTGAATCGGGTGAAGGTACTGCAAATCCCATCATTTGTTTTCCATCCTGCCCTAAACTGCACCAGGTTGGCACACAGAGGCACATAGAGGCACATTGGCACACATTGGGTCTCTGTGTGCCTAGTTTGGTCCTGATCCGTCATTGGTGCGGGCCACAGTGCTCTAAGGAAGTGAGTTAAAGTACTGCAGGTTCCACCATCCCTGGTCCATCCTCCTTCAAACTGCACCAGGATGTAGAGTGGGTCTTGGGAGGCGGGGTCTGTGTGCCAAGTTTGGTCTTGTTCTGTCATTGTTTGGGGCCACAAGGTGTTTTGGTCTTCAACTCCCACCATTTCTGACAGCCTCAGGCCCTTGCCTTTCCCCTCTCTGCCACTTCAGAATGTTAGCATGTTGAGGCTGGTCAATCGGAAACCATATGCAAATAATACCACAGTGGCAACCAATCGGAACGCTGCTACTTATGTAGCATTTTCTCCGCATTTTCTCCGCATACAAACATTCACTTTTATTATATATACAGATAGAGATATAGATGTCAGGGAAACTTTTAAAGCTCAACATGTCTGATCTTGTAATTCCTGTCAAACAAATCCTTCCTAAGAAATTGAAAAATAGTGTAATAACACTATGAAGCATGTATGAAGCAAAATTTCAAAGCTTTTCATGCATTCCCACCCCTCATTTCTTTTTGATATTTTCTTTATAGGTTTCTAGTTTAACACAGAATTCTATTAATTCATTTGGTTATATCCATAAAGTATGTTATAGTGACCTCAAGAAAAAGATTTACATTCTAACCAGTTCAGAATATTTATATTTCTGTGTCAGTTGTTATCCTGCTGTGGCCAAATAGTTTTGATATTCAGGTGTTCTTAGCTAGAATTTTTCCCCCTTAAATGGATTTGCTTTAATAAGTAGCCTTGCTTTAATAAATGTTACAATGTAATGAAAGAAAACTAAAATACTTCAGATATTCAAAAAAAGAGAAAGTATATTCCTCCGTATACATATGGATGAGAGATGTATCAAGCCAGTGTTTAATAGGGAAATGATGGAATAAAAGGAGGCAATGATATTGCTGTTAGTTGTGCTGTATTGTTATGCAAAAGCCATTTCAGACTTTAATATCAACCTATTATTGAATTTTGGAGATCCTCCCAAGTGAGGACAAATAATTTCAGCAATGTTCTCCCTACTTATGAGAAAAAGACTATTTCTGTACAGTTCTTACCTGATATCTGCACATCCTAAAGTGGTTAAAAGTATTTTGCTAATTATTCTGTGCAAAAAACATTTTTACATGAAAAGAGTTGCGGAAGGTTGCCATAGATTTTAATAAGTTGCTGCAGAAGAGTATGCAAAATCTGTACAGCAGGTTTTTATTTTGCAAGGTTGCAAAAAACAAACAAAATTTAGCAATTTTGTATAGAACCCCACATGGCTATTTTTTTCTGTACAAGATTTCTAAGTTTTGTAGAAAAGACAAGTAATAATGCACACAAAAATTCAATTACAAACTAGTGCACAAAAAGGTAGTATTTCTGCAGTTTGTACTTCTTTCATTTTTCAAAAGTCCCATAAGATATAACAATATTACCCTTCTTAATTGCTGAGGGTGAGACTGTGTCTACACTGTTTAATGAATCTGGGGCTGTTCTATTCTATAGAGCGGAACAGAGCAACGTTTTACCTAAAGTATCCAACAAACTGAATCAGCAATCTAATTGTTTTTCTTTCCTGAAAAAGACAAGCCAAAAGTTACTTGCAGAGCAAAAGGAGTGGGAACTTTGAACTCTCACCATGAAATAGATTAAACCTTTCATCCCTGAAATGGAGGTCATATGGTGCCTATGTGGGCTATCTCACCTCTTCAATGCCACCAAAAGTGACAGGCATCCATTTAGTTTCCTTTTCAAAGAAAAATCTGTTGTTAGCCAGGGGGGAGAAAAATGCTCCCATCTCCTTGTCAATAACCAAACTTGAGGTAGGAACTAATGCTGCTGCCTTCTCTCACACAAAAGAAATGATGGAGGACCATCACAGGTGCAGATTAGCTTTAAATAGCCTGCAGATCCACCCTTGTCATGTGTCGAGGGGCCGGTGAAACCAGCCAGACCCAACTAAGTCCGGCCTCCTTCATGTGGACCTTGAAGTGCTTTGCCTGCTGGCTGTGGGCGGTTTTTAACATAGTCAGTCAGTGCAAGGTCCACACAAGGAGATGAATCAAGGAGTCCATCTTGGCAATTAAAAATAATAATGATATCGAAGCCAAGGTGGACACGGAGGACATGAGAGATACAAAGCATTTATATGCCACCTTTTTCCTGATGGGTCCCACATCAGGAGAAAAGTGGAATAAAATAAAAGTATGATGTGATTAACAGCCATAATTTAAGCAAATGATGACATATTTCAGCTCTTGTTTCTTTCAGCTGCTGAAAACAAAAGTAAACACTTCCAAGATGTGAGTTTAGAACATTATAATATCAAGATTATTAGATAGGTTATCCCTTGTTTTCTAGGTTGAAACCATGAGGAGTTAAGGGATTAAGTGTGCCGATTAAGAGATTCTCCCCTAGATCTAAAGTACTTGGAAGAGATAACACCTCAGTTTCAGAGATAAAGCAGACATGTGTATGTATTGCTTTATTTTTATTCCTTTCATTTGCTTATTTGTTAATATTTTAATACATTTCTTTGTCTTAATCCACTGGAAGATGGTCTATATATTGTTACCATAATTCGAATGCCCTCAGAGCACCAAACCTATATAAAATTAGCTTCCATATCATTCCTGATAAAAAGGAGACTTTTAAATCCCATATTCATTCTCAGGATTCAAGAAATCTTAAATATTAAGGAAACAGGCAGTTCCCAGGTTACAGATAAGATTGGTTCTGTAGGTTTGTTCTTAAGTTTAATTTGTATGTAAGTTGGAACATGTACATTTTAAAGTGCAATTCCATATATAAAGTTTTGGATAACATAAGGAAGCGTTAAAACCTCTATAGTATTTGTTTTGCTATCTGTGTCCCTATTTAGAATATTTCACTTCACATTCTCTCCCTGTAAAAATTGGCTTTTGCAAATTTTGGGTTGTCATGGCATGAAAGCGTCAATAAATATTTTCCCCATGATAACACTTCCAGAAGTGATTTTCTCTTCCTGGGGTAGATTTCTCTCACTTGCTGTTGTCTTACCCCTGTTCTTAACTATGAGTCTGTTGGAAGTCTGTAACTCAACAATTGTCTGTATTAAAGATACAGAATTGTGCTGGTGGCAGGGAAGATATTTTTACTGCAACTCTTAAAATGAGTTATCTTGAATATGCCTCAGTAGGGATGGAAGTTCTTTGCATAGGGAGCCAGCTTGGTGTTGTGGTTTGATTATTGGCTTATGAAACCGAGACCATTGTTTGAATCCCCACTCATCCATGGAAACTCACTGGGTGACACTCTGTGGAAGACAAATCTTCTCTATGACGAAATCTTGTGAGGAAACCCCCATGATATGGCTACATTAAGGTAACTCTATATGTTGAAAATGTCTTGGAAGACACACAACTACAACAAATTATTATGATTTGTTGAGACTATATAATGAGGACAATCTGGTTATTTGTAGTCACATTTATTCTTGTTTAGAAATTTTTGCAGCTCACCCATCAATCTGAGAGAGGTGCTCTCCAATAGACAGTGTATTCCTTTTTTTTAAAAAAAAGTCTTTATTATGGATTTTCAAAATTTAACACAAACAAAAGAAAAAGCACATAAAATCATGCAAGTCATAGGGTAGGGTTGGGGGAGAACAACAAGGAAAAGGGGGAGGGTTAGACAGGGGGTTGCTCAAAACAACATGGGGGAGAGGAGACAGTATATTCTTGTTAACTTATATCAGCTTGTGTCTTATTCTAGTTCTTCATCCACTTCTTTTTTGTTATCTATAATGCCTAAAAATATAAACATGGATATTTATTACTTATACTTATTACCCATTTACATTGTCTTAAATATCTGTTATTCTGTTTTCTAATTCCAATTGAGTATAAGCTCAATGTTATGTATAAGCTCAATGTTATGTTATGGACAGTGTATTCCTAAGAGCAGTATTACCTTTCACCTTATTTCGAAGAGCTGTTTTGGATCATGTCAGAGATCTGCCTATTCTGATTTTATGTTCACATAGTGGCCAATTGTTTGCCAATGGGAAAGCTCCAAATGAGATATAACAATAGCTATTATTATTATTATTATTACCTGCCTCTCCTCATGGCAGGTTACAGCAATGTACTCTTCTGCTCAGTAATTTATACACAGATATATGCCTCCCCTCAAACTGGAAATGATACAACACCATTTGATTACTTGCTATTAATGGCCCTGTCCTCCATAAATATATTCAGTTCCTCTTGGAAACCATTAAATTTTGCAACCATAATTACATTTTGGCGGAATGATTTCCACAGTTCCACTATGCACTTTATGAAGAAGCACTTCCTTTTCTTTATTCTGAATCTCCCACCATTTGGCTTCTGTGGATAATGTTGGGTTGAATGGGAGATGTAGGAAAGGGAAAACATTTTACCGGTTAGCATGTTTTCATTTAGCAAACTGGAAACCTTCTAGCTCTACAATAACATTTTTAGGTATAATGACCAGAACTGTACACACTGCTCCAGATATGGGTCTGCTCCTGATGATTTGTATAAGAATAGTATGACAGTAACCGGTTTTGTGTACATTTTGGGGACATTTTCATAGCCTTTTTTTGGTATAGAGCCTAGAAGTATAATAATAATAAAGTAGGAGTGGTTTTTTAAAAGAATGCATTCAAGATGATTTTTTTCTAACACATATGGGATTTTACCTATAAAACTAATTAACTCCAGTTACACTAGCAGTGAAGCTTTTTAACAGACTCTAATCTTTTTTCAGATAGGTGTTAATGTGCATCAAGTATTTACATGTAACACAGCTTTCACAGTCTGCCTCTGTATTCTATTTCCCTTCCTGTCCTTATTGTTCATGGAAATTGTGATCACAGACAAATATCTAATCTGAGTTTAAATTAATATGGAGAAAATTTGAATAATTGTAAATGGATATCTAGGTTTTTAAAAAAAATCCATTATATTTGGAGATTGAAACAAAGGCATTCGATCCCCTTTGGCATCCTACGCACTTTCCAGGTTGTATCAGGCTCTGTAACATCACTACATATATTCCTACTAAAAAGGGTAGCAGTACAGAGAAATGAAATCACATTAGAGAAGGCACAGAAAAGCACGGACTGTGAAATGTGATCTCAGTGTGTTCAGAGTCAATTCAAAATATTGACATTTTGAAGTGAGATTGAGCTTCAAAGTACTGAATAATGAATTCTTGTAAAGACAGTAACCAAATTTGTGTAGTCCTGAATTCAACGGCAGAAGAAGAAAAAATCCAGTTTAAGGAGAAGAAACAAGAGTTGACTTAAAGCCATCATTTAATTTGTTGGACCTTGTAATGGTTTTGAATGTTGCAAGGTGCAGTGAACATATTTTTTGGTGAGGCAACTAAGTAAGTTAATAAAAGTCAGAATTCAGACTCAATCTGTGGTAAAGGTATCTAAATTGTGAATAATTTATCAGTATTAATCTTTCTATTTTGTATTCATTATTGTCCACGAGGCAGCAAATACTAATTTCACACCTTCTATTGCCATTATGATCAATAAAGAAAACAGAACAATAGATGGGTTATCATCTGAATACTGTGGTTTATGTTGTGGAACTGTAATTTTATTTAAAGAAGAAATGTGATTTGGATTTATCACAAGAAATCTGATTAGAAATTGCAGTGGAAGTGGGATCAGTATAGAAGTGCTGTCTTCCAAATAAAAGGAACATTTATAGGAAATGTAACTTTCTCTCGGTATTGTTCAAAATGTAGACTATTGCTTTTAAGTAGGTTTAGAGTACAGTAGCCCCCAATTCATGCATGTTCCTGAACCTACCATGAAAAATTGTGGAAAACAGCCAACTCTATCGAAATGAATTACTTGTGTCTGAAGTTACAATGGGAATTGCCTTGGAGGACCTAGAAAATTCGTAGATAGGATGAGTCTCTTGTAACTTCTAGGAGATGTATACTGGAGAATTGCTTGGAAAACATAGAGACTTTTTAGAAAAGACAAATTTTGTGGATATGAGTAGGTGAACCTGCAGGTACTGGAACAAGGATCGTATCATACACTATTAGCAGCAATAACCTTGTTCGTGTAGATTTGATAATTTTGACAAAGATCTGACAAAGCTCAGGACCTCAGGATAAAAACATGTAGTGCCCACGTGACACACATAGCACTTATTACAAGTGGTGAACTGGACAGGATTGCATTTATTTTCCTTTAGCCTTAACAGTTGAAACACAGTACTGCATGACAGATAGGTTCATTTGGGATCCCAACCATTCTGATCTTTGCTAGTGTCAAAGTAGAACTTTGCCAGCACATCAGTACAAAGTACATAACATGCATTAATATTTAGGTTAATTATTGAAATAGAGCAATATCAACAACTTCTGCACTGGAACTTTGTTTAATTTGGTTGCTGCTGTAATGCCACTATTTCTAGACTTTAAGACATTTCTGGGATAAATAGTTGACCCAGATAGTGTAGAACTGCTGGATTAAGCTTCTCTATACTTCGTGCCAGTTACAGAAAGAATGAACTTGTGACAAAAATGAGAGGAAGGCCACAAATGGCCAGCCTTTATGCAGTTTTAGATTGAGAAGCACTTTGCACTCTATCAGATAAGCCAGTTATCAGTTTGATTGAATCAGTAGGTGGGAGAAAAACAAGCTTTGAATTCCTTTTAACTTTAAATAAGATTGCATGACTGGTGCAGTTACAATGCATGGGATGAATAAACTGTTAGAAACACATCATACTTTATACACAAAGGCATAATTTATGATATAGTACCATAATAGAAAACAAAACATAGTATTTTAAATTTTGAAGCAAAAAGAGATTAAAAACCTAGCATCACAGAGATTGAAGACACCACAAGGGCCATCTAGTCCAACCTCCTGCCATGTAGAAATATTCCTTAGCTTTTCTTCATGAACGAAGATTCAGGAAGGACTCATCCCATGCTTTCTACAAGCGCGTTGATGACTAAAAAGGCCAATCTGGTTGCAGAAAGCACAGCAGAAAGTCTCCTTGGGTGATGTTGTTTCCAAGTTGTGGTTCTTTCTGCGTTGTCGTTTCTCTTCGAGACTATTTTGGATGGGCTCTGAGAGAGCATTGCCATATCTGACTTGACTGTGTTGGCCCTCATGTAGCAGGATAATCATTTTGAGGAATTTGGGGGGACATCCTAGTCGTTCCAGGATCTGCCACAGACTTTTTCTGCTCACAGTGTCAAAGGCTTTGGTGAGGTCAACAAATGTTACATAGAGTCCTTTGTTCTGCTCTCTATATTTCTCTTGCAGTTTTCTAAGGCCAAATACCATATCTGTGGTGCTTCTATTAGCTCTAAAGCCACATTGGCTTTCAGGGAGAAGTTCTGCAATAGCCGGAACTAATCTGTTCAGGAGTATCCTTGCAAGGATTTTTCCAGCAATGGAGAGTAGTTTTATACCTCAATAGTTTAGCAATTGGATTTTGTTCCTTTTTTTTTCTTATACAGGATGATGATAAGTGCCTCTCGGAGATCTGATGGCAGTTCACCTTTTTCCCAGCAACTCACAAGGAGCTCATGGAATTTAGCATGAGGTACATGACCTCCCTGTTTCCAAGCTTCCGGTGGGATCCCATCGGTTCCTGCAGCCTTGCCATTTTTCATCTGCTGTATGGCCTTAAGAGTCTCTTCCAGAGTGGGAGCTATGTCCAGTTCATTTTTCATTGGTTGTTGTATCATGTGTTGGATAGCTGAACCCTGGACTATTCAGTTGGCATTGAAGAGACTCTGAAAATGTTCAGCCCATCAGTTTATCCGTTATTAGTGTTTGACCATCTATACTGTATAAGGGGATTTGGACCTGATAGGTAGGTCCAAACACTGCTTTGAGAGCTTCGTAAAATCCTCTGTGATCACCCAGATCTGCACAACATTGTGTCTTTTCTGCTAAATTGATCCACCCTTGTTCTGAATGTCTCTGAGTTTTTGATGGAGTTTACTACATGCGAGCCGGAAGGTTGCTTTTCTTACATGGCAAGATGGCTGAATGTCTTGGAGTTTTTGTTGGAGTTGGGCAAGGTGTGCCTGGTGAGCAGTTCTCTTCTTTGCCAACAGCTCCTGTATCTCTTGGATGTTTTCATCAAACCAGTCTTGGTTTTTCTTGATGGAGAATCCTAGGCATTCTTCAGCAGACTGCAGGATACTGTATTTTAAATGTTGCCAAAGCACTGTAGGAGAAGAATCTGTAGGGTGGTCTTCAAGGGTTTTTTTGCAGATTTGCCTGGAAGTTGTCTCTCACAGCAGCCTGTTGAAAATTGTTGACTTGGAGTCTCCTCTTTAAGATGCCACTCCTCTTAGGTTTGAGCTTAAGGTGTAGATTTAATTTACATCTTACAAGGCGATGGTCTGTTTGACATTCTGCACTGGGCATCCCTCGAGTATGACGCACATCAGGAATGTTTCTCTGGCGCACGAAAACATAGTTAATGAGGTGCCAATGCTTGGATCGGGGATGCATCTAGGTGGTTTTCAAGCTATTTTTCTGCTGAACGATAGTGTTTGTAATAGTCAGCTGCTGTTCTGCACAACACTCTAGCAGGAGGCGTTCGTTATCATTACTGTTTTCCAACACCATGCTTGCCCAATACACCTTTCCACGCTTCAAAGTTTTTTCCTACTCTGGCATTGAAATCACCGAGTATAATTATTTTGTCTTCTGCAGGGACCTTTTGTATGAGGTGGAGTAGGTCTGAGTGGAATTTGTCTTTCTCCACAGGGTCGGCTTGCATAGTTGGGACATGTATACTGAAGAGAACAGCATGTGGGAGGCATAAGGAGATAATGCGATCAGAGTGACTTGTCGGCAACATTTAGAGTTTAGAGGCGATGGACTTTTTAATCATAAAGCCTACTCCTGAAACATGTTTTTCAGTTTTGGATTTGCCAGACCAGTAGAGCATGTAGCCGGCACCGTGTTCGTTAAGGTTGTCTTCCTCATGGAGACGAACTTCACTAAGGGCAGCGATGTCAACATTAAGTCGTGATAGTTCATGGGCTATTAGAGAAGAACAACGCTCAGGACATCCACTATCTGCAGAATCTCACATGGTTTTGATGTTCCAGCATGCAAATATCAGTCTATTGGCACCTTTGCAGGCAGGTGTGTGCCTTTATTTCTTTGTCTTTGTTCAACCGCATCAGAAGATGCCCATTGGCCATGGCTAGCCAACTGGGTAGATGGGGATGAGCTTTTGTTAGGCCACCTTTTCTAGGCCCCTCTCCATATGGAGCATGCAGTGCTCTCCTTTAAAAGGCTCTTGGTCGTTCAGGATGCTGCCGAACAAGAAAGCCAGTCTCGAGTGGCAAAAGTCCTGAACCACCTGCATGCAGGGTTGTGTCTGCAGCTTCCAGTGCATCTTTACACCTGCTGTTTTGTCCCTCACCTATCGCTACAGGGCTTTTTCAGAAGTTGGATGTGTCCTTCGAGCCTGTGCAATGGATTTTTCTGGTGGAGCGCAGCGTCTACAGAACTGGCCTCGCCCTTTAAACCAAAGGTTCGTCTGCCAGAGCCTAGCAAGCTTGGACGGTGGCAGCAAGGTCCTCATGTCGTAGGTTTGATTAGTGTTACCTTCACTTAGATGGTAGACCTTACAGGGTTAGACGAGCACCATCTGCCCAGGTTTGAAATTAGAGTTTTCCTTCTATTAGGATGGTTGCCAAAAGGCTAGAGAGCCCATCCTGCCCATTAGAAATATACAAGTGCGTAGAATCATAGAATCATAGAGTTGGAAGAGACCTTGTGAGCTATCCAGTCCAACTCCCTGCCAAGAAGCAGGAAAATCACATTCAAAGCACCCCCGACAGATGGCCATCCAGCCTCTGTTTAAAAGCCTCCAAAGAAGGAGCCTCAACCACACTCCGGGGCAGAGAGTTCCACCTCATGTTCACTAAAAGGCAATTTTAATGCCTAACAACACAGCCATGTGGTTCCCAAAAATGCAAGACGTGAACCTTTCCAATATTATTGTGAGTTACTAGGGACGGGGTGACTCTTAACGCAAGAGTCATCCAGACATGGGAAAGAGAAACCTTGGTCTCTTAAGTAGGGCAGATCTCTCTTTAGTGAGTTCACTGCCTCGAGCCATCAGTTCTGGATTTCCATGGTGTCACAGAAAAGCTGAAAATGGTTGATTGTTTACTTTTGCTGCTATTTGTGTTTATTGCTAGGAGATAGATGTTTGTTGGATTTTCTGGCGCACTTGTCCTAATAACTTGATTGATAAATATGTAAAAGACACTATTTGTTGCTCATAGTAAGGCAGCAAATAGTTTAAATCAGCCCCATCTCCCACCATAAAATAAGCCCATTTATAGTCAAGAGGATTCAGTAAATTTAATAAAGCAAGTGCATGTCTGGGTTCTCCCTCACTCCATTTTGTTTAATTTATATCCCACCTCTCCTTCACATAGCTCATGATGGCAAATAGTCTAAAAACCAGAAACCGACTGGATCAATACCTATTTAGTGCAAGTTTCTGGTGTCATACATTTTCCCTAAAACGAGCCAAGCAATTAGATGGGATATCTATGATAGTAGTCTTAATTGAGAGAAAAATGACAAGGCTAAGGCATCACACAAGTCCATATTGAGTCAAAGCCACAACCTCTCCCAAGCTGGCTAATACAGTAAGTTTAGTGTGTTTTCTTTTGCCTCATTGTAAATGAAACAAACCTTGTCCTTTAAGTAGTATTCTACCTGTGAACACAGAGCATCTGAAGTAGATAAAGCTTTAAACTTTAGGCTGTTTTTTTGTTGTTTCCAGTGGTACACCTACAAGTTTAGAGGAATTTCCACAGACAATAGCATTTATGTGTTTAATCCACCCCCATGGAAAGCTGCCAATTGAATCCAAATTCTCAAGACTTCAAATTATTGTCTTCTGGATTTGTGTCAGACCACTGGATTGCAGATTAATCCATGTGAACAAAACAAAATCCCCTTCTCCATAACTGGGCTACTTTCCTGCTAGCGGTACAAAAGAAACAACATAATGATTAAAGGTGCAACCCAGAAAAAGTCTGCAGCAGAATGTCTCAAGATAGCTAGTATCTTAACAGAATACACAGCATATTCTCTAATGTCAATTTTTCAAGTAGTATGTGAGAGTCCCCAAACAAATTACTAAAATACATTGAAACATTTCCTAAGCACTGTTCTTGTTTTGATACCTCTGCCCCAAATCCAACCCCTCTATATTGCCTCTTGGCAACATTTTACATTTTATTTTTTGCACTTACTCTGTCTTATTGGTCCAGGCCCTTATTTTAGCTGCTTGGCAGTGATAATCCATGTGGTTGACTTAGGACCCCATCACATGTACTTTTTGCAGCATCTTAGGACACTGTGTGGTCACTTCCAGGACAGAGCCCACCAGAGCCTTTCGCATGGCACAGGTCTACTTCCAGCGGGGTTCCTTCCTGGCTCCATCCGGAAAGTATCCTAGGACAGCGCCCAGAGAACATGGGAGGCTTCCTGTGTTCTCATTAGTTAGAATGGGGTCAGCACAGGGGGGAGCCATGCAGTAACGCTTTCCCCCGTGTGGTGGGGAAATCGATGATGTGGGGCACAACATGACGGTTTCCCCCACTGCCCCATGGATTCATCACTCTGCCCAGCAAATGCCCCCACTGTCACCCACATTTGGGACCTCCAGGTGATGAGGTTCTTAGTGATTGTAGACAGCCTCCCCACTACTTCACCTTTCCTTTTGCACAGATTGGTCAAGTAGGCAGCTACAGATACAGCTCCATGTAAACCAGAATCATAGTTAATTGTTTCCAAAGAATCTAAGATTTGTTGGTTTGAAACATTTGTTTAAAACTGTTTTACAATCTTAGTTTGTTTGGAAACAGTTAATTGTCATTCCTTGTTTCATATATAGAAGGAAGCTATGGTAACCATCAGTTTATCCATTCCTTCTATGGGTTGTATGTTTTCCATGAGAAGGACCTTGTCAGATCCAGTAAACGGTCCTTCTCATGGAAAACATACAACCCATAGAAGGAACGGATAAACTGATGGTTACCATAGCTGTTAGAATAATAGAATCATAGAGTCCGAAGAGACCTCATGGGCCATCCAGTCCAACCCCCTGACAAGAAGCAGGAAAATCACATTCAAAGCATTCAAAGCACCCCCAACAAAGGGTTGTCTGCTTTTCATCAGGAACATATTGGCAGTCACCCCATTTTTGTTGCTTCTTTCCAGAAGCTGAAACTCAAACAAATCTTTACTCCAAACCTGGAAACTATATATACCTATTACTAGGACTGTTGTGTACATTTTATTCTCCACCAACTTGTCCCTCTTAAAGCCATTTATGTTGTTGACTCTTACCAGGCACGGTAGCGGGAAGTTCTGTAACATCATACAAATTATTTATAACCTGTTCTGAATCTCCTATCAATTTCAACTTCTATTTGAACAAATGAAGGAATTTCTTTCAGTTGGACATACAAGTTTAATTTGCATATTTGGTCATCAAACCCTTTTTCTTTGGTAGTAATTTACAATTCTAATAATGACATGTTGGTGTTTGAGCTGGCATGTTGGTGTTCTTCTGCCATGTTTTGCTGATAGATTCTTATATTTAAAGACTACAGCTGAAGTACAGTATTTAAAACTACTACTCACCATATAGCTAAGAAAACCTGACCCATGATAACCCACAATGAATCTTTGTCCGGAAGCAATTGCTTTTGATCAAAGTCTAGTGCCAGAATCAACAAGTTAAGGTTTTAATGTCATTGTATTCTAACAATACCCTACCAAGCCTTGCACAAAATTGATTCCTGTTACCATTTTGTGTAGTTCAGTCTAACTGATCTGTTCACATGCTCACAGAAGACTTTTGTGTGTATATGTTTATGTAGCTATATCTAACTATAAAGTGTACTCTTAACTGGTTTGAAGGGAGAATCTCAGATCACTTCTGCTACCAACAGTTAAACTTCAAATATTATAACTTGATTAGAGATTTAGATTGTGTTAATTAGATTGAGCTAGGTAATTTAGCATAATCAGATTTTAAGGTCTGTAAGGAATGTTTTGACAGATGTTTGATATTCTTTTTGCAAAAGAATATGGGAGGGTGAATCTTTAATGTATTTAAAAACAGCTATGCAATCTTCTAATTATATACTGTATGTGTTTGCAGAGTGATATTCATGTACTCTTTTCTATGTGATATTACTGGGCACTATCCCTATATTGTTTGATCTGTTTTTGTTGTCTTGAAGTGAAAGGGGCTCCTACAGATTAAACAAAGACTTGCAACAAAATGCACTAGGTCCACCATATATGTTGATAGCTTCTAATTCATAGATGTAAATTAGAAAGCCAGATTCTGAGAGCATGACTAGGTTTGTAGGATATCAATACACTTGTACACATTTTGTATAATGCGAAAATGTTAGGGGAACTATAATTCCCAGAATCTCATAGTTGGTATGGCTAGTGGATCCTAGGAAGCATAGTGCAAACAGTAGTGTTTCCAAAGTTTTATATATGTCACAATGTTGTCAGAGTAGCACATCCTCACTCACAGCTGTCTTTAGTTCCATTGATATTCACCATGGCTTTTCTATCACATTCCCTCTTGAGGATGAGGATCATATTTTGGGAAGGCTCTTGGAATGTTTTCCACCTGATTTCTAATCACAGTTACTATGACTAGCCATGGTTGATATTGGCTTTGTCTGATTTGTACTTTGCTACCTTCTTTGGAGACAAATATCATTAAATATACTTACACAATTTTCTAACTTTTGTATTACATAGAGGTCCATGCAGTGTTGCCTTGAAGGACCATTCAAAAGCAGCAGATCTGAATGCATGGAGATCTGAACTAATGCCCCCCCCCCATATTTGACACACAGGTTATTCCACCATCTACCGCTAACTATTATATAATCTCCAACTGTCCTAATTAATCCTCTATCATTACATTTTCTGTTTATTGTTAAGATGTCCCAGTTAAGATGTCCTCCTCTTTTCCATTTTGATTTCAGGTTACGTTAGTGAACTGTAACTGCAGAAATAGTTTGTTCTCAATCAAGTCAGGTCCCTTCCAGACAGGCCTCAATCCCAGAGCAACTGGGATAGAGGCTCCGCACCTCCCCCAAACCCCAGATTTTCCTGGGTGGGGGGGGCTACATGAGGTTGACCTGTAAGGCATGGAACCAGCCCCCAGCCCCCCAGAACTTATCTGAGGGGCCTGGCTGCACGCTCATGTCCCTTTGGCAAAAATTTCTGGCACATCAAAATGATGTGTTGTGAGGTCGGGAGAGCTTTCCCTCCTCCTCAAAATGACTCCTGATGAATCATATTGAAGGATTTACCTCCTCGCCAGGAGCTTTTGCCAAAGGTAAATGGATGGCTGGGATGTGAGGGTGGGGGTGTCATCTTGCTCTTTCAGGCCCTTGGAGCTTGAAGAACCAGGATTTCAGTGGGGATCGACTGTGGGGATGTTTTTATGTTAAGCCACTTTGAGTCTTCTTTGGAAGAGATAATAATAATAATGGAGAAACCAATGTATTCAGACCTGAAAATACATGATTAAAACCCCCAAGAATGGTAAGTGTCAAAGACCAACCTATACACTGCCACATAGAAGGTCTATCCTTTGATGATAAAATTGTCTTCTGAGGATTTCGAAAGAATGCATTTTAAATTGTATTTATCTCAGCTAGCCTCCAAAGATGAATTAAAATTGAAATACAAGTCACAGTAATGTCCCTTCTGAGGCAACCAGAGTACAATGTTTGAATTGTTCTGTTGTGATAAGCATATGTGTAAGTCAGTTAGAATAGACACCCCACCCTGGATTACATATGAATCAGTTCTTGGTGACCTGAAAAGAAGAAATTTCACCTGTGATCAATCATTGAGAGTAAATACAAAATTATCCTCCTCCTTCCTAGGAGAACTCCATCTCTAGATATTTCTGGTGGAAAAGAAGTGCACAGTGACTGAACTTACCATCTCAGAAATATATGCTTTTTATCAAGATATCATTTTGCACAATAAAGTTGAGGACAACTCTCTTGAGTGACTTTCAAAAGCTATTTTGAAACTGCATTATATGACAGTGTCGATAGGGTCTAGATCTTCCTGTTTACTGGCTTTGCTGAAATTAAAACATGAAGGTGATACATGCAGTTCTGAACTTCATCTAATACAGTATTTCCAATATTAATGGTGTACAGGCATTCCCTGAGTTACAAACACCCAACTGTGATTATGCTATATGTTTTTATGTAAACCGCCCTGAGCCCGCCGGAAGGAGTGGTATATAAGAACGAATAATAAATAAATATAAATAAATAAATAAATTTATGACTCATAGCTAAGAACGGGTGAGACAACAGGAAGTGTGAGAAATCTACCCCTCGGAAGAGAAATTATCCTCTGTAAGCATTATCATAGGTGAAAGTTACAAGTATATTTACAACAAGCTACACTTTTCAAAATCCAATTATCATAGGGACAGAAAGTGAGGTGAAATCTTTTGAACAGGGACATAGAAAGCAAAACAAACACCACAGGGATGTTAACTCTTCCCTATGCTATCCAAAGCCTATATCTGTATCTGTATACCTTTATAAAACGGAATCTTTGTATGTATGTATGTGTGTATGCGGAGGGCGGAAGGGCGGATATGTGCCAGCTATTTGCATAAAGTTCTTTGATTGGACAGCCTCGCCACTCCAAAATTCTAAGGCACCAGACAGAGGGCATTGCTAGCCACTGATTAGCCAGCATCCCAGAATCCAGGCCTCTACATTCAAACAACAGGATTTCTTCCCACTGAGGGGGAAAAAAGCCAGCAACCCAGAATCCAGGCCTCTACATTCAAACAACAGGATTTCTTCCCACTGAGGGGAAAAAATGCACCATCAACATTCCCTCCCCACTTGGCTCTGTGAAAACAAAATGGATTCCTGTATTCTCCTCCCCCTCAGCTTTTAGAAAACGGCTGCCTGCCATGCACCCTTTTAAAGTTACCAATAGCAGGCCATAACATTACAGGCCCCAAAATAGAGTTTAGGGCAGGATGGCCGACGAATGATGGGATTTGCATCCCAATTCACTTCCCAGAAAACATTGTAGCCCCTACAAATCCCCTTCTCCCAGATAGGCCCAAAAGAGGCATCCATCTTCCCTCTTCAACACAGTGTCAGAGAAAGGCAGCTTCTGACAGGATCTTTAGAACAGGCACGGTCACTCTACAAGGTAAGGCCCTACTTCACTCAAAAGACACAAGAGAAAACAATAAATACCTTTCTCTAATGCCTTTTAATGCTTATATAAATAATTCTGGCCCAAAGCCCCCTCACCCAGCCTCATTGGACCTTACTGCTAATTCCATGCAGGCCTTTTCCATTTTTTAAACTCCTTTCTGTTTTACACCGGTATACTTTCACAGGCCAGGGCGGATATGTGGCAGCCACTTTCACAGGCCAGGGCGGATATGTGGCAGCCACTTTCACAGGCCAGGGCGGATATGAGGCAGCCACTTTCACAGGCCACAGCGACCAGCGCGGGTGATGGACCTGCACCAAACTTGGTACACATAACCCCCCTATGACATGACCCACGTATTATGGGATTTGTAGTACTTTTCAAGACTTTGGTTCCCACAGACCACTGAGGCCACCAAAAAGGACCAATACAGACCACACTCAGCACACACAGCCCCCATGACCCACTCTACGTCCTGGTGCAGTTCGGAGGAGGGTGGGCCATGGATGATGGGACTTGAAGTGCCTCTACTCACTTCCCAAGTCAGCTGCAACCCTCATCCAATCACTGATCGAGACCAAACTTGCCATACATAACCCCCATGACTGCCTTCACGTCCTGGTGAGGTTTGGGGGAGGACTGACAATGGATGATGGGATTTGTAGTACTTTTACACCCCTCTGTTCCCACAGATCACTGTGGCCCCCAACAAACACCGAGAAAGTCCACACTTGGCACACAGAGCCCCAGTGACCCACTCTACAGCCTACTGAAGTTTGGAGGGGGACAGAACATGGATGATGGGACTTGCAGTACCTTCCCTCACTTCCCAATCCTGCTACAAACCTAATCCAATGACTGATCAACACCAAATCTGGCACACAGAGCCCTCATGACCCACTCTACAGCCTGGTGCAGTTTACTGTGAGACGGACCACGGATGATGGGACTTGAAGTACCTTCACTCACTTCCAAAAAGCAATGCATCCCTCATCCATTCACCAATACAGACCAAACTTAGCACACAGAGCCCCCATGACCCAATCTACATCTTACTACACTTTGGGGGGGACGGGACACACAGAGATGATGGGACTTGCACTACCTTCAGTAATTTCATGATACCACTGCAACTCCCAATAATGATGGATCAAGACTAAACTTGGCACACAGAGCCCCCATGACCCACTCTACATCCTGCTGCACTTCTCAAATGACCCGGGCAGGGCCGGGTCCCCAAGCTAGTATACAATATATTTGGCTTTAAAATGTACCTGTACCAACTTACAAACAAATTCAACTTAAGAATAAGCCTACAGAACCTATCTTGTTCATAACTTTGGGACTGCCTGTATTGTGCCTGAGGAATGCATGGAAAACCAATTGAACCAATAGGTTAAAGTCTTCTTTTTGTCACTTGCAAGTTTTTGTTTGGAGGACTGCTTCATAGACCCATGTTTATTCACAAACAATCTGATTTCCGTCCATTTAAGACTGTTCCATTTCTTTTAATTCTATATATTCATTTCCATTTTAAAAGATTGGACGTCAAAACTCTTCGAAATAATGAAGATGGACATTCTGACGCAGAAACTATCTCAAGGAAACACATCCTTAAGAACAGACTGGTCCAAAGTGGCGACGTTTCTAAAGGGAAAAAATTATGAGGCATGGACAGAGCTGCGGCTGGATGACACTATGTGAATCAACTTTTTCTTTCTTTTGCCTAATGTACTTCCCATATAAGTTTCACGAATATGACGATGTTGTTAAATCTTTAAGACACCGGTTAAAAAAATAATAACAAATATATATTTTTCTTCTTTTTGATCAAAAATAAGAGACACGCAGGTAACACAACATAGAGTGTTACAGAGCGGCGGGGTAGCGGGCAGGAAGTACTTGTGTAATTGTCTTATGTTTATTAGTCTGAGTGTTCTTATGCTTAGTATTGTGTATAACGTGGCAGAGGCATTATTTGTTGTCAATTTTCTGTTGTCTGTTTGTTTTCTGTTTTAAAAAATCAATAAAGACGATTTAAAAAAAAAGACTGTTCCATTTGAGAGAATTGCCATGGTGTAGTGGTTTGAGTGATTGACTGTGATTCCAGAGATCAGGGTTCAAATGTCTGTTTGACCTTGGAAACCCATATCAGTCAAGTCCACACTCTCAGCCCCAGAAAACCACATGGTAGGGTCACCATATGTCAAAATGAATTAAAGGCATATGACAAAGTCTAATTGAACTGAGAAGGATATAGGTTGGATCTATACTGCCTTATGATGTGGCTTGAATGGTATTATATGATCACTGTAGACCCAATGAATTATATTTGAACTGCATTGAACTGTATTATATAAGTCTATGCTGACCATATTATGCAATTCAAATTTCATTATATGCAGCAGAGATTCAGCCTAAGATTGGTTTGAATCCCTGCTGTCTAGGACTGTTATCCTGTAAAGTGCCTTTTTAATTAATTTTTCACAAATTAACACTTTGTATGTATTGACAATGAGAGACAAGAGACATCAATTAGGCTTTTACTGTACAAAGGTGATCTGATTTAACGGGCGGCATGGTAAAGAACTATTTTCTTCTTTAAATAAACTTTCCTCCCTTAAATTTTTCTACATCTAAGCATTGATCGACCGCAATTTGCAAGTAGTGCGTTTTATGCATAATCATAGTGTGATTCAACTTAAATACTTTTACAGGCAAGCAACTTTATTAAAATGTGTGTTCCATCTCATTAGCTGTTGTTCTTACCATATCCTGCCTGGGCTTGTTCCATACTTAATGCTTCAAAATCTCAAGTGGTAACTACAAATAACAGAAAAACTAAATGGGAGCAGGAGACATATGGCAAATTGGTAGTGATCTAATTCCATAAAGTGATCTACTAATCAGGTTCAAATACCACAAAAGAATGTCTTGCATTCTACACTAACCTCTTTAGAGAACTGATAGAAATGGTGGGTTGGTCTTTAAAAAGATGGGGGTATCCTAAATGTACAAACCTATACTTTAAAATCCCCCCCCCCAGAGCAACAGAAAGTGATGTGTCATTATTTCCATTAATGGAACCACTGCAGGCTGCCAGAGCTCTGAAATGGCACAGTAAGTCCTCCAGGCTCCACCCCATCACTGATGGCACCTGGTTTGACAGAATTATAGGCCCTATTTGTTTGCAAAGTCAAGGTAAACTAAGGCAAGTGCTAGCATAGGCAAGGAGTACTTCCCCATGTTGGACCAACATTCGAGGCAGAGAAGAATTAAGGACATTGTAATGCTCACCTTAGATTGAAGTGAAGGAATTATTAAGAATGGCTACCTTGCTAGATGTAAGGGATGTTTTGTCGTTTGGTGATGAGGTGCGGTATATATGAAAGCAGCAACATTTTAGTATGTCTATACCAGCCAGTGGAGTGATGTAGAGGTAACGGTAATCAAAGAAGGGCATCTCATTCCTTTGATCTGTCACGCTATTGCTCTGTCAACCCAGGTGCCTTTAAGAAAGGGAATCTTCTCTTTCTGCCTTCATAGCTGCAGCCTCTCAGTCAGGCAAGAGAAACAGAGGAAGAGAAAGAACTGTTGCCATCAGCCAACAGAGCACTTTAATATGGGAAGGATCCAGATAAGCTCTAAAATGCAAGTAGAGTTGAATATGTTGATATATCTGAGGGCATAGCATTCAGATAGGTATCTTAATGGGAACAGAAGTAACTAAGCTGTGGCTTGATTCTTCAGAACATTTTCTGACATTACTTGATAATTCTGTAGGCAATTCCCCCCTGCCCAATAAAATTTCAATAGAAATGAGCACTGGACAGCTCTAATTGAAATATCTGAAGAACTAGAACATTTATCATTAAGTTTCTGTCCATTTCAGAATCATTTATTGTACTCCTCATTATCTGGAGTAATGACATTGCTGTTCTTTCTGCTTTTGTTCAAATCAAGTCATTCTATATTAATACTTCACAGGAATCCTTTTAGAACTTCCCTCTGGCATAACTTCGCAAATGAAAATTCTTAGGAAGGACTCATCCCACACTTTTTACAAGCGCGTTGATGACTAAAAAGGCTAATCCGAGATAGGCAAGTCCGGTTGCAGAAAGCACAGCAGAAAGTCTCCTTGGGTGATGTTGTTTCCAAGTTGCAGTTTTTTCTGCATTGTCATTTCTCTTCGAGACCCATTTGGCGTGTCTGCTCAAAAGAGGCTGCAGCATTATGGATAGTGCATCTCCATGCCTCCCGATGTGAGGCCAGAGTGGACCATTGTTGGTGATCAATCTGGCTAAGCCTGAGATGTTGTTTTAGGGAGTCCTTATATCTCTTTTTTGGGGTGTCTCTCTTGCGCTGACCTGTGGCGAATTCACCATAGAGTAGTATCTTTGGGAGACAGTGGTACTGCATCCTAGAGATGTGTCCTGTCCAGTGTACATTTAGGATTGATCGAAGACAGCGCTGATGAAAGCATTCAAGGAGTCATAGGTGTTGGCGATAGGAGACCCATGTTTCAGACCCATATAGGAGAATAGACAATACGATAGCTCTGTACACACTGATTTTGGTGCTTTGACTCAGGTGTTTGTTACTCCACACTCTTTTGTGAAGCCTTCCGAATGCACTATATGCCTTTGCTAATCTGTGATCTATCTCTTTATCAATCTTGGCATCTGAAGAGATGACTTAAGCACAGATTTGCTTATGCTGACATGGGAATGGTGGTGTTATTCCTGTGGTGCAGGCTGGTAGAGAACTTCCGTTTTCCTCAGGCTGACTTCAAGCCCAAACAGCTCTGCAGCTGTTGCAAAGCAGGATGTTAGGAGCTGCAGGGCTGCTTTTGAAGGATGACAATGGCAGCAACATCAGCAAAAAGCAGCTCACGGACTAGATAATTTAGAGCAGGGGTGCTCACACTTTTTCAGCATGTGAGCTTCTTATAAAACAACGAAGTCAAAATGATCTACCTACCCACTACTCTGAGAGCCATAAATGCAAAATATTTGGAAATTTATTTCAGTGAGAGCCATATAATATATTTTAAGACTGAATTCAACTAAATGTGAGTATAATAAGCCCCTGAATTTATTCATAATAATAATGATGATGATATTCATTGAGCCTCTGCTGCTGCTGCTGCTGCTACTACTACTACTACTACTAATAGTAACAACAACAACAATAGGTTCCTAGAGTAGAAGGAGACCTCCAAGGGACATCCAGTCCAACCTCCTTCTGCCATAAGGGAAAAACACAATCAAAGCATTCCTCACAGACGGCCATTTAGCCTCTGATAATAATAATAATAATAATAACAATGGGTTTCTAGACCTCCAAGGGCCATCCAGTCCAACCCCTTTCTGCACCTGGGCGGCGTCGGGCCTGCGGGGCGGGACTAAGCCTTCCTCCTGCCCTGCGATCTACAAGTAGATCGCGATCTACCTAATGAGCATCCCTGGTTTAGAGTCTTAGTGCGAGCCCTTAGACGGCTTAAGTTGAACAAGCTGCCATCAGTACAATAGCGTATATATATGCCGTTTTCTTCTTCGAGATCTGCCGTAGCCCTTTGGAGCATCATGCTGAAGAAGATTGTAAATAGGGTTGGTGCAAGAACACAACCTTGCTTCACTCCATTAGTTATTAGAATGGGCCCTGAGACAGCATTGCCGTATCTGGCTTGACCTTGCTGGCCCTCATGTAGCAGGATAATCATTTTGAGGAATTTGGGGGGACATCCTAGTTGTTCCAGGATCTGCCACAGACCTTTTCTGGTCACAGTGTCAAAGGCTTTGGTGAGGTTGACAAATGTTACATAGAGTCCTTTGTTCTGCTCTCTACATTTCTCTTGCAGTTGTCAAAGGGCAAATGCCATATCTGTGGTGCTCCTGTTAGCTCTGAAGCCGCATTGGCTTTCAAGGAGAAGTTCTGCAATAGCAGGAACTAAGCTGTTCAGGAGTATCCTTGCAAGGATTTTTCCAGCAATAGAGAGCAGTGTTATACCTCGATAGTTTGAGCAATCGGATTTTGTTCCTTTTTTTTTCTTATACAGGGTGATGATAAGTGCATCTCGGAGATCTGATGGCAGTTCACCCTTTCCCCAGCAACTCACAAGGAGCTTGTGGAATTTAGCATGAAGTACATGACCTCCCTGTTTCCAAGCTTCAGGTGGGATTCCATCGATCCCTGCTGCCTTGCCATTTTTCATCTGCCGTATGGCCTTAAGGGTCTCTTTCAAAGTGGGAACTGTGTCCAATTCATTTTTCATTGGTTGTTGTATTATGTGTTGGATATCTGGACCTTTGACTACTCGGTTGGCATTGAAAAAACTCTGAAAATGTTCAGCCCATCTGTTCAGGATGGAGGCTTTATCTGTAATTATTGTTTGACCATCTGTACTGTATAAGGGGCTTTGGACCTGATAAGTAGGTCCAAACACTGCTTTGAGAGCTTCGTAAAATTCTCTGTAATCACCCAGATCTGCACAACGTTGTGTCTTTTCTGCTAAATTGATCCACCACTTGTTCTGAATGTCTTGGAGTTTTTGTTGGAGTTGGGCAAGGTGTGCCTGGTTAGCAGTTCTCTTCTTTGCCAACAGCTCCTGTATCTCTAGGTTGTTTTCATCAAACCAGTCTTGGTTTTTCTTGATGGAGAATCCTAGGCATTCGTCAGCAGACTAGGATACTGTATTTTAAATGTTGCCAAAGCACTGTAGGAGAAGAATCTGTAGGGTGGTCTTCAAGGGTTTTTTTTGCAGATTTGCCTGGAAGTTGTCTCTCACAGCAGCCTGTTGAAGATTGTTGACTTGGAGTCTCCTCTTTAAGATGCCACTCCTCTTAGGTTTGAGCTTAAGGTGTAGATTTAGTTTACATCTTATGACACAATGGTCTGTTTGACATTCTGCACAGGGCATCACTTGAGTATGACACACATCATGAATGTTTCTCTGGTGCACGAAAGCATAGTCAATGAAGTGTCAATGCTTGGATCAGGGATGCATCTAGGTGGTCTTAAGACTATCTTTCTGTTGGAAGATAGTGTTTGTAATAGTCAGCTGTTGTTCTGCACAAAACTCTAGCAGGAGGCATCCGTTATCATTACAGTTTCCAACACCATGCTTGCCTAATACACCTTTCCAGGCTTCAAAGTTTTTTTTCCTACTCTGGCATTGAAATTACCAAGGATAATGATTTTGTCTTCTGCAGGAACCTTTTGTATTAGGTGGTGTAGGTCTGAGTAGAATTTGTCTTTCTCCACAGGGTCAGATTGCATAGTTGGGGCATATATACTGAGGAGAACAGCATGTGGGAGGTGTAAGGAGACAATGCGATCAGAGTGACCTGTCGGCAACGTTTCGAGTTTAGAGGCGATGGACTTTTTAATCATAAAGCCTACTCCTGAAACATGTTTTTCAGTTTTGGGTTTGCCAGACCTGTAGAGCATGTAGCTGGCACCGTGTTCTTTAAGGTTGTCTTCCTCGTGGAGACGAACTTTACTAAGGGCAGCAATGTCAACATTAAGTCATGATAGTTCATGGGCTATTAGAGAAGAACAACGCTCAGGACATCCACTATCTGCAGAATCTTGCATGGTTTTGATGTTCCAGCATGCAAGTATCAGTCTATTGGCACCTTTGCAGGCACGTGTGTGCCTTTGTTTCTTTGTCTTTGTTCAACCGCATCAGAAGATGCCCATTGGCCGTGGCTAGCCAACTGGGTAGATGGGGATGAGCTTTCATTAGGCCACCTTTTCTAGGCCCCTCTTCATATGGAGCATGCAGTGCTCTCCTTAAAAAGTCTGCTTGGTCGTTCAGGATACTGCCGAACAAGACTGTCATCTCCCGGGTCAGTCTCAAGCAACCAAAGTCCTGAACCACCTGCATGCAGAGTTGGGTCTGCGGTTTCCAGTGCATCTTTACACCTGCCATTTCGTCCCTCACCTATCGCTACAGGGCTTTTTCAGAAGTTGGATGTGTCCTTCGAGCCTGTGCAGTAGATTTTTCTGGTGGAGCGCAGCGTGCACAGAAGTAGCCTCACCCTTTAAACCAGAGGTTCGTCTGCCGGAGCCTAGCAAGCTTGGACAGTGGTAGCAAGG
Organism: Anolis apletophallus; assembly: GCA_030556195.1. Lineage (NCBI taxonomy): Eukaryota > Metazoa > Chordata > Lepidosauria > Squamata > Anolidae > Anolis > Anolis apletophallus. The sequence goes on from JARBWK010000004.1 coordinate 89,225,797, forward strand.
TCCTCAGGTTGTAGGTTTGGTTTGAGTTACCTTCGCTTAGATGGTTCACCTTACAGGGTTAAACAAGCACCATCTGCCCGGGTTTGAAATTAGAGTTTTCCTTCTCCTAGGACAGTTGCCAAAAGGCTAGAGAGCCCATCCTGCCCATTGATGCTCTGTAGTTATGACCTGTCTGGCATGGGAGGCCCTACCGGTGACTATTATGCCACCGCCAGCATAGCTCACAACTTCATTAGGGTACGCAAGCCTCTCCCCCTTATCAAGGGGGCGCCAATCAGTGTGAAATAAAATAGGAATCCTAGGCTTTTTTCCAGCTCATGTCACAACAGGTAATACTATAAAGCTTAGGTTGGGAAACATCAGAAGAATACAGGAAATACTCATATTTCAGGCCTTGATGTGACTTGGTATGATACTTCAGGAGCTAAGTGTTCTCTCCAGACTGTTTGGTGGTTAATTTTAGTGTCAATAAAAGTACTCCCTTGATTTATTATGAACATGTTACATATTGACTGACACAAGCAAGTAAAAGTAACCCCTAATAGCTTGGCATTCTCTTTTAAAAAGAGGTCTGCCTTTGCATTTGGCTTATCTTTCTATTATAACATATTAATGCTGATATATTTTAAGTAGTATTTAATTTTTTTTAAAAAAAACCAAACAATTATGTGCACAAAAAGCAGTTACTACTTTCCAAATAATTTTAGCTCAGCCAGTTAAACCATATGACCCAAATTGGTTCTCAATTGTATCTGTGTTGGTATTTTTTCATATCTTCATACATCTTTATGATGGAAGCAGGAAGAAGAGCATCTATTTTAAAGAAATTGACAAATGGCATCATGTGCAATTAGAAACCTCAGTTGGAAAGATTACTTTTGCAATAATATTAGTTTCATGAGGCAGTCATTTCACTGAAATTGTTCAGATCCCATCTGTATGGTGTCTGAGAGAACTGCCTTTAATCTTGAAAAGGGGATTGCAATTGAACAAGACAGCAGTAGACAAGCAAGCAGTGAAACCAAATCAGCCAGGATTGACAGTGGCCCATTAAAGCTGTTAAAGATAAGTCATGTCCCATTTTGAAGGACTCAGTGTATCTATATAACAAAAAGAGGCTATGCTCAGCTTGGGCCCAAGGAAAAATAGGCATAACAAAATGCTGACACCATTCCATAGCTATATATATGTTGTTCTTTATGCTGTTAAGCCATCATCAACTTATGAATGAGCGATCACAGATACATACATATGTAGGGTCACCAAAAGTCAAAGGACCTCATTACATTGAGGTCCCTACTGCAGGTGACAGTGGGGGAATTTAGTAGTCAGCATGGTGAATCTGTGGGGGCAGTGGGAGAAATCGTCATTCCCACGCCCCCACATCGTTGTGTTCCCCATCTCATGGAGGGAAAGCGTCGCCACCTGGCTTCTCCCCACACTGCCTCTGTTGTAGACTATGAGAACATGGGTAGCCAGCCACCCATGTTTTATGGGCTCCATCTTAGGACGCTTCCAGGACAGAACCCCACTGGAAGTAGCCCTGTGTCCCTTGAAGGGCTCTGGTGGGCTCTGTTCTGGCTCCATCCTGGAAGTGTTCTAGAAAGGAGCCAGAATTCCATGTGATGAGGTTAAAAGTTGACTTAACAGCAGTCAACAACCACATATGAATGTAAAGATATAAGAGGAAAGGATGCCTTATAAAATGCCATACTTGATTGGTCACTACTGAACATGAAAATGTTTACAAGGCAGGAGAAGAAAAGCCAAAAGTAGACTTTTTATGGTTTCTTCGGACTTCAGTAGTTATATATATCAAGTATTCATGTCTTCTAACTTCATTGCATGTCTAGGTATTGGGAATATATATTTAAAAGTACAAAGTGGGACTGCAATAAATAAATACCAGCATGCTCGGAAATGGTTGCAGTATTTCTATTATGGCATTTACATGTTGCTTTTCTCATGAGATCAGAGTCTTATGTTAGTTTGTTCAGCCTATCAGTAAAGCCAAAGTCAGACATAAAGACAAGATTCTGTGGAATGATTCTGTGGAATGCATTCCTAGTGGCAAATTTCTATCTACAATACACTTTTTGTGCGAAATATTGCCTTGTTATAGGGACACAAAAAGAGAGAAAAGAAATGCTGGTGCTGAATCACCATGTGGGATAATTGTGGTGTCCCTCCAAAAGTGATGAGAAAGAAAACCTAAGTGGTTTGCCACTATAGGATCAAAGCAGTCTCAATCTACCCATTAATAAATAAAGACTAAATGTGAAATTCATTTATGTCTCTCGTGTGTGTGGATTTTGGAGTATTTCTGATTTTGGAATTCCAGACAAGGAATGCTCAACCTGTATACATTCAAAAGATGTATTCACTTCCTTGGTTTTTCTTCTTTTTATCATAAATTATTCTGTTGAATTCTGTAGACTATGAGCTATTTGGGTAAAAGTGTTCTTGTCTTATAATTGCTGCCAGTGTAATGTTACTTATTTTTATGTCATTAATAAAAGCTAGTAGTATTGTTGCTATAGTCCAGTGCTGTCCAACTTCTAACCAGCCAAGGGCCGGATTCCAGGTCACTGATGACCTGGGGGGCCGCCCGGCGCCGGCCCCGCCCCTGCCCCCGGCTGCCGGGATGCTTTGGGAGAGAGGGAGGAGCCACGGGGCACCCCCTCCCTTCCAAGGCATCCTGGCCGCAGATGAAGCTGGCGGTTTCGCCGGCTTCAGCTGCTGCCGGGATGCCTTGAAGGGGGAGAGAGGCCGCGGGGACCCTCCCTTGCAAGGCATCGCGGCAGCCGAGGAAGCCGGCGCTGGCTTCAGCCGCTGCCGCGATGCCTTGCAAGGGAGGGAGGCACCGCGGGGGACTCCCCCTCCCTTCCAAGGCATCGGCGCTTGCGAGAGATGGAAGAAGAGGGTGGTGCAGGGAGGAGGAGCTAGCTCTCTTCCTCCTCCTTGTACCACCGCTTGTCCCTCTCTCACCGGCGCCAATGCGATCCGGTTTGCATCGGCGGCGCGGAGAGAGGGACGGAGGGGGCGGTGCAGGGAGGAGGAGCTGGCTCACTTCCTCCTCCCTGACCCCCCTCCCCCTCGGCCGCCATTTTTTAAAAAAAATTAGATTTTTTTTCAAAAAAATTAAAAATAGCAGCTGGGGGCATAGCGGGGGCCGTGCCCAACAGGCTGGGGGGCCGTGTACGGCCCCCGGGCTGCCAGTTGGACAGCCCTGCTATAGTCAAACTCAGTGCTCAGCAGTTAATTTAAGATTAACTATAGTAAAGAAGTCAGCCTCCACTGTGAAAATCCTTGGAACTTCCAAAGTACTCAAGCATTGACTTCATAAGGCACAGAAAACCTGTATGTCTAACTAAAGGCTTAAGGGCTGAAGGTTTGTAGTTAGTGATACTACATTTGGAGATTGCACAATTGAGTACAGGATACCAGCCAAAGTGTGAACCACATGTATCAGACACTGAACACTAATTTTCATGAACAAAATGTAATATTGGAGAGAAATCAAATTATTCCATGGATTATAATTTTATTAGACTTGATCATGGAAAGAGTCCTTAGAAAAAAGCATAAAAGGCAAAACTTTAGAAAAAAAACTGTGCCAATGTATTTGCATCAGATAATTGAATAACCTTACTGCTAAGAACATTTCACAGATGAAGCTGAAATAACTCACATTGACTCTGAAACTAATTCACCATTAGGATCCTTTGTACGCATGCAATACATATGCCTTGTTTTTCATTAGGAGATCACTGTTCAAATACCTTATCTAAAGATTTTTCCTCTGCTATGGAGCTACAATACTGCAGAACTAGCCAAAATATTTTGTGTTGTCCCTAGATAGCCCATTCAGCGCTATTAGGATCTGAATGTCTCCAGTTACTGCCATTTCTCTTTCACTATAATGCTCTGATGGTTACAGTGACCTCAATATTCCCTTACCGCATGGCAGAACATTCGGCAACAGCTCTAGTCTGCTTAACGTGCCTCTTCTGGAAAGACTGTACTGTGGGAACAGATGCTTCAAAAACCACTTTGTAGCATTCTATCAGTATTTTGGCACCGAGGAACCCATTAGTCTATATTATGTCAAAGACGTAGCTATTTTTACATATGACACAATGTTTCCTTTGTTGTCACAAATTAGTGACTGAATATTTTGATGGTGTGTCACTTTCAAGGTGTTTCAAGCTTCGGGGAAACTGAAGCACTTCAAACGCATCGTACTCTGATGGAAGTGCCTGGGAGCAAGTTGCTCCCTTTCTTTTCATAGCAAGTTGTGAATTATTAGCTTTGATCAAAGGGACAGCCTAACAGAATGGGCTTGGGCTTGGGCTTGCCAGATCCCCCAATTGAGCATTATTTAAGCTTTCGCTTAGGCTTCTGCCAGTGTAACTAATTTGTAATATTTGGCTGGAGAAACAAGATAGAGATGTTTCTCTGGTTTTCCTCATCTCCTGTCACTGTACTGCTCCATGTGGAATAATTATTCTCCTCCAGATTGCTTCCTCAAGCCCTGTCTTCATGAATGGCACACTTGTAACTGACAAAGTTCAGTCACTAAATTTGTAATTACTATCTTTATCAGCATTTACAAAAATAAAGGTAACTATGTTAGTCCATGGGAATAAAGCAAAACTCAAAATCTAGTGGTGCAAAATATCTGCATTAGTACAAACCACTATTCCTCAGAAGTGTGCATCTTTCAAATTTTCTAGAGCTAGCCCTGCTCTCGCTCCCATCCACAGCTCAAATGTGCCTGGCAGGGACGAGGGACAGGGTATTTTCGGTGGTGGCTCCCCGCATATGGAACATGTTTTAAAAAAGGTCTGTGCAAAGTATAAATCGCAGCAGAGAAGCAGTTCAAAAGAGTTTACAGCAAATGTGGCATATGAGGACTCAAACTGGAAATAAAACATCTGAGCAAGCATGCCATGTTATTAAAGCATTTCTACTTTATTGTAGAAAAGCAAACATAAAGGCAGTAACACACATGCAACAGCATGTTTAACAAGTTAGAACAGGAGAAACATATCATGAGGCATACAAAATGGAGTCACACAGCAGAAACAACAGCATCTCTAAACTCCTCCCTTCTTCTTCGCTGTGATTGGAAGAGAGTGAGCCAGTAGGCAGGGCCAAGTAACAATGTTTATACCTTCAGACTATAATATTATTCTACCGCTAGATGGCGCTCATGAGAGCGGAAATCTGCTTACTTCTATCATGCATCTCATGAGCCAGACAAATCACATTCATCTAGACTTCAGTATAAACATATTGAACTACAGCATTTTGCCATTAATTTCAACACCCCTTCACAAAATGATGTATGTTCACATTTCTAAATTTAACCCTTTACAAAACTCATAATGTTTTTCGGAACTGAGTGGCTTTGTCAGAATATCGGCAAAATTTTCGACAGAAGGAACATAATTAAGAGCAATCCTTTTATTTTCGACAAATTGTTGAACATTTGAATACCTAGCATTGATGTACCTAGATTTTGTCTTTAAACCTCGACTTTCTCCCAGTGCGATGCAAGTTTGTGAGTCAATGAAAACTTGCATTAGAGATTTCCCATCAATGTTAAGGCCTTTTATCAAGGATTCTAACCATTCTACACATGTCAAAGCCTCCGACAAAGCAGCAAATTCTGCTTCTCCAGTACTCAGTGCAACAATTTTCTGTTTTCTACTTTTCCAGCAAACTGGTGTGTTCGCATATTTGATAACAAAACCAGTGACAGATTTGCTTTCCTTCAAATTAGCAAAAGAACTATCACAGTGTATTGTCAAAGATTCATCAGGATAAATTTTAAATACCTTTTCAGCAGTTTGCTTTAGGTATCTCAGAACCCTTTTAATTCCAGCCCAATCAGTTTTTGTAGGGCTTTGTACTCTTTGACTCAGTAATCCTATTGAAAAAGATATGTCAGGACGCGTGTTTGTTGCAATGTACTGTAGTGAACCAATTACAGAACGATAAATGTAATTGTTGTCAAAAGCCTGTCCATCTACATGTTTCAAAAATTGTTGTGTCATTGGTGTGTCACAAGAATTTGCATTGTCCATCCTGGTTTGTTTTAACAAATCATAAATTTTGTCAGTTTGATTTAACTCAAAACCATTCTCTGTTCTGACAATATTTATACCTGAATACCTGTGTACATCACCTAGATTTTTAATCTTCAATACTTTGTTCAATCTTTGGAACACATCCTCAATTTGTTTATCTGATCCGAAACACAGCACATCATCAACGTAAATAACAACAAACATTTGTGCATGTCCACTACCTTTAGAATACAAACATGGATCAAATTTGTTGGCTACAAAACCCAGTTTTGTTAACTCTTTGTCCAAATAAATGTTCCAGTTGCGTGCACTCTGTTTGAGGCCATAGAGAGATTTTCTCAGAAGATAAGACCCTGTAGGAAGGTCAATTTCAAAACCTGGAATAGCTACCATGTACACTTTCTCCTCAAGATCTGCATGCAAGTAAGCAGTGTAACGTCAAAGTGTTTGACTTTTAAATTTCTCTTACTTGCAATTGCAAGAGCTATTTTCAATGCTTCCCCAGAAACTGTAGGGCTAAAGATTTCATTAAAATTTTCAAGGTATGTCTGTTCAAAACCCCTAGCTACCAATCTTGCCTTGTACAAGAAACTACCATCTTTGTTCTGTTTCCTTCTGTACACCCAGCGACAGGTAAGCACTTTTGAATTATCGGGAGTTTCAGACTTAACCATGACTTGCCAATCTTTCAAGGAATTAAATTCTGTTTGCATTGCTTGTTTCCAGAGCTTCCTTTAAGCTTCTTCTCTTTTTAACATCTCTTTGTAATTTTGAGTTTCACACCAATCTTTCACCTCTGTTTTTACAAGATCACATAGATACTGTTTTGTAGGAATTCCTTTGGTCTTTCTGGAACTACGTCTAGGAAGAACCCTTTCCCCTCCATCAGTGTCATCAGGGGATACCTCTATTTCAGAACCTGAATTAGAACTTGCGGTACTGCTAGGAGAAGTTTCACTTTTAACTTTTCTCCACTGAGGATCTTTGCTTTCTAAACTTGATCCACTAGTTTGTTTTTGACTGACAGCAGTTTGCTGTGAATCTGGTTGCAAAACAGGTTGTATAGTTTGTGGTGTAACCTGAGCAGATGTGAAAGGCACAAACACCTCTTGGTTTGCATGAATTCTTTCCCACCCACTGTGTTGCTGAAACTTCACATTCTTTGAATCTATCACCCTGTTGCCATTAAACCAGAAATGCCAACCTTTTGACTCAGGAGATGGGCCTAAGTACTTCAACTTTCGCCAGATTTTGTCCTTTTTGTGTCTCTGTTGGGAAGGGATTAAGACAAAGGCGTCACTCCCAAAAACTTTGATTAAATTCAATTCAGGAGTTTTCCCAAAAAAGAGCACATAAGGAATGTTGTTTACACTCCTGCAGAATGAACAATTCAAAATGTGAACAGCATTTGCAACTGCTTCACCCCAGAATCTATCACTCAATTCTGCATCTCTCATCATCTTTCTGGCCACAACTTTTAAGATGCCAATCCATCGTTCTGCTACACCGTTTCTGTTTGGTGAGTAGGGATTTGTTAACCTATGCACAACACCAAACTTCTCAAACAAATTTTCGCATTTGTTTTGATAAGAATTCAGCTCCTCTGTCTGTCTGAACCCATTGAACTGGTGTGTCTGGAAACTGTGTTTTCATCAGTTTCAACCATGCTGCAATTCTCTGAAAAGCTTCACTTTTGTTTTTCATAAAATAAGTGAACTTTAACTGTGAAAAGTCATCCACCAGGATCAGAAAAAATTTGGAACCTCCAATCGACACAGGATGGGGTCCTGAGATGTCAATATGTACAAGCTCCAAAATCCTCTTTGAAACCCTAGCACTGGATTTTGCTATTGGAGCATGTCCCAAATTTTCAGCAGCACAAATAGAACAGTCAAGAAACTTATCACACCGTTTGATAGACATTCCACTTAATTCAGCTGTCTTATGCAAATAATTCCATGACAAATGCCCCATTCTCCTGTGGAACTCATGAAGACAATTCTCATTGAAAGGGGCAGGATTTGCAGGAATTTGTGATGCACAAGCAGTCACTTCATTATCAGCACATTTCAGGATAAAGAATTTACCTGAACCAATGGAAATGAATTTCCCTGTGGATACACTAACAAACTTTTGTCCTTCTTTAAAGACACTTCAAAACCTGCTTCCAACAGTTTGTGAACACTCAAAATGTTATATACAATTTCTTTTACGAAATGAACATTTTTAAAGTACATCCTAGTTTGTCAAGGTACAACTCACCACTACAGACCACTTCAACTTGTGAATCATCAGCAAGAGAAATGAAATTAATGTCAGAGTCTTTTACATTCTTCAAAATTTTCTTGGACTTCACCAGGTGTTGTGAGCAGCCGGAATCAATGATGAAACAGTCCTCTGGATGAATATCAGTAGCCACAAGAAGAGAATGTTGAAAATCCTTGGACGGAGTACCAGGTTTCGACATTTGCCCCTTCTTCTCTGGATTTTGTCTGCAATTGCGGGCGTAATGTCTTCTTTTCTTGCATTTAAAGCAAACTACCTGTGACTTGGACTTTACAACACAAGCAGTGTCAGTCCCAGTCCCAAAATCTTTATCTGGCCCTCTAAAAGCCTTTTGCGGAGGAGCAGGGGCCCTCAATTTGCATTGGGATTCGAATTCTGCAAGCTTCCCCGAAATGAAAGGAATGTTCACATCTTCTTGCCGAAGACCATGATCGAGTCTACAGACCCATAGTAACTGCTGGATAAGGATCCCATCAAAATTAGAGCCTGTTGCTCAGCAGGAAAAACAATGTCTCTTGCTCTCAGCTCTGAGAAAAGGCTCACAAGCTTTGTGATATGGGCTTGCACAGAAGATCCCCCCTGCATCTTCAAATTAAAAAAGCTGCCTCATCAAAATTATTTTTGTGCCAGATGACTGTCGCTCAAACATATTTCTGTACACTTTCCATGCATCTTTGGCGTGGACAATTCCATGAAGGTGAGGCAACAATTCATCCAAAACACTGAGTTGAATAATTGCAAGGGCTTTTGCATCCTGAGCAACTTGAACTGCAGAAGCTTCCAAAGGAAAAGTCTCTACAATGTCCCACAAATCCAGCAAAACTAAATACGCCTTTGCCCTTATTTGCCAGGTAGACCAGTTAACTTCAGTTAAATGTTGAAAAGGCAGAGAGCAGACTTGTATCGCAGACAGAGCCATTTTTTAAATAACTTCACTGCCTTCAATCTCAAAGCCGGGAAGAAGCTGCAGCTTTTAAAATCTTCATTTAGCTGTAATTTCCTCACGTTCTCCAGTCGCTTTCAGCTTGCTCCGTAGAAAAAGAAAGCTGCAATGCACTCACGCAGACATGAGCGATCCTCTGAAGTCCCCTTCAGTGCATAGATTCCTTTAGGAATGCATGAAAAGCACATGCTATCCTATGCCAAAAAAGACTTCACCGCTCACTTTACGTTCTAATAAAAACCAGTCCTCTGACCTTTCCAGCAAAATAATTAAGGAGAGCTCACCAGCAAATGGAAATCCCCAGGGATGCAACAAGCCTGTTGCTCCAAAATGGTCCACTGCAAAAAGAGAGATCACTCCAACTGCTAGATTCAGCCTAAAGGACAAAAGTTATTGCAATTTTGGCTGAGGCTCAGAATCCCCCCCCCCCAAAAGTCACTCATATTCTCTAGCCACATGACTGCAACATTCATCAATGCTGGGCCCGATAACCTGTTGTTCAAAAAAGGGTTTGTTCAAAGTATAAATCGCAGCAGAGAAGCAGTTCAAAAGAGTTTACAGCAAATGTGGCATATGAGGACTCAAACTGGAAATAAAACATCTGAGCAAGCATGCCATGTTATTAAAGCATTTCTACTTTATTGTAGAAAAGCAAACATAAAGGCAGTAACACACATGCAACAGCATGTTTAACAAGTTAGAACAGGAGAAACATATCATGAGGCATACAAAATGGAGTCACACAGCAGAAACAACAGCATCTCTAAACTCCTCCCTTCTTCATCGCTGCGATTGGAAGAGAGTGAGCCAGTAGGCAGGGCCAAGTAACAATGTTTATACCTTCAGACTATAATATTATTCTACCGCTAGATGGCGCTCATGAGATCTGCTTACTTCTATCATGCATCTCATGAGCCAGACAAATCACATTCATCTAGACTTCAGTATAAACATATTGAACTACAGCATTTTGCCATTAATTTCAACAGAACACACTCCCAACTGCGACAAGATCGATCTCTTCCCTCCTGGCTTTCCGAAAGAAGGTAAAGGCATGGATGTGGGACCAGGCGTTTGGTCAATAAATGCAATCAGCACCTTAAGGGACGAACTGGATTGGCATGAAGACTGATGAGGCTGGTAATGTGTAATGATGACTTTTGTATAGTTTTTAATTATGTTGTTTTAATATGTTATGTTGATGTTGTGACTTTATTGTATTGTTGAAATAGCCTCTTTATGGGGCTGAATGTAAGCCGCCCTGAGTCCCCCTTCTGGTGTTGAGAAGGGCGAGTTAGGAATATTATTATTATTATAGTAAATAAAAAACTGCCACTAAGCAATTATCGGTGTGGCAGACAGAAGCACGGAGATCCAAAACTGAAGTAAATATTTAAGTCATTGGATCTGTAGTTTAAAGTGGTTCAAGTAAGAGATGGCAGGCCTCATAAATAAGTAAGGTACGTGTTTCATGATCTAGCAATGCCTACTGTTACAAATACAAAGTATAGCATTTTGTAATACAATGGACCCTAGGCTTTGATTCCAGAAATCCCCTGCAGATATCAAAATTTAAATGTGCTCAAGACCCATTTATTTATTTACGATATTTATATGCCGCCCTTTTCAGCCCGAAGGGGACTCAGAGTGGCTTACATGCCATATCTACATAAAAACATACTATATTATTAGGATAATACTAATACATCATTCATAATATTAGTATTATATAATATTGTATTATTTCTGGAGGAAGAGCTCTGATGCCGCAGGAGACAAGATGGAACTGTCTTCTCTGCTCCCTTCTTCACTGTGGCCCCAGAGCAGCCGTTGGTGGTGGGGGAAGAGCTCTGATGCCGCAGGAGACAAGATGGAACTGTCTTCTCTGCTCCCTTCTTTACTCTGACCCCAGAGCGGCCACACAACGGTGTAGAAAAGTGGCATTCCTTATATAAAATAGAAACATCAAGATTTGGGGAGGTTGGATTTTTTTAGAACTCAAACTATGAATGGTTGAAGTTGTGGGTGCCAAATCTGTGGATATGGAGAGCCAATTGTATAAGTTCGACGGCAGCTAAGACATCTGCCTCTTTCAATATGCAGAACACACACGCGTTTCTTTAAACTGAGTGCAATATCTAAAGTTTTATTCCTAGCTTTGTTTCTATAATATATGTAATGTTTCTTTGTATTTCTGCTGCACTCCACTTAAGAAGCTTGGCCTGCAGCCATATTTCCAGAGTCGGAAAACCCCTGGGAATAATGTAGTACCATGATATAGTTTTGTCTCCAGGACATTGTTGAGGAGGGGAAGTTGATCTTTCCCCTCTGCATCTATATGTGCTGAAATGGTGCTAAATTTGAAATCTAAGGACATTTTTATTCAAATATTCATTGCTGTTCTCTGTTTCTCAAAGGTGTAAAGGAGGCAGACAGAACCATTTGTACATCAGACTTGCTGCAAGTGCTTCTCTAAAAATCAGGATTCTGTCTCTTGGACAGTATATGTGACAGAATCACAAAGTACTTGAGCCATTGAAAACAACACAACCATGTAAAAGTGCCACCTCACTTGAGACAACATTTTAATGCATCTCAATCCGTTCTTGCATGGTCCTCTAGGATTCTGAAGACTATATGACATCACAAACTATTACTATCCCCCAAAAGTGAAACATTAAGATAATTTGGGGATTTTTTTTCTTATTGCTTGAGGGTGGCAGCAGCTAAGGAAGGCTGTCCCTCTTAAGCAGCAATGCTGTTTCCTCCTCTCTGTGGAATGACCCCCAATTTAGCATATTAAAATCTATAATTTTGGTCCCCAAATCTGATTTCATCTTATTTATGAGGTTGACTTATACACAGGAATATACGGTATGGTTCTTGTTTTCATGGTTAGATGTAGGTTATCACTTATTCATTTTGAATGAAAACCATTTTGAAAAGAAAACTGATGATGCCCTTTTAAACTATTGACTTCCTTGACAAAACCATTATTTCTTATCAGTGTCTCCTTCCCTTTATTCAATTTCTTCAACACATAAACTTATTTACAAGAAAATTGCTGTCTGTACTCATTTTGATCACAAGAATTGGCATTTCACAATCTTACTTTTATGAAGTCTGAACTTTATATGTTCACACATACACACACTGCACAAAACGGGGGGGGGGGGGGTTGAATGTCAATATCTGTGCCATTAGAAACATAACATTCAATATTTGTCACAGAGAAGGAGAAATCATGAATATACTTTCATGGGAATATACCCCCTATGTCAGATGAATAATACCTCTCATACTTCATCTTTTCTACTTTATTATGAACTTTAACAAGTTTATAATAACTTATAATGGTAATATCTGTATCCGTAGTCTAGCCTTCTGTGCAAAACAGATGTATTATTCTGTCTCTTGGACAGTATATGTGACAGAATCACAAAGTACTTGAGCCATTGTACTTGAGCCATTGAAAACAACACAACCATGTAAAAGTGTTATAACAATGTTCTATAATTCCCACAATGTAAAGGTTTGGCATCAATTTTAAAACTGTCCATTTGGGCAAAGTTTTTCTGTGTCTAATTTGCTGTGCAAGAGAATTGTGGAACTAGAAAGCTCAGGTTCAAGAAACCCACTCATAGCTGCTTCTCATATGCATTATAGCAATGTATAGCATTGACTTCAGCCAGTAGAACTGCAACATGACTGTCACGATGCAGGGTCTTGGCCCAGCCCCTTAATCACACACACAGAGACTGGTAATCAGCTAACTATTTATTGAATAATAAAAAACAGGTGAAAAGGTAAAGTGTCCATAAAAAGTATCAAAAGGTAAATCCAAAAGGTAAAGAGTCCGTAAGTAAAATCCAAAGGCAAACGTGGCAAAGGCTCCGCAAAGCAATGCGGATCAAGGACTTGGTCCGTGGCAAAGAACAAGGCAAAGTTCATGAACAACCCAAGAAACTTCTTGGCAAGGCTTGAGCCGGTAACTTGGCTCCGTGGACTCCGCTCGCTTCACTCCGCTTAGAATAGAAGTGGCCGAGCTACTGAGGATCCGTTCCCACGGATCCTATACTTAATCCCCTTGGCGAGGCCCCCGATGCTCTAGGCTTCTCCACCAATCTGTGCTACGGGACCTAGCGCTTCTCTGGCGCTCTAGGCTCCAGTGCCAATCCCTCCTGCTGGACTCAATGCTCCGTCTCCTATCAAAGCTGCGCCCTTGCCTCCCAGCACCTGGCTCGCTATCTTCGTGAGAGCCGAACTCCCTTTCGGCTTCCATGGCCTCATCCTCCACTCTTTCCCTGATCCGTTCCTGTGACCCGAAACCACCTGGGTTCTCATACTGATCGGAATCATCGCTCTCAGGGTCAGCCTGACATTCCCAATTTTCATAGCCGTTAGGCCATTCATCATCCCAGGCCAGGCTCTCTGTGGGAGAGGAAGGCCCAGCTAACTCATCAGCCCCTTCCTCTATTTCCTCATCCTGTGCATCTGGCCCTAATGCAAGTGGGACCCCCGGTGCTGCCCCCTGCCCCCCAGGCACGAAAGGGAACTGGGTTGCTACAATGACCCATCCCTTAACCATTTCTATTTCAAAATACTCATGACTTTCCTTAAACTATTCTTTATCTTTCATTCAGAATTGAAGAAGTCAATTTTGTTGGAGCATGTGATAAATCAGTCAGTGTGTGTGTCAACTCTAAAATAAGCTGCATAAAACTGATTGGTCGGCTATGCCTGGGGATGTGGCTGAGCCTGGGACTTTTGGATACTGTTAAATTTTTGTTCAGGCTTGAGTTATGCAAGTGCAGAGATAGAAGAAGAGTGAAACAGAGAGAGACAGATTTTGGAGTATACTCTTGCTTCATGAGCTGCTGAAGGAGTTTATTCACATGGACAAAAGAAAAACAATTTTAAATCTCTCATAAAAGGACATTATGTGTGTTGGTGAGTAGTTTAGTCTTCGTAGTTGTTCTGAACTATGAAGAGTAAACTACTTGTTCTTTACTGTTCACCTGCGTATATTTTCTTTCTCTGGCAAGGCAGCGTGTGGGTTGATCAAATGTGAAGTACACATGGTTTATTTTACTTTACGCCACAATTTTGTTGTTGTTTCTAACAAATGTGAAAGTCCATATGAACTTTGGAAGGCTTGGAAATTCCTTGATAAATGAGATGAAGAACTTGAGGTTGTTTTTTTAAGGAATGTTTTTAACTTCTGGCAAAATCAATGCAGGGAATTACATTTTGTTTGTCTTCTTTCTGTACTTTGGCAACCTCCTTATTCTTAATACTACATGGGAGGCATATTCAGCCAGTTTTTACTCTGTACTGGAAATAGCTATATCTCATAAATCTACCCAATGCAGGTGGCTGAGAAATTGGTTCAATTCATTTTCAAAAATAACTGTATAAAAACCTTCAAATTTATTTTTAAGTTTGGTGGAAAGTCTATTAAATATGTCTTGACCAGAGATGCATAAGTGCTAGCATTGAGCAGAGTAAAAAAGAAAGGTTGCTGCTGTTGTTAAATGCTCTTGACTGAGTTATGGAAATCCTGTCCTAGGATTTTATTGCCAAAACTTATACAGTGGAGGTTTATCCTTGCCTTCCTCTACAGCTGACAGAGTATGACTTACCCAACATAATTCAGTGTTTGAGTGAGGATTTGAGCCCAGTTCTCCCAGAATCCAGCCTGGAACACAAAGCCAATTGTGGACCTGAACTAATGAATCGAAGTGCATTTGTGTTTTGGGTTAGGGGAAGAAGGGCAATTGAAGACTATGTGGATTTCTTCAGCATAACCAAGCCTATGACCTGCTTTTTGGGATAGATCACATGAGGTCTACCAGCCTCCAGTTTTGCTGGAGAAAACTTAAGACCCCCATCTCAGGAGAAAAGCCTAAGGATGAACAGGACTCAGATATTTCGTACTGAATTGTGGGGAAAATTAACTTAAAAAAGAAGAATAAAACAATGGCCCAGCCACATGCAATTTAGTTCGTTGTTTTTGGTCCCTTAACAGTAAATTTCAGATGCCTAAATAACAAAAGGGGGAAAGTATTCAATATTTTGAATGCAATCAACCATCACAAAAATAATATATTTTAGAGATCTTCAACAAGATATTTTGACTCAACTAAAAGAAACCTTCTGATTAGAAAATGAAAATGCTTTTTTGTTTGTTTGTAGACTCATTAGATGCTTGCATGCAATTGTTTATTACATGTTATCACTTGGAACTTTTCCATACGTATATTTGAAATTGAATTAACTATAGCTTACAACAGTCTGGTGACAATGTTTACAGGATATGTGATTTTCCTCTTACTATGGCAATGGTGCATAATCACTCATTGTTCACATAATGAATCTGTCATGTGAGTTTGCATTCATCACTGGTTTTGGAATGGTGCTTCACATTCTCAGTTGCTTCACCTGGATTTAACAGACAAGCTGAACACACATTAAAAGCTATAAAAGGTCACAGAACTTCTGACCTGAAAGGAACCTCCAAGTCCTCTAGTCTAGCCATTGTCACAGCTACTGTACAGCATCCCTGGCGGAAGGCTAAGTGCTGTTTATTACTTCCCATGCAAAAAAGTCCATCTTCTTCCAAGGTAGACCATTCCACTCTTAAAGACCTATTACATCCATGACATAACATTTTAGATAGCATGGGTATGGATTCTGATCTGTAGAACAGCAGGAAAGAAGCAGTCTCCCATGTGACTACCTGTCAGATATTTGACAATGGCAATTATATAATCTTTTCGTCGTTTCTTCCAGAAGCTAAACAATTCCTCATAGTGTCTAGTTTCCAGACACTTCCAAGCGAAATACGATCAACCCCATCCCTCCTAGTTTTCAGGAAGAAAGTAAAATCGTGGTTGTGGGACCAGGCCTTCGCACAGTAACTGCAGCACTTTATTTGGAATGAACTGTTTTAACGACAAACATGAAACACGGCTTACGCCATTGATTGATTATTTGAATGTGCATTGTATAGATAGAATTTTAAATGAACTGTATAGCTAATGTTTTAATGTTGATGTTTTAATCTTGTTGTATTAGTGTTTTATATTGTGTATTGTTGCCGGCATCTAATTGTGCCTTGTAAGCCACCTTGAGTCTGCCCCCCCCCGGGGGGGAGGGCAGGTTAGAAATAATAATAATAATACTGTTTATTTCTATTCCGCTCTTCTCACCCCAAAGGGGACTCAGTGCGGATTACAATACACATACGACAGACAGTCCCTGTCGGAAAGACATACAATTACACATAGACAAATACAGTGCAGTTTTTAGAAGGACTTCTTCTTTCCTGGCTGTAAATACAGTAAATAAAGAAATAAATACGTTAATGACAGACACATCATTTAAATTACAAGCAAAAAAAGGATATATAGAGGATTTAAGCTGTGTCTACTTTATTGAGTGGAACCAAGAACATTAAGTCTGTTGCTGTACTGATGCAGCTTTTTCCTTTATTTTTTTGCATCGGGAGCAAATTTTTTCTTCACGCTATTACTGAATGCTCCCCCTATTTATGGAACTAATACACAGTTTTACCTAACCACATATGGCAAAATATGTTCTTTTGAGGATATTTCATATTCTTAAACTGATTGTTCTTGGAAACTTCTGTATGCACACTGAGCAGGTCTGGCCCTCCGTCAAGTGAAGTGAGACAACAAAAGACACTAGGTGATGGTTGTGGGAAAAACAAGGTTCTTGAAGGCAGAAGTGTGGTCCCACACACAAGTCTGCTGCCATCAAATATGGAGGGTAATTTAGTCTCATTGACGGTATTAAAGTATGATTGTCGAATTGGAGGCAGCAGCCAGTTTTTTCTTTGCCTGAGGAACAAAATGTCTTGGCTCAGCTCTGCCTTTGAATATTTTAATTAAATATTTTTATTTTTAATGCAGCATAGCTTATCTCTCACTGGGATCCACCACCTCAAGTTGCCAGGAGACACCACCCACACATTTTCAAATATCTATTGCAACTATGAGATTCGGAAAACCTTTTAAGAAACATCAAAGTCCTTGTTACACTTATCACTGCACATTCAGGTATATTTATTTTATCTATTTATTTATTATTTCCAACATTTCTACCCCGCTCTTCTCAACCCCTGAGGGGGGACTCAGAGCGGCCTAACAAAAGACACAATTCGATGCCCACACAGTAAAATAAAATATAAAAACCAAAAACATTCAGCATATTTGACTATTTAGACACTGACTATAT
Organism: Anolis apletophallus; assembly: GCA_030556195.1. NCBI lineage: Eukaryota > Metazoa > Chordata > Lepidosauria > Squamata > Anolidae > Anolis > Anolis apletophallus. Next base: position 89,243,380 of record JARBWK010000004.1, read on the forward strand.
ATATTTTCTCAACACAGCTTTTAGCTTTACATGGTCACAGAGAGCAAGGCTCTGTGGCTCTGTCTCCAGTATTACTGGACCTGGCAAGTACTCAAACCAATTTAGTTCAGGCTGGTACAGCAATTCTTTTTTCTTTCAAGTCCATGATTACTATTGTTTGAAACAACTCAACCAGAAATACAGACTACAAAGTCCAGTACACACTGGACACTGCACAAATTATTTTTTGAAATAAAAGTCATTAGGTGGTTGCCAGTTGTGAGTTGAATAACAGCCCAAAGCAACAGAAGCTAAAACAAGCCACATTTCCGACTTGCCCAAAACCTACAGTGCCATTCTGAATTATGGTCCAGCAGTTGGAAGACTTGTTCTAATCTTATTTTCCTATTTCAAGAGCACACATTGGCAAATACATTCTTTAATCATATTCATTATGAATGTGAAAGCTGTACTTGACATTTCCACTTCACTAAGCCAATGCAGACAAATTGAAAAGCTTGGTTACATTCCTCCCTTGTCTCAAGAGGGCTACCTCAGGAACAGCAAGCACTGTTTGATTCATAGAAATGCTAATTGTAAAAAAACAATAATTCATGGTTTGATTTTTTTTATAAAAATGGCAGAAAACCGCTAAACAGATTGAAAAAAATCACCCATCATTTGCAGGGCACTCTAAGCCAGGAATCTTAATTTTGTTATAAAGGACGTACCCATGCCAAGAAACAAAATTGCCCAAGTTTAACTATGAAGAGTTTTTATATCATCTTGTTTTACCAAGGGGTAGAATTTGAAGACAGCAATGAGTCTAGAGCAGGGGTGCTCACACTTTTTCAGCATGGGAGCTACTGATTAAAAAACCAAGTCCCAAAGATCACCTACCCAGAAATGTAAAACGTATAACTATTTTCTTATTTATTTATTTATTTATATGTATTATTCATTTTATGTACCGCTCCTTCCAGCAGGCTCGGGGCAGTTTACATAAAATGAAGTTATAAAACAACAACATTTCAATTTAATAACAACAATATAAAACAGAGCATAAAAATACATCCAACCACCCCATTTCTCCCACACTGCCATATTACCACACATATTATCAGCCAGAAAGTAAGAAGAGAGGCTTTTGAACTGCAAGGCCATTTAATACTCAGCAAGGTAGACAAAGGGGCATGCAAAAATACATCCAACTACCCCATTTCTCCCACATTTCCATATTCCCCAACATATATTTCTCAAGGAACAAAGCAAGCAGAGAGGCTTTGGAGCTAAAAGGCCATTTTAAAACATTAAAAATAATCAAAGAGACATGCCACAGAACAATCAAGCACCCACCCCAAAGTAAAAAGACCGACCTTTGAGATGCGGTAAAGAAATGACCCCAAAGCGTCCTTCTCCTCCTCCTCCTCTGTCATTGCTCCTATTTCCACGCCGCCAGCATGTGTGCTGCCTCCAAGAGCTCACGAGAAGTCCGAGAGGCAGAATGGGCGCTTCTGCGCATACACAAGGGACCAGCCATGCATCGCGTCATCCAGGCCTGCCCCCTTTGGTCTCCTACGACTCTGAGTGGCTGGAGAAGGATGGAGGGAGGAGGAGGAATCGAAAGAGGGCCCTTTCTGCCTCTTGGACTCTGCAGCTTTTGGAGGTGGCGCGCGAGCAGGGAGCAAGGAGGGGCAATGACGGAGGACTTCTTTGCAGCGTGCAGGGGCGCGTGAAGAGGACAAACTGCGAAAAACCTGGTCAGGGGCCTGAAGATCACCAGGATGAAGCCCAAAGATCACCCTGGTGATCCCGAACACCATTCTGAGCACCCCTGGTCTAGAGCCTTACATCTTTGTTGGAATATTATGTTGCAAAAACTATAAAATTCCCTGCCCTTCTCTCTCAGCCCTCCTAATATCTGGATGACTGGAAACATGCTAAAATGTCATGACACTATAGTGACAATTTTAATACTCTATTCACTATTATATTATTATTATAGAAGCTTTCTGTTTCTCTATCAAAATCCTTGTAAAAGGTGAAAAATATAGGAAAACAGGCCAGGGGACACAATACAATCTCTGAAGAGTTTTAGCCATTTTTACATCACATCACAAATTACTTCTGAGTTGAAACTCCAGGTCTCCTGACTGAAACTAGTTGAGGTCTGTATTCAAAAAGGCAAGTAGTTATTACCTTGAAACAACACCATTACATTGCATCTTTGACATCCTGATATTATCAAGAATTGCTGATCTGTCAGTCTAGCAGTTGTTCATTTCATGAACCTAAAAAGCAATATGAGATTGCTCAAGAGCTATGCTCACAGTCAGAGCTGTGCTTCCAAAATGGCAGAATGCACCTGTGATTTGTTAACTTGAGAAAGAGAATTAAGAGTTTTCTCTATTTTATATATATATATATATATATATATATATATATATATAATGAATCTTCATAATCTTTAGGGTGCATTTTTACTATGGAATAGTAAAAACAGTCTTCTAAAAAAAGTATGGTATCAAACAGAGAGGGAACTGTATTGTCAAAGGCTTTCATGGCCCAAATCACTGGATTGTTGTAGGTTTTTGGGCTATATGTCCATGTTCTAGAAGCATTCTTTCCTGATGTTTCACCTGCATTTATGGCAAGCATCTTCAGAGGTTGTGAGGTTGTCACAGACCTCACAACCTCTGAGGGTGCTTGCCATAGATGCAGGCGAAACATCAGGAGAGAATGCTTCTAGAACATGGCCATATAGCCCAAAAAACCTACAACAACCCAGAGAGGGTACTGATGATGATGGTGATTCAGGCAAAGGGTGATAGTGAAGTAGCAAGAGACAGTTATGAAAAGCCAGCATATGAATGGGTGTGAGTTTGTCATGTGTGAGTGATTATTAGGTGTTGCAAATTCTGCAGTGATATGGAAAGACAAGTCTACCTAGCCCTCTTCTTTTAGTAAGATCTCCAGCACTTTATTCCCAGCCCCGGCCCAACAGCCTACATTTGCACTAGTCCTTGTCTTGCTCTGTTAGCCTCAAAGCTGCACATGCCTCTCTGGTTTATAGCTGGCTTCTCTGGGTTTAAAACTGGCTTGCTTCTCTGGTTTGAGACAGAAGCGGAGCAAATTCATTTCTCTGGTTTATAACTGTCTTCTCTGGTTATAAAACCAGCTTGCTTCTCTGGCTTGAGACAGAAGCGGAGCAAATTCATGCTTCTCTGGTTTATATTTCACTTCTCTGGCTTTAAAACTGGCTTCTCTGGCTTGAGCCGAGGCCAGGGACGAGAAGTAGGGGAAAGCTGAATAATTTCCGACTCACTTCATGAATTGTAACAAAAATGGCAAAAAAGCTTTGGAAGGGCAAAGGGACTTCCGGTTTTCTTAAAAACTTCAAAATTGCTTCAATAAGGAAATTTTTCCAACTTTATTCCAAACTAGCTTGGGGACCCGGCCCTGCCCGGGTCATTTGAGAAGTGCAGCAGGATGTAGAGTGGGTCATGGGGGCTCTGTGTGCCAAGTTTAGTCTTGATCCATCATTATTGGGAGTTGCAGTGGTATCATGAAATTACTGAAGGTAGTGCAAGTCCCATCATCATCTGTGTGTCCCCCCCCCCCAAAGTGTAGTTGGAGGTAGAGTGGGTCAGGGGGGCTCTGTGTGCTAAGTTTGGTCTGTATTGGTGAATGGATGAGGGATGCATTGTTTTTCGGAAGTGAGTGAAGGTACTTCAAGTCCCATCATCCATGGTCCGTCTCACAGTAAACTGCACCAGGCTGTAGAGTGGGTCATGAGGGCTCTGTGTGCCAGATTTGGTGTTGATCAGTCATTGGAATAGGTTTGTAGCAGGATTGGGAAGTGAGGGAAGGTACTGCAAGTCCCATCATCCATGTTCTGTCCCCCTCCAAACTTCAGTAGGATGTAGAGTGGGTCACTGCTGCTCTGTGTGCCAAGTGTGGACTTTCTCGGTGTTTGTTGGGGGCCACAGTGGTCTGTGGAAACAGAGGGGTGTAAAAGTACTACAAATCCCATCATCCATTGTCAGTCCTCCCCAAACCTCACCAGGACGTGAAGGCAGTCATGGGGGTTATGTATGCCAAGTTTGGTCTCAATCAGTGATTGGATGAGGGTTGCAGCAGACTTGGGAAGTGAGTAGAGGCACTTCAAGTCCCATCATCCATGGCCCACCCTCCTCCGAACTGCACCAGGACGTAGAGTGGGTCATGGGGGCTGTGTGTGCTGAGTGTGGTCTGTATTGGTCCTTTTGGTGGCCTCAGTGGTCTGTGGGAACCAAAGTCTTGGGAAATACTACAAATCCCATAATACATGGGTCATGTCATAGGGGGGGTTATGTGTACCAAGTTTGGTGCAGGTCCATCACCCACGCTGGTCACTGTGGCCTGTGAAAGTGGCTGCCACATATCCGCCCTGGCCTGTGAAAGTGGCTGCCACATATCCGCCCTAAACTCTATTTTGGGGCCTGTAATGTTATGGCCTGCTTTGGTAACTTTAAAAGGGTGCATGGCAGGCAGCCGTTTTCTAAAAGCTGAGGGGGAGGAGAATACAGGAATCCATTTTGTTTTCACAGAGCCAAGTGGGAGGAATGTTGATGGTGCATTTTTTCCCCTCAGTGGGAAGAAATCCTGTTGTTTGAATGTAGAGGCCTGGATTCTGGGTTGCTGGCTTTTTTCCCCTCAGTGGGAAGAAATCCTGTTGTTTGAATGTAATGGGCCTGGATTCTGGGTTGCTGGCTTGTTCCCCTCAGTGGGAAGAAATCCTGTTGTTTGAATGTAGAGGCCTGGATTCTGGGATGCTGGCTTCTTTCCCCCTCCGTGGGAAGAAATCCTGTTGTTTGAATGTAAAGGCCTGGATTCTGGGTTGCTGGCTTTTTTTCCCCTCAGTGGGAAGAAATCCTGTTGTTTGAATGTAGAGGCCTGGATTCCTGGGATGCTGGCTTTTTCCCTCAGTGGGAAGAAATCATGTTGTTTGAATGTAGAGGCCTGGATTCTGGGTTGCTGGCTTTTTCCCCTCAGTGGGAAGAAATCCTGTTGTTTGAATGTAGAGGCCTGGATTCTGGGATGCTGGCTTTTCCCCTCAGTGGGAAGAAATCCTGTTGTTTGAATGTAGAGGCCTGGATTCTGGGTTGCTGGCTTTTTTCCCCTCAGTGGGAAGAAATCCTGTTGTTTGAATGTAGAGGCCTGGATTCTGGGATGCTGGCTTTTTTCCCCTCAGTGGGAAGAAATCCTGTTGTTTGAATGTAGAGGCATGGATTCTGGGTTGCTGGCTTTTTTCCCCTCAGTGGGAAGAAATCCTGTTGTTTGAATGTAGAGGCCTGGATTCTGGGTTGCTGGCTTTTTTCCCCTCAGTGGGAAGAAATCCTGTTGTTTGAATGTAGAGGCCTGGATTCTGGGATGCTGGCTTTTTCCCCTCAGTGGGAAGAAATCCTGTTGTTTGAATGTAGAGGCCTGGATTCTGGGTTGCTGGCTTTTTTCCCTCAGTGGGAAGAAATCCTGTTGTTTGAATGTAGAGGCCTGGATTCTGGGATGCTGGCTTTTCCCCCTCAGTGGGAAGAAATCCTGTTGTTTGAATGTAGAGGCCTGGATTCTGGGATGCTGGCTAATCAGTGGCTAGCAATGCCCTCTGTCTGGTGCCTTAGAATTTTGGAGTGGCGAGGCTGTCCAATCAAAGGACTTTATGCAAATAGCTGCCACATATCCGTCCTTCCGCCCTCCGCATACACACATACAAACATACACACAAACATTCCATTTTATAAAGGTATACAGATAACCACAATTCCGACTGGACCTAACCATGCCTAGTGTTTTATATGGGATTGGTACTCAGGGTAGTTGATTTATATGTCACCAAATGATGTCCATCACACAATCTTATATCCTGCCAAATTGTATTTTAATTAATATGAACAATGGTAGAATATGAACCAATCTGGACAGAGTGAACTGTGACATGGACATCTTACCATATTGTGTGTATTTTAATCCTATTTGAGAACTCCTGAATCCCTTTAGGTCAGTGGTTCTAAACCTGTTGGTCCCCAGATGTTTTGGCCTTTAACTCCCAGAAATCCTAATGGCTGGTAAACCAGCTGGGATTTATAGGCATTGTAGGCCAAAACACCTGGGGACTCACAGGTTGAGAACCACTGCTCTAGATAGTGTGTAAATAAAGAATGTGATTTCTTTCCTTTAGCAATGACTGTGGGGTTGCACATATTTCATGGTACATGCTCTTTTGAATGTTGCTACAAGCATTTAGAACCTTTTATACTTAAGCAATACCTAGTAGATATTTGTGCCTGTCAACCTAAAATTGTTTCCCTTTGTGCCTGTACTCTAGCTGATTGCATGTTATATAAATGCAAGTTTTATCATGACAGCAGAGCAGAACTGATGCTGCATAGTAATGTATTCATTAAAGTGTAAATGAGTAAATTATGATTGGAGGTGGTTGCACACTTTCTCCCACCATTACTATTAGCTACACATTTACAGTATGCTCTGTTGAAAACCCTTGTGAATACTTTAGTTTGCTTGCCTTCACTGGTACATTCATTTGAGTAGAGCACCTAAAATTCATCAGATTACATTCATGGTCTAAAGACCAAGTTGCTAGTAATGAAGGTTCATAACTTTTTTTGCTATTACTTCGATAAGTATGGAGTATGTCATACTGAACAGCCTACAGAACTCATAACAAGCCTCCTTACAGAGCCATCTTGCAATGCCATCTTTGATTATTTTCATAATCAAAGTACATATAATGTAATTGCTTTACATGTCATTCCAAAAATACAATATTGCTATATCAAACTAATTAGGTCTCTTCTGTTAGATAATTACTAGATATATCTCCAATTATTTTGTAAATTTACTAAATATCTCCAATTATTTTGTAAATATACTAGGAAAGTGATATTTATTCCACAAACCATCAAAGAAAAGAAAAGGATTATTTTGAGAGAGAGGAGAAATAAAGAGGTCTGAGATCAGGAGCAAAGGTTTTTCCAGTTTCCTCTGGAACACCCAAGGAGTTTTTGTAGGAGGCAGAAATGAACTATTACTTTGCAGTATGCTGAGGCATATTCAGATCGAAAAGCTGTATATGGGTTACAGGCTTGTTGAATCTTTATTAATAGTTATTTCAAGTGTAGCTGCTATCGGGGAACAGTGACAAAATAACTTCTTAACTTTTCTGCCACTAGGTAAAAGCTCCTTGGATGTAATTAAAGCACTGCTTGGGCACTTTCTTTTCTCATGAAAAATATCTGGGAGAACACAGAAGATTGGGAAAGTTGTCAAAAGTTATTTGTTCCTCTGGGCAATATGTTTTTGAATATAGTCTCACAACTCCCATCTCTGCCAACTATGTGTTCCGACTGATACATTCTGGGATGAGTAGCCATGCCCTGAATCTATTTTTTTTAGTCTGGTGGCCATAACAGCAGGAGAGAAAAAGTGCATTTAGATGGGTTATTCTTCTTTGGGAATAATGTCTTAGAAAACATGGTTCCATCGGAAATCTGGGAATCCTGCCTGAAGGCTCTTCCTGTGTGCCTTGGTTACTGCCAACAAAAAGCAAGAAGGCTCAAGATAAGACATTTTCTTTTGTCTCAAAGGCCGCTGTTGTTTACCTTTTTTGTTTACCTTTGAATCATTTTATACCAGTGATGTTTCTGACAGAGACAGCCCAAGATGCTTTTATTCTACTGCTGATATTTTTATGCTTCCATTTTTTTGAAGAGTTTTTGTTTTGTTTTGTTTTTCTTGGCACTCCATGCCAGGCTCTAGGTGATCCTGTGGCAGAAATTCCCCCTCTAGCTTGCTGCATTTCTCCTCCTCTTCTCTAAGATGACCAAAGATTTGGGTAGCAAATGGCAGAGTCTTCCTCTCAAATGCCACTCCTCCTGAGCATTGCTTGAGCACTTTCCTCTCTTGCAGAGCAGACCACTTTCTGCCACATGGCTTTATTCCACAAACCATAAACTAGCTTACTGCCGTGGCTCTACTGGAAGACTTTGTGCTATTGCCAATGTGTGAAGAGCCAAACTGGGCAAAATTGGTTAGAGCCAGCCAATCATAGCTTAGGGCAGGGTTGTGAAGGTAATTTTCATTGCGGGGCCACGCTATGCCCCTCAAATGTTGCCTTCAAGGGCCTTTGAATCCGTGAATACAGAGAGCCAACTATATTTTTTTACATCATAATTGGTGTTCTTTAGTTTTTACCCAATGACTAAACTAGACTTGAGCTGATAAAACCTTTACAGTATTAAAGCAGGAGCTTCTGGTGTTACTTGTTTTAAGTGATTTTAATTGACTTGCATGTTTAATTCTATTTTACTATTCATACACTGTGGATTTTAAATTGCATGTTTTTTTAATGTTGTGAGCAGATTTGCATTTTAAAGAAGAGATAAAAGCAGGATATAGATAAATATACGGATAAATATAACAACAACAACTACAACAACATGGTAATAATACAGTTATATTGCTTTCTCATTTGTATTTTAAACCAGAGATAAAAGCAAGATATAAATAAATTTACTGATATATATAACAACAAAACAACAATAATATGACAATAATGTAATTATATTGCTCATTGCTTTCTCGTTATTTATTGATAAAAAAGATATAAACTAAAAAAAAAACCTCTCGAATCCCTCTGAAAATACTTTTAAGGATAACTTTAAAAACTAACAAGAAAAAATTCTCCATATACCGGAAGAGAGACTTTGTGCTGACTTTTCATTTTGTTTTTGCAATATAACTTAAAAGATGTGGGTTAGGGGAGGAAATATTGTAAATTAGTCTTTTATATGTTGCCCCAATACTAGCAGTCCCCGAGTAACAAACACCTGACCTACAAATGACTCATAGCTAAGAATGGGGCTGAGAGAACAGGAAGTGAGAGAAATGTTCCTGAAAGAGTTATCATGAGGAAAAAGTTTCTCTACTTAAGCTTATCACCAATTCTTGTTTCCACAGCAAGCCACATTTTTCACAGGGACAGAAAGTGAGGTGAAATCTTCGGAACAGGAGCACAGATAGCAAAACATATACCACAAGGGTGTTACCCTTTCCCTATGCTATCCAAAGTGTGTGTGTGCGTGTGTGTGTGTGTGTGTGTGTGTGTGTGTGTGTGTGGAGTTACACTTTTAAAATGTACCTGTTCCATCTTACAGACAATTAAACTTAAGAACAAATCTACAGAATCTACCTTGTTCATAACTTGGGGACTGCCTGTACTTATAAGCTCTGACTAAAGGTGCATGACCTCAATCAATAAATGGTGTGGCCATTTCCATATGTTGGACTATGGCAATATTAATAGTTGATTAGGAATTAGGCTCGTTTCCTTCACATTCATTCAGTAGGCTTCCAAATGGACTATGATAGGCCTGTATTGGATGGTTTATTGATTTTCTATTTAGTTATATGCTATACTAAACTGATCATCTATTTAATCCAGCCCCTATTCTTATTTATTGTGACTAATAACCAATTAAGATCTAGGTATTTGTGAGGCTTTGTTTTCACTGGGATACACTTCTCAAAAGCAAGTTTCTGACCCCAGAGATTTGTTCACATGCCAGTTATTTTTATTACACTCTGTTCGCTGCACTTGATGACCTTCTGTTCTCTCCCTCACACACTTATTTTCATGCATAGATGATGGCCTTTTGAGTTGCGGAGTGATCCTAGTCTCCACAAAGCAATAGAATATGATCCTATAAAAGCAAGAGTGGAGTGAAGATCCCCAGTAATGCAGTCTGTGCTATATTGGCAGCTTTTCAGAAGTCGCTGTATCAAGCTGGTTGGAGAAATGTTTGAGAAAACACCATTATCTTAACTGGATGAAACCAGTTGTGCAGCCTGTCATAATAATAATAATAATAATTATTATTATTATTATTATTATTAGACTGCCATATCTCCCCAGGAGGACTCAGGGTGGTTTACACATATAAAGGCAAACATTCAATGCCCAACATATACCAAAACATTAAACAAATAAAACATAATACTGAAGAATAGCATTATATTAATCAAATAAAATTGAATCTATATAAATAAAAATGTAATGTTCAGTTTTTTAAAACAAAATTTTATTAATTATCAAACAATACACAAACAAAATACAAACACATGGACAGACAGACTTACTGACCTGGTTATAAAAACCTGTACATGCAAATCTAGAAGAGGAAGGTTTAGGGTTGGTGAAGGGGAAGGGTAGGGTGTACAAAGGGGTAGACATCCTGGGGAAAAACTACATTTAAAAACAATGTTTGACTTCACGCAGTGCTATAAGAAATAGATGAATACTATCCGTATTTTATGGTTGCAGTTTTAATCCTAATGATTTTAATGTAGTTGTAAATGTTGTTGTTATTGTTGTTTTTATTGTTTGTGAGTCGCCCTGAGCCGAATGGGAGTGGCAACGGATAAATTTGAATAAATAAATTAATAATAATAATAATTTTTAACTTATACATTTCTAGTAATTAAACCCAGAGTCCTTTTAGATTAACATTTTTCTTATTCTTTACATACAATACGAATGGATTCCATGTTTCGTTGAACTGTTTGGAGGTGTTATTTCTTAACAAATTTGTTTATTTTTCCATTTTGGCAATCTCTAAGATTTTATAAATCAATTCTTCTTCCGGGATTTCTTGCTTCTTCCAGTATCTTGCCAGTGTAATTTTGGCAGCAGTTGTAATGAACGAAAGCAGTCTTTCTACTTCTTTTTCATCTTTATTAATTTCTGCAATATTCAGGAGGTATAATTCAGGTTTTAAGCCCATTTTAACTTGAAGTATTTATTGCATTATTCTATGCACCATTTTCCAAAACTTTTTCATAGTAGCACAAGTCCACCATTGGTGGAAGACGGTTCCTTTTTCTTTATGACACTTCCAGCACCGTCAATCTCCATTTTTATATATTTTCACTAATTGTGCAGGGGTAATATACCACCTGTACATTACTTTTAATTGGTTTTCTTTTAGGGCATAAGCATTTGTGTATTTTAATTTTACTCTCCACATTCTTTTCCAGCTTTCTAATGGGATATTATAGCCAATATTTGCCGACAATTTTTCCATGTACTCCTTTATTGGTTTCCCCCCCCCCTATTTACTTGATAATATGAAATTATATAATTTGCTTACAGTTTTTTTCCAGATTGAAATAGAATTTTCTCCACTTTCAATTTTCCTTCTTCCCAACTATTTTTTTTGTCTTCTGCAAATCTCATTTTTATTTGATTATACTGGTACCAGTTGATATTCCAAGTCAATAATTCATCTTGTTTTTTCAGTTGTATAATATTATTTTCCTTTTTCAATAGATCTTTGTATGTTGGCCAGTTTTCTTTATGTACATTCATAATTTGGAAGGCTTCTGTTGGCGATGTCCACATTGGAAGTTTGGTACAAATTTTTTCTTTTTATTTACACCATACTTTAAACAATGGTGCTTTTATAATATGGTTTTTAAAGTTTGTGTCTAGTTTGTATTTGTTATAAAACAGATAAGCGTGCCAACCAAATCTATTTTCGTAACCCTCTGAATTTATTAGTCTTCTATCTTTTAAATTTAACCAGTCTTTAACACTTTCCAAACAGTTTGCCTCGTAATAAGATATCAAATCAGGCATACCAAATCCTCCATTCTGAGTCAGCTCTTGTAGATATTTTGCTTTAATTCTTGCTTTTCCCCCTCTCCATATGAATTTGGACAGTTCCATTTGCTATCTCTTTAGTATAGTTTGATTTTTCAAAATAGGAAGCATTTGGAATAGAAAATTTAATTTTAGAAAGATTTTCATTTTTATTCTTGAGATTCTTCCCAAAAGTGATAGGTTTAAGTTTTGCCATTTACCTATATCTTCTTTCATTTCTTTCCTTGTTTTTTCATAATTATTTTTAACTAGTTGACAATTTTTGGAAGTTAGGTAAATTCCTAAGTATTTAATTTTTTTGCCGTCGATAATCCCAATTTGGTTTCTATAGTTTGCGTTTACAATGACATAGTTTGTATTATTAAAAATTGACTAGAAAATATGAAAATTTGGCTCAGTAAAATCAAAGAATTTGGAGAAAGATCAGGTTTTAAATTAAATAAATTAAAATCAAAAATTATAACAAAAATATAGATAGAAAAGAAATGCAAACTATAAAAATGTAATGTTCGTTTGTGGGATTAACGTAACTCAAAAACCACTGAACAAATTGACACCAAATTTGGACACAATACACCTATCAGGTTAACAAGTGACCATCACTCATAAAAGACTGAAAAACACAGCAGAAGGGACTTAAAAAGCCAAAAAAGCAAAAAGATGCTACAGCGCATGCACAAAAATGACTCCATTGGCAAGCCCCCCACAATGGCATATCCACATTCTCTTCCAGACTACAGCTCCCAGCATCCCCTAGACCAGGCCCTTTAGGAGAGGGTGATGATACAAATGCACTGCTTTCAAGATGCAAGCTTTCTTCTCCTTGGATTTCTTTGAGAGCATCCCAATCCCTGCATATTGAGAGCACCCCAATCCTTGCAATTGCCTATTCCTGGACTGCAACTCCCAACAATCCTCCAGATAGATAAAATAGATAGATTAGATAGAGATAGATAGGTAGATTGATCAGGAGAACTGCTGGGAATTGCAGTCCAAGAATAGGTAGAGAAGGAAGAAAGGAGAGAAAGCAAAAGAGAAAGAAAAGGGGGAAGAAAGGGAAGAGGAAGAGAAGAAAGGAAGCAGAGAATGAAAGAAAAGGGAAGGAAGGAGAGAAAGAAAGGGGAAGAGAAGAAAGGAAGCACAGAATGAAATAAAAAAGGGAAGGAAGGAGAGAAAGGAGGAGAGAAAGAGGGAGGGAAGGTTGGCCACAGCAACATGTGGCGGGTACAGCTAGTATCAAGATAAAAACATAGAATAACAACAACAATAATCTTTATTTATACCCTCCACCATCTCCCCGAAGGGGACTCGGGGTGGCTAACATGAGGCCAAGCCCAAAATTACAACAAAATACAAGTACAGCAAAATAAAATACAAAAAGCAAAAATACCATCAAAATAAATACATAACAGAATAAAATAAACAGTTCCAAAATGACATGATAGAGAAATGGGACGCAGTGGGAGGGCCAAATGTACTAGAAGTAAAATTGATAGAATTGATAAAACCCTGGATGAGATAAAGAGAATGTGTTTCTGAGGGAGAAAGTGTTTCTGAGGGGAGGAAGTCAAAAGGATGAACAGTGGGATTAGAACAACTAATCACTAAAAGTAAAGGTAAAAGTTTCCCTTGACATTAAGTCTAGTTGTATCCAACTCTGGGGGTGGTGCTCATCTCCATTTCTAAGCCGAAGAGCCGGCATTGTCCGTAGACACTTCCAAGGTCATGTGGCTGGCATGACTGCATGGAGCACTGCTACCTTCCCACCAAAGTGGTACCTATTGATCTATTCACATTTGCATGTTTTCGAACTGCTAGGCTGGCAGAAGCTGGGACTAATAGTGGAAGCTCACCTCGCTCCCTGGATTTGAACCGCCGACCTTTCAGTCAGCAAGTTCATCTCAGTGGTTTAACCCACTGCGCCACCTGGGGCACCTAATCAGTAAACGAGTGGTTCTCAACCTGTGAGTCCCCAGGTGTTTTGGCCTAGAACTCCCAGAAATCCCAGCCAGTTTACCAGCTGTTAGGATTTCTGGGAGTTGAAGGCCAAAATATCTGAGGACCCATAGGTTGAGAACCACTGCACTAAACAAATGCATTTAAAAGCGTGATCAACAGTAAAACATCTAACAGGGCACCATTAAAATTGGGTAAGCATTGGCTTGGCTGTTAGTTGTTGTTAACCTTACCATAATGGCTACAAAGTAGTTGGACAGCCTGCTTTTCAATGGCATTGCTAAAGTGCCCCAGTCTTCCTCCTCCCCATATGCCAAAGTGCAGAGATGAATTTTAGGAGTTTTCTGAAAGAGAGGAGAGTTGGGCCCATTTTAATTTTTTTCAGAAGGGTATTTCAGAGATGGGGAGCAATCACAGAGAAGGCTCCCTCTCCCGTCCCCACCAGCCGCACTTGTGACGGGGGTGGGATCAAGAGGAGGGCCTCCTCCGCAGGCTGCAGTGCCTGTAATGTTCTGTATAGGCAGATGCAATTAGATAAATAGCCTAGACCCGAACCATGTAGGACTTTATAGGTAATGAGGTTAATATGGCACTTTGTATTTAGCTTGGAAGCAAACCAGCAGCCAGTGGAGCTGTTGCAACATGAGAGTCGTCCTCTCATGATACAACACTCCAGTTAGCAACCTGGCAGACTTCTGGACTAATTATAGCTTCCAAATTATCCTCAAAGGCAGCCCCATTTAGAGAGCATTGCAATAGTCCAAGCAGGATGTGACTAAGGTGTGGACTACCATGGCCTAGTCAGGCATCTTAAGGTATGGGCTGCCACCGATACCTGGGGATCCAGGGTCAATGACAAATCCAAGATCACCCCCAAACTGTGAACCTGTGCCTTCAGAGGGAGTGTAACCCCGTCTAGCAAAGGCTGTAACCCTATACCCTGTTCTGCCTTGAGACTGAGCAGAAGTACCTCTGTGTTGTCTGGATTTAATTTCAGTTTGTTAGCTCTCATCTAGTTCATTACTAATGACAAACACTTGTTCAGGACCAGGACAGCATTCTTGGCTTTTGGTGGAAAGGAGTAATAGAGTTGGGTGACGTCTGCATAAATTTGATGCCAAACTCTAAAGGTCCAGATGTTATGTGTTAAGTGTGTTACTCTATCATTGCCCACAACCAGTTACTCAAATAAGTGCTGTATTGGCTACTATTCCTACAATGACTCTTAAAATGCATAACTGATAGTGGAATGAATGTTGTGCTGGTGTAGTACTGTAAGTAGATACTGCCTTTGTTTCATGGCAGAACTGCTTCCTCTTTGGGGGGGGGAGGGTGTGCATATTTATAAATGTCTCCATAGTTTACCTTCAGATTGAGAGGTTTTAAACCCATTCAAGATATGCTTCAAAAGATATATATCCAGTTCTTGGAAAGTTAGTTATATGAAAAATAAATATACAGCAGGCCTTCAACTTTTATGAGGCTTAAAGGCACAGGATCACAATGAATAATAAAACCATGGAGGTTTTTTTTAAAAAAAAACCTGGGAGAATACCTCTCTAGGAATCTCTAGGCCCTTCAGTGCACTAAAGAAACTGCACACTGAAACTCCTAGAGAGAACATACTACCTTAATTAAATCTGCAAATAATTAAATTTGCAAAACTTAAGCCTTCAAAATGCAAAAGTTAAGCCTTCAAATGTGGAGGACTGACTGTAATGACATACTGAAGCCATCTATAATTTATAACAGCAGTACAAAGACACTTTGGGGACCAGTAAGGTATAACTTTTGGCACAATATGAAGTCTTCCCCTTGGTTTGAAACTGAAGTCTTTGAACTTCGCTCAAGTAGCAGCCTTCTTTCCATATTTACAGCAACTTAATGTTAAGATATTTTTATCCAGTGGATATAAAACCATATTAACCTCACTGGGTTCTGGCCTATGATTTCCTGGAAATACACCAACAGTATGCCCTCTTTCTAGTCCAAAAATATTTTACTATTAGAAGGAAATAATATGTGAACATTAAATGTCAAATAATTCTTAATTCTATATGGAAGATTGTGTTTACAGGAAAGGCTGTGAATCTTCATTAAAGTCAGAGCGCTAATGGAATATGAGACCTCTCCAAACCTTGATCAAAGATTTTGAACATTCAATTTTCTGTTTGCAAGTGCTAAATGGTCATGTATCTAGGACTGTCAAACTGAAGACTAAGGTTGTGATCCTCTGTAGAGCCTACTGATACGTATATGTATGCTTCATTGATTTCAGCTGAACTTGTGTGTGATTCATGGTGTGTAGAATAACAGGCTGCTACTTGTGAAGGGCGCATTTGGAAGCAGCTAGGTCTGACCTGTTTTCTTTAAAACAGCATGCAGTAGGAACTTCTTGCCTTTTGATGTGCATTACAAGCAAGCAAAAAATGTAACCTGGTGATGCTGTACCCAGAGCTGGAAAACAATAGATTTTATGTTTACTAAAATTATGGAGGGGGGTACACATTTTTGTTTGTCTCAGTAACCATGTTACAAGGTTGTGAAATGTAGCCTCTAACCAAGCCAGACTGATACTGTCACAGAACTCGTACCTAGCTCTTTCTACACTCCATTCTGTAGTGTAAACAACAGGATTTGGGGGCAGAGGTGAGCAACTGTAATGATATCAGGAGCCACATATCTTCCCTGTGTCCGTCAATGGTGAGGTGCCTTTCCAAATTCAACCTGGAGAACTCAGAACTACCAAGTTAGGCCTATGTACATTTATCATCATGCTGCAGGACTTTGTATTTTCCCCACTAATGGATCAGTGCAGTTGATTTATGAAATACAAATGCAGCTTTTCTTATGTTCTAGCAAAGAACAAATAAGCAAATATACAAACTCCATTTTGATATATTTTATGCCTATTGCTTCAGCTGCCCCTGCATGCTAGATAGAAGGGTGTGTGGAGACATTGGTAACAAGAACAGAGCTGGGAGCTCTTCCGTGCTCCTCCAATGTTCTCTGCCAGGGAGTCACGAGCCATCTTGAGAGGGATTTGTTGTGGCTGAAAGCTGGACTTTGGAGAATAAGAGGACAGCCACATTTGTCTGTCTTGAATTTTATGGTCCCTTATCCTTCTCCACAATGTTGCCAGGACTGAAATAATAAGAATCCTTGGCAATCTGAAGTCATTGTATGGCACTTACACATATACAATCTTTTTAAACAGCAGAAGCTCAAACAATGTACTTATGGAACATTTGCGTATAGCGTGCAAATCCCCGAGGGGTGCTCTTGAGGTGACCCCAGCCCCTTCCTTCCAGGGAAAGTGATTGCTTGAATGGCACAAGGCTCCTCCCAGACCCAGGCGCGCATGTGAGGCGGAGGAGTAGGAAGCACCGGGTCTCCCTTTGAGAGCAAATGTGTGCGCCTTCCGAAGTTGAACCCTGAAGAGAGAGGGAGAGAGAGGCAGGAAGGGAGCAGAGCCTGCAGGCAGACCTATCATCCTCGCCGCGCATTTGGAGGGCGAGGCCAAGTGGGAGGGAGGGAAGGAAGGGAAGGAGGGAGCAGAAGGAAGCCTATCGTCTGCCTGCCTCTGAGGTTGTGAGGTTTGTTGGAGATTAGGAAAGTGGGGTTTATATTTTTGTGGAATGTCCACAGTGGGATCAAGAACTCTTGTCTGTTTCAGGCAAGGGTGAATGTTGCAATTGGCCATCTTAATTAGCATTGAACAATCTTGCAGTGTCAAAGCCTGGCTGCTTCCTGCCTGGAGGAATCCTTTGTTGGGAGGTGTTAGGTTTGGGGGGGGGGAGGCGCCAAAATACTGTTTGCTTACACTTGAAAATTACCTAAGGCCGTCCCTGCTAGTATGGTAAGAGCTGTGTTGGGAAGGTACAGCTGTAGCTGAAATTTGGAGTTTGGAAGGTGATAGTGGATAGGTATGTTTGACCATCTTGACAGGTGGTACTTTTATGGTCCCTTGTTTTATGGAGCATTTAATCTCTTCAGGATTAAAATTACAGGAGCCCTGTCCTGTATTCATCTTGGCAATACTAAATAACAATTGTTCAGTTCACAAAAATAAACCAGGATAATTTCATGTATCCAAAGAAGGTTAGTGCTATGGTATGAATAGGGAAGACATCATGCTGAGGAAAAACCTATGGTTTTATAGATGAGGTTGAACTACAAGGCCCATCATTCCTGGCCATTAGCCATGCTAGCAGAGGGCGATGGAAATTGGAGATCTAACAGTATCTATAAAGTGATTGATCAAGCAGCTCTAACACTAAACACCAAAGCAGTGTGAATGTGCCCTTGCCAGAAAAGAAAAGAATGAGGAAGGTCAATTATTTGAATAATGAAGATAATTCACACTTTCAAAAGCATCTATTTTGTGTAATTAATGTACAAAATTAGAACAAATAAATGGAGTAGTTTTGCCTTTTGGAATAAACAGTCAAGACAAACAAAGGAGCCCTCCTTGAAAACGACCTTCTTTTCAGGGGCAATGCCAGCATCCTGCAGGAAGCATCCGCAGTGCAGCTGATTTGCCCCTTCCTTTGATCCTGACCCTGGCATGCAGGGGCCTCTTTTTTTTTTTTGCAACTGCAAGGTAATTTGAGTATTTGTGCTTGCTTACTTTAGAGCTTTTCCCAAAGGACACTTCAGTCTATCAATAGGATCTGCAGCTCTCTACTTTGCAGAACAGGGTCAGCAGTGGCAAAATTTAGCTCTGTCTCCAGCTGGCTGGCATTTTATGGAAAAAAATTCTAATGGTGTAAAGTTGGGCACACATATTCAAGCAAACAGCCAAAATATGAGATTTGATTTGTGCAGAAATTAAAAGAAAATTATATTCAGCCCTCTTTGGAAGTTATGCTCAAATGTGGAGCCAGCTAGGAAAGCCCTTTAAGAAGATAGATATGAGAATATTCCTAACTGCCTAGACTGCAGACACATGATGTCTCCCACAGAATGAAGATTTCTGTATTATTCATGGTAAACTAACTGGATCCCCCACCCCTATGAAACATGCATGGTACTGTACTATAATGTATTTAATATGAATTGATCTCATTTTAGAAAATATGAAGGCAGCCTGTAATTGTTAATAATTTGTGATGAGACACAGGATAAACAGTAGGCTTGAGATAAAATAGCAGTATTTTGGTGTCCAAAACAATTATTGAAATGGGAGAAGTTGTCATAAGTGAGTGTGGGATATGGTATGATGATCCTTCCTTCCTTCCTTCCTTCCTTCCTTCCTTCCTTCCTTCCTTCCGTCCTTCCTTCCTTCCTTCCTTCCTTCCTTCCTTCCTTCCTTCCTTCCTTCCTTCCTTCCTTCCTTCTACCCATCCATCCATCTTTCCTATGCTAAACTTATTTCAGTCTGAATGTTTTGCATAGGAGAAACAGCTTTAACCACTGATGTCTTTACCCAATACAATTTAGCAAATGCTTGGTACACAAAAAAGTTACATTGGAGGAAGGAGAGAAGGATGCAAGTGTTTGTTTTGATTGCTGTTGGTAAAAAAAATAGAAGTGTGAAATCTGCTGCAGACTACCTTGACTCCTTCCACATAACTGTATAAAATCCCACATTATTTTCTTTGAACTGGATTATATGGCAGTGTAGACTCTTGTTCAAGCTTACATGATTTAGACAAAACTGAATTTTTGGGAACTATTTCCCAAGGTTGTTTCTTTTTGCTCCATTCTTCAGAATACAAAAATTAAAGGCTACGATTGATTTCCTTTAGATGGAGTTTTAATTAAAAAATACACAAAAACACTTGGATTAGACTAGCACACAAAATTCAATGTTTCTATAATTTTACAGCATTTAAAAAACAAGATTCCTAGTAGAAGCTAAGCTAGGCGGGGTAGCCTAGCAATCACCAAAAATATAGGGTTAACAAGTTCCCTATTCCTCCAAGAACAACTTTCTGTTTGAACATCTGCCCAATTTTACCATTTTAAAGGTAAGAACTCAAAAGGGAAAGCGGAGAGCTTAGAGCCGCTCAACAACTCTGATCCTCCACACAGAAAGCTGAGCAAACTTACAGTTTATGCAGTCGTTCTTGTTTTATTACTATTTAACTAATAGCCATTACTTCTACATTTGCAGCTATACATGTGTTACCAGTTTTATGCAGATCTGTTTCCTCATTTATCCTCAGTTTTGCTGGTTAATGACTTCCAATTTTTGGCAACCCATAAATGTCTGCTCTATTAAAAATAGTATCTTGTGTTTAATATAGGAGTGTTGTTGTTCTGTGTCTTCAAGTTGATTTCAACTTTTGACAACCATGAATTGAACCTATCATCAGGTTTTATGGGCAAGTTTTGTTCACAGGGGGTTTTGCCTTTGCTTTCTTCTGAGCCTAAGAGAGTGTGACATTCCTAAGTTTGCCCATTGGGTCTCCCAGTGTTCTAATCAAAAACTCTGCCAGGGTGGGATTCTGGTAGCTTTAATTGTTAACAGATCTTGGATCAGAAAAAAATACCATAACTATGATGTGTTACCCCAACCCACCTTTTAGCTTCTTCAGTGCTCCCAACATATTGTTTACTGGTTGGTGGAAAGCAGGTAAACACTTGTGCTGGCAGGATTGCTGTCAGTGGTTGGAATCCAGGGAGAGCAGGTTGAGCTCCCTCTGTCAGCTCCGGATCTCCATGCAGGGACATGAGAGAAGTTTCCCACAAAGATGGTAAAATATCAAATATCTGGGCATCCCCTGGGCAACATCCTTGTAGACAGCCAATTCTCTCACACCAGAAATGACTTGGTGTTTTTCAAGTTGCTCCTGACATGAAAAAAGCAGGGTAATGATACAGAGAAGCATCCAGTTCTGTTCTTGTACTGATGCGCAGTACTGATGCCAATTATGTCCTTCCTGAGGATCAAGCTACAGCAACAGAATGTGGGTCTTGAGGGGTAAGGACATAACATAACTTCACAGTACCTCTTTGAGCTCTGGGATCTGCAAGTGAATCAAGTTAAAGGAGCCCCCTCAAGCTTTAGCCTTGCAACCCTGGTTTAGGAACAAGGGAAGCCTCAATTCATGGGATTTATATTTAATCAAGCACATTCTTTAAAGATAGAATACTCAGTTTCCTCTATAAACCAATACTCCAGCTGGTTATGAGAAGCTGCAAACAACTGGCAGCACATTTAATGAATAATGAATTCAAATTGAAATAGATTTCCCTTTTAAATAAGTGTTCACTGAGCCTGAATCTACTTTTAATAGAAAACTCAACAGGAAGGTGAGTGACTCAATTCTTAAATGAATCTAAGCCAGAAAAAGGTAGACTCACCCCAAATGGCAGCAAAGGCCCCATCTACACCACCATATAATGCAGCTTGAAACTGTGTTATATAGTCAGTGTAAACCCATATAATTCAGTTAAACTGCATTATACAAGTCATTGACCCACATTATATGAGTCTAGTCTAGAGCATATGCCTTCCCTTTACATTTTTAATGTGCAGTAGATAATTCAATGAACTCTATGATAAACTGACATCATATTGTCATAAGGCTGTCTATTTAGATACTGATAAGCATATACATATGAATACACTTGTTGAGCTTCTGTAATAATTTCTTGTGAATCATTTTCAGAGAATTGTCTCAAACTAAAGTGACATTGACGTGCTGCATCCACAAGTTAAACAGATCAATAGCACACATATGCCTTCATGATGGAAATGGTTTTCTACATATGTGATGGATTAGCCCAATTCTAATGAAATTCTACAATAAGATAGGCATATTTATTGAGAAGATTTTGAGTGTCTAAATATGCCTTTATCTGTTAATGCCTTTGTTAACCTGTAGAAAAAAAAACCCATGTAAGTAATTACTATACAGTTACAACATACTGTTTATATACAGCAACAATATACTGTGTGGTGCACTAGAGGTAATTATGTGTCCTATTAATCAAATAAGATAACAATTATATTGTTATATTAAACTAAGGGCCCCTTTCACACTGCCCCTTTATTATAGGATCTGATCCCAGATTATCTGTTTATCCCAGGTTATCTGGCAGTAGGGACTCATATTCCAGCTTAAAGCATCTAATTTGTGCCTTGTAAGCGGCCCTGAGCCCCCCCCCCCGGGGGGGAGGGTTGAGAAGGGCGGGTTAGAAATACAGTAAATAAATAAATAATCTGTGATCAGATCCTGGGATAAGGGTAGTGTGGAAGGGCCCTAACAAGTTACCTTGGCTGTAAGTTGATTTTTGGGATAAATTGAGAATAGGTTTTGGATCCAAAATGATAGAATTTGTTATGATCCATGGATGCATCAAGGATAAAATGCCAGTAGGTGTAACTGCTCATGTTCACTCTAAAAGCTGGATAAATTGTAGGTGTGAAACATGTGCCAGGCTGACTTTGGACTACTTGTAAACATACACTTTTTGCAAAGCAAATTGAGAAGGTGGGAGAAGACTCCAAGCTCAGTTTGGGAGAAAAGGAAGGAAGGAAGGAAGGAAGGAAGGAAGGAAGGAAGGAAGGAAGGAAGAAGCAAAGGACATTAAAAAGGCTCTAGCCTACTTCTGCTCCCCAGAAATGTGGGATCATGAAGCACTGTCCAAAAAGAGGCGTACATGGAAGTCCATAGTTCTGCCTCTCTCCACAGAAGAAGGAGATGGCTCTTGTGATGCCTTCCAAGTCAGGTTAGACGTATGTATTGGAGAAAAGATGGCTCTTCAGTTACCTCTATTTTGCACTGGGTAGGGAAAGCAGTGAGCAACTTTATATTTCCTTCAGTTTCTTCAGAATGTATAGTTCCATTTGTGTGGGATATAAATGAGCCAAGTGAGTGATTGGAAGGAATTTGTCACAATACATCAGAGAGCTACAAGGGGGAGTAATTTTATGGTAGCTAAAATGGAAGAAAAGGTCATTGCCCTGCAGGTTTTGGGGTGTGAACTACTAATTTCTATTTGTCATGTTAGCGTTTTCATGTCATTTGCTGGCTTGCTCAGTTGGGTACTGCACTTTGCGACTTGAAAGTAATAAAAAACACCCTGCTTTATTGAATTTGTATATAGGTAGAGGGATCAAATGCTGTGGCTTTTTTTTTTGCTATCCCTCTTTGATTATTGGTCATGATGAAATATTGAAAAATGAATCCAGGTGGTTAGACTCTGTAGCTCTCTCTGCAACATTGATTTAGGGGCCCCGAACCACATTTTGGATGATCTTTGACATTCACTATAAAGCATCAGGATAGGAAGAATTTAGAAGAAAATGGTAAGCCACAGTTTAAAGCCAGGAAAAAATATGCTATTTATTTATTTATTTCGGGATTTTACCCCGCTCTTCTCAACCCCCAAGGGGGGACTCAGAGCAGCTTACAGTACAGCACAATTCGATGCCCACATAATAACAATATAAACCCCAAAACACTTCAACAATTAAAATACATTAAAAATACATTAAAATACAACTACATTAGCACCATACACATTCACTCTGGATTAAAACAATGTTCAGTCCATAAAAACATTGGCCATAATCACCCACTTTCATTAAAAACCAATCTAAAATGCTGCCTTGTGCTGGTGTACGAATGCCTGGTCCCTTTCCCCTTTCTCTCCTTTCTTCCTTCCCTACCTCTTTTATTCCTTCTTTCACTCTTTGGTTTCATCCTTCCTTCTCTCTTTCCTTCCTTTCCTCCCCTTTCTCTGCTTCTTCCTTTGTCTCCTTTCTTCCCTCCCTCTGTTCTTCCTACTGACCTTATAAACTGCAGCTCCCCACATTTCTTAAATTAAATCCATTGATTTTAAAAACAACTGCTTTTGTAGATACAATAGTTACTTAAAAGCAAATTTATTCAGATTTATTCATCTATTAAAAAAATTAAACTCTATTTTTGCTCTGATTTCATATTATGTTAATATTCTGTACTCTCTAGCTGCCCCTGCCCCTGCCCCAAAGAAAAATGTTGCAAAGGAGGGACTGTATTTCTGAGTAACCTGTTTTAGGATTTAATTATATGGAGTTGCTATTCCATGGCGGTCATGCAATCATTGATAGTGGCTGCCTACTGCCATGAGCCCTTTTGCTGTTGCTCATCTATTTGCAGAACTGCACTGATCCATGGTCTCATTCGTATTTCCAGATAACCTTTTAATTCCACCTTCCTGAAATTCCACTGAGCCATTATTGCTATAAACATTTTTATAGCAAGTTTGCAGTTCCAGATACAGTGAACTTAAAAAAATAAAATACTCCTGGAAAAAATGGCTTGGGAATAGTGGGGAAGAAGTGGGAGAGGAGGAAAATCCTGTCTCCTTATGCCACTGCAAAACTGGCTTGCTGACACAGAAGCAAAATGGCTTAGCCACCCCAGATATCGTTGTTAACTATGGGGACTAATTTTCGATAATAGATATTGGATTAGACCAAACCCTTATCTAGTCCAAAATTTTGTTCTATGGTGTGCAGCCAGATGTGTATGAAAAGGGTACAAGAAAACAACAACAACAACAGCAACAACAACTTTATTTCTATCCTACCCTATGTCCCCAATGGAGACTCGGGGTTCACAACATACAGCAGCAAACATTAAATGCTGTAAAGTGTTACCAAAAACAAAGAAACAACCATAAATCAACTTATAACACATTAGACATCAACATAATAAAAGAATGATATAAGATCAGAAGCACCTTCTTCTTCATGTTCCCCAGCAGCTTCTGTTGTAACTCATTTATATATTACTAGCTGTGCCCTGCCATGCGTTGCTGTGGCCTATAGTAAGAATAGTTGAAGTAGAGGTATCTATCTGGACTATTATGAGAGGTACCCACCTATTCCTTCCCCTCTTTTTCTTCCCTTTCCCCTTTCTCTCCTTTAGAACATAAGAACATAAGAAGAGCCATGCTGAATCGGACCTCAGCCCATCTAGTCCAGCATCCTGTATCACACAGTGGCCCACCAGTTGTACACGGGGATCTCGAGCAGAAAGGAGGGCAAAACCCTCACCTGCTCCCGACCCCCCACAACCAGTACCCAGGGAAATCCTGCCTACCTCAACCAACTCCGAGGTGGCACTTGAATGTCCTTTTCAGTAACTACCGATACACTTGGTATCCATGAATCTGTCTAATCCTGCCTTGAAGTTGTTCAGGCTGACAGCTGTCACAACCTCTTCTGGAAGTGAGTTCCATAACCCAATGACCCTCTGGGTGAAGAAATATTTCCCTTTGTTAGTCCTAACTTTCCTACCTTGGAGCTTCAGGAGTGCCCCCTAGTCCTAGTGTTTTGTGACAAAGAAAACAGTTTTTCTTTATTCACCTTTTCTATCCCATGCATGATTTTATACACTTCGATCAAGTCACCTCTTAAACGCCGTCTTTCAAGGCTGAAAAGACCAAGGCGTTGCAACCTGGTTTCATAAGGGAGCCGCTCCATCCCTTGGATCATTCTTGTTGCCCTTTTCTGTACCTTTTCCAGTTCCGTTATATCCTTCTTAAGGTGCGGAGACCAGAATTGTACACAGTACTCCAAATGTGGCCTTACCATCGATTTGTAGAGAGGTAATACAACATTTGCTGACCTATTTTCGATTCCCTTTCTGATCATGCCAAGCATAGAATTTGCTTTTTCACTGCTGCTGCGCACTGGGTTGACATCTTCATTGAGCTGTCCACCAAGACCCCAAGATCCCTTTCCTGGTTTGTCTCGGAAAGCTTTGACCCCATCAATTGGTAGGTGTAGTTGGGGTTCTTTGCCCCGATGTGCATGACTTTACACTTGTTTAGGTTAAAATGCATTTGCCACTTTGTTGCCCATTCACTCAATTTCGAGAGATCTTTCTGGAGCTCTTTACAATCAGTTTCATTTTTAACTACCCTGAACAATTTAGTGTCGTCTGCAAACTTTGCTACCTCAGAATTCACTCCTACATCCAGATCATTAATGAATAAATTAAAAAGTAACGGACCCAAAACTGAACCTTGGGGTACGCCACTTCTCACCTCTTTCCACCCAGAGAAATGTCCGTTTATTACCACCCTTTGTTTCCTACAGTTTAGCCAGGTTCCAATCCAGGACAAGACCTGTCCCCTGATTCCATGGCTGAAGAGCTTATTTAGGAGCCTTTGGTGAGGGACTTTGTCAAAAGCCTTTTGAAAGTCAAGGTAAACAATATCAATTGGGTCCCCTTTATCTATGTGTTTATTTACACCCTCAAAGAATTCTAACAAGTTAGTAAGACATGATTTGCCTTTGGAGAAACCATGTTGATTTTCCTTCAGCAATGCCTGTTCTTCTATGTGCTTAGTAATTTTTTCTTTAATAATGGTTTCCATCACTTTGCCTGGAACTGAGGTTAGACTAACTGGCCTATAATTTCCTGGATCACCCCTGGATCCTTTCTTGAAGATCGGAGTTACATTTGCCTCCCTCCAGTCCTCGGGTACAGTGCCTGATCTTAGAGAAAGGTTATATATTTTGGCTAGAATTTCAGCAATTTCACACTTGAGTTCCTTAAGAACTCTGGGGTGGATGCCATCTGGCCCTGGTGATTTGTTGACATTTAGTTTAGTAAGGCATGTGAGAACATCTTCCTTGTTTATCTCTATCTGGTTTAATTCATTTAATTCCCTCCCTGAAAAAACTGACTCAGCTGCAGGCATATGTTGTCTGTCCTACCTCTTTTATTCCTTCTTTCACTCTTTGGTTTCATCCTTCTTTCTCTCTTTCCTTCCTTTCCTCCCCTTTCTCTGCTTCTTCCTTTGTCTCCTTTCTTCCATCCCTCTGTTCTTCCTTCTTTCACTTTTTATTTCCTTTCCTCCTTCCTTCTTTTCCAGTTTCCTGCCTTTTCTTTCCTTTTTCTTTTCTTTCTACTTTCTCTTCTTCCTTCCTTTGGTACCTCTTTCTTTCCTTCCTTCCTTCCCTTTTCCCTCTTTCCTTCCTTCCCCTTTTCCCTCCTTTCTTCTCTCCTTCCTTCCTGTCTGTTCTCCCCCAATACTGTGGTAGAGTCCTTCTAACTGTATTCTATGAATCTATTTAATATAGTAATATATAGCAGTAACAGTATATTATATAGCAATATATATAAAACAGTTATATGTATATATATGTATATATATATATTATATAGCTATATATATATAATAGTAATATATAAAGTATTGTGTGTGTGTGCGTGCATATATATGTATATATTATATATATATGTATATATATAATCCAGTGAAAAGTCGATAATCTGGATTTTATATGGCAGTGTGGGAGGGGTGACTTTGGGTGCATCTACACTGTAGATTTAATAAAGGCGGATGAGGCTGGTGAGGGGAGGAGAAAAAGGAAGGAAAGGGAGGGAGGAATGAAAGGGAGGGAAGGAAAGGGAGGGAGGAGTGATAGAGAAAAGGAAAGGGAGAGAGGAAGGAGGGAAAGGAAGGAGGAAAGAGAAGGAAAGAGTGGAAGGATGAGGGAAAGAGCGGAAGGATGAGGGAGAGAGGGAGGAGGGAGGGAGGAGAGGAAGAACGAAAGGCATGAAGGGAGGAAATGGGGGAAGAGAGAAGGGAGAGAGAGAGGAAGATGGGGAAGAAGGAAGGAGATGAAAAAGGAAAGGGAAAGAGTTTGAATGGTAGAGCATTCAAATGGAAGTTCATTTCCCTTTTCTTCCCTCCCTGCTGCTAAATCAGACCTCCTCCTCTTTCTTCTCCGGCATACTGATTCCCAATCTCTACTCCCAAGGGAGGGAGGGAGGAAGGGAGAAGAACAGGCCCCTTTGCCCCCACCTCCGTTGTTCAGGCTGGTGCATGCCTTTCCTCTCCAGCACAACCGAGAGGCTGTCTCCAGGTGGTCTAGAAGCCGTTGCCGGCACAGCTCTGCCACAAGGAGCTCTCCTGTGTGTGCATATGCGTGCACCCCCCTTCCCATAGCATGCCCAGTGGCATCTTCTCCTTTTTTTAAATTTGTAAGTTCTTTTTAGTTCTTTTTGTGTTTTTAAATTATTGTAGGCCACACCTTGTGTTGTGAGATGTTTTGCTGCCAAATTTGGTGGGTATTGGCCCAGTAGTTTTTTTCTGTTTTTAAGGTACTAACGATGACAACAACATTTTTATAATATTAAGATTTTTTAAAATATTGGTTTATTACCACTCATTCTGTCTTAAAAACAGACCTACACAATTTAAAAAGTATCAACGACCAACCCCTTCCTTTAAGAACCAAAAGCCACACAAAACTTGTCAAAGGGGATGGAGCCAGTCTAGCTTCTAATGGAAATGAATTCCACAATTATTGTATTGTTACAGAGAAAGCCTTCTATCGGGTACTCATGTACAAGATGGCAGCCTTTTACATATTTATAAATATTGTGTGTGAATAAGCGTGCATGGCTCCATAATCTACTTGTGTTTCATTTATTTAAAGTTGTGACCATTCCATTGAACATATAACTGTCTAGCTTCTTTGTCCCATCAGAAGACATTAATTTTGAAGGACAATAATTTCAAGCATAAATTATCATCTTCATAATTCTATGTACTGATGATTTCCTAAAAGGAAGTATTACTTAGGGTTGGAACGGGGAAGATGTGTACCTTTAAATATTATTGGACTACAGCTTACAACTGCTCATTGGAGGTAAAGATAGTAGAGGCAAAGATGAAGTACTTTGGCCACATAATGAGAAGACAGGAAAGCTTGGAAAAGACAATTATGCTGGGGAAAATGGAAGGAAAAGGGAAGAGGGGCCGACCAAGGGCAAGACTGATGGATGGTATCCTCAAAGTGACTGGCTTGACCCTGAAGGAACTGGGGGAGGTGACAGCTGACAGGGAGCTCTGGTATGGGCTGATCCATGAGGTCACCAAGAGTCGGAAGTGACTGAATGAATAAACAACAACACAGCTTACGTACAAACAGTTCTTGCAATTTGCTATGACTTGTTGAACCTGGTAACCTACAAGTTAAGTAAAGGTAAAGGTTTTCGCTTGACAGTAAGTCTAGCCATGTTTGACTGGGGGTGGGTGCTCATCTCCATTTCTAAGCCTAAGAGCCAGCATTGTCTGTAGACACCTCCAAGGTCATGTGGCCAGCATCACTGCATGGAGCACTGTTACCTTTCCAATGGAGCAGTACCTATTGATCTACTCACATTTGCATGTTTTCTAACTGCTAGGTTGACAGAAGCTGGGGCTAACAGCGGGAGCTCACGCAGCTCCCTGGATTCGAACCTGTGACCTTTCAGTAAGCAAGTTCAGCAGCTCAGTGGTTTAACTCACTGCACCACTGGGGGCTCCAACCGACATGTTCCCTATAGCTAATTTAAGATAATGTAAGACAGGAAATGGAAACCCAATCTGTTAAATCCTTATTTTGTACAGCAGTATTACTAGAAGTCAACCTAGAAAATGTTCATATGTATGTCTCAGTTCTGTCTCTAGAACCATTACTATAAGTGTCAGTTCCATTATTAGTATTCTAGTGAGACGAGCAAATGGCCTCCAGCAATGTGGTGGGCCTTTCTTCATAGCTCCAGTGCTGTGAGGGATGCCATCTGCCACAGCGGGAGAAAGAGATGCCCTCAGGTGATTCATTCTCTCTCACACACACATTTGCTCCCTATTTCAGTTGATATATTTTGCTTCTCTTTTTGCAGTCCCCAGAAATTGTTCTTGTATGTGCTCAAAACTATGTGACTGGAGTGAAAGAGCAACAGCTGCACTCTGAATAGCCCACAGGATTGAGATAACAGCAGGGGTTTATGTCACCTTGTGCCTTGTAATGTTTATTTAATTTTGAGAAGCACCATGTCCGTTCCTTTGGCCCCCAGTAAAGTAAGAACTGTATTAAAAGTATTGACATATGTTGGAGGATAGTACAGATGATTGCAGAACTTTTATTTAGGATCTTGGATAGATATTCAGCCCAGAGCTATAAAGCTTGATGTGTGAGTTTGGACCAGTCACAATATTGACTGGTCTAAGAGCTTGATCTCCCTCACAAGGTTAATGTATAGATGGAAATGCAAAGGTTTAAGGAGGAGTAAATGGGACAACCTTGGACAATATACTGTCCTCCTTGAAAGAAAGGAAAAACACTCAACTAAACAGATTTGAAAGTGGCAGATATGCCACTTTCAAACCTTCTTGTTTTTTTTAAAACAAAGAAACCCAACAATATAAAATGTTATTATTTTATACATTGAATATTGCTGTAATGCACACTAGTATTGTGAGTTTCTCATATAGGAGGGCAAGAAATGAACAGGACCAAAGATCGGATTCTCAGTCTTCTATCATGTGTGATGTACCATTGGTCAGAATATGAGAAAGTGAAACAGGCAGTCCCACAAGTTACAAACAAGATAGGTTCTGTAGGTTTGTTCTTAAGTTGAATTTGCATGTAAGTCAGAACAGGTACATTTTAAAGTGTAACTCCAGCCCCCCTCCCCCCAATATCATATATAGGTTTTGGATGACATAAGGAAGGGTTAATACCCCTATGGTGTTTGTTTTGCTGTCTGTGTTCCCATTAAGATAAGTTAACCTCACTTACTATCCCTGTTATAATTAGATTTTGGAAAATTTGGTTCATTGTGGAAACAGGGATTGGTGTTAAAGCTTCAATGGAAATAACTTTTCCCCATGATCACTCTTTCAGGAGTGAATTTATCTTCAGAGGGGTAGAGTTCTCTCACTTCCTGTTGTCTCACCCCTGTTCTTAACTATGAGTCATTTGTAACTCAGATGTTTGTAACTCAGGGACTCTGTGTGTGATAGAGAACACAGAAGTACCTGCAGTGATAAATTAAATTTTGAAATGTCCATACCAATTCTAACATTATAAACTCATAGGATCCCATTTTACAGATGGCAAACTTATGTGAAGAGGGGCTTGGCCAAAGATACGTACATATCCACTTATGCCCACACAGACAAAAGGGCAACAGGGAACTTATTTGAAACTGAATTTACAATGCCATCCAAGAGATGTAATAAACTGTCAACAATAATTATGTTTCCCAATATTTTGAAGAAATTTTTAATGAAGAGGTACTAGAGGCCAGAACCTTTCTTTTGCTGTGATTTCTAGCAGTCTCCAGCTTACCTATTGTCCCGTGAAATTGTGAAGATCAAATTTTAACCCTGGTTTCCATGATCAGATTCAGAGCTTGGGAAATAAAGTTACAAATTGTAGTGGTGTTGGTGAGGGGAGGACACAGGGGGCAAAAGGTACAGAAGGAATAGGCACATGCAAGAAGTCTCTTTATATGTTTTGGGAAATTATAGCATAAATCTTATTCCTGTCCTGGTCTTGTTTTAGGCATTCTATCAGTTTCCCTGCCATAGGTTTTGAATGCAGACCAGCATCCTTCCTAAATTGAAAGATGCAGTTCAGCAGTTTGTATACAAATGTCTCATAATTATTCCAAGGCCAAATACATTCTAGAATGCTGGTGTTACCATAGCTACAAATAACCCTGATGTTTTAAAGTAGAAAGAGCAGGAATCACCCAGCTAGAAGAAGGCACTCCCAATAAGGATTTGTTTAAATATTTCACAGAACATCCAAAAGCCATATCTGCCCTTGGTTCCATCAGCCATTATCGTTTATTTTATGTTTAAGTAATTGGACTGTGTCTATTTCCATCCAGTTGTTTTTTCAGCTGTCTGATTAATCTCTCACTATGCATCTTTAGCTGATCTTCACAGTGCTTTCAGAGGTCAGTATGGAAAAGGTAAAACCATATTTTTTTTGTCCCCCTATACCTAAATACCTTTAGGCTGCCTTTCTTGATTGGTTCTCCTGTAGGCAGGTTCCATTCACAGAGGTGGATGACAGAAACCAAAACTCATGGCTTAGATACTCATGTAAAAGTCGAAGGCAGGTTTGGCAACTAAATGATAGATTTTTATTTCACCTATGGATAAGGTGAGGGCTATTCTGCAGAGAGTAGAAAATATGAATGCTGTCTCAGTGGGGCAGTTCCCCATGTCTGCTGCTGCCATTTCTCAATCCGGGCATTCATAAATTAATAAAAACAGGCATCTTTTTACGCCTGCCCATCCCGTCTTTCTTCATAGTCCTTACCAAAGAAGTTGAAGAAGTAAACAATACAACACAACACTTGCCTAACATGACTGCTTCATTTCACATGTGTATATCTTCAATTCTGAACAAAATGTCTGCTGAAATGTGTTCATGCTCTTTTTTTTGTAGTATAGGCATCTACCCCTATTTTTTTCCATATTCTTTCTGTGTCTGGTACAAATGTTTCTGTTAAAGGAGTAACCACTCTACTTTTTAAACTGAGGGATACTTGTATTTAATTACATATTTTCTCAAAAATTTACACTTCTGAATTTATTTCTTCCTAGGCTAAGCATTCCTAAAAGTGTTTATTTACCTTTCCCCCCATAAAATACACTTTTCTAAAAGTACTTTATCCTAACATACATATGTCAGCATAGATTAGTGTGGGGACGGAGGGTGAAAACTGCATCAAACAATTGGGAAAAATGAGAGATCTTGATGGATCAGACAAATATGCTGTGAGGGTATAGATGAGAAAAACAGGTTTCAAAATGCATGTCAAATATAATCTTTAAGAATCTTTGTTCTCTCGTCATTTATAGAAGAACTGCTATTGCTATTGACAAACCAAACACAAACATCATTCCACAAGGACTGTTACCTTGAGAGCTGAATAAATATTTACTACCTTTGATAATGAGTCTCTATGTTTGTGATAATTTTTTGCAGAAATTATCTATGCATCAAAATGTTTCTACATGTGTGATTTGGTTTGAGGTTTTAAAATATTTTACCCTTACAGTTAAAACAAGGCATGCAAATTATATTGGGAAAGTGGGAGGAGCCATGACGGCTCAGTGGAACAGAAGAAAGGTGGCTGTGGGTACTTATTTACAACAAATGAGATTCCACGAATTGCTATGATTTTGATGCTTGTTTTCCAGCATGTCTATCCCTATGACTCATTCATTCAGTATCAACATCATAGTCATTCAAAGATCTCATTTTCCTTGAAATCACCCTGCCTATTTTCTTTTGCTGCCCCTTATGTTGAGAACTGCCTCATGTTCCTTATCTCCTTTTTAGAGTGCTGTGTAGTATTTTAAATATGCCAAACAACAGGAATGGGTTGTACATCCCTTATCTGGATTTCCGAAATCCAGATATTCCAAAATTCAAAACTGCCACGTGGGTAGCTGAGATAGCAGCACCTTTGCTTTCTGGTGCTTCAGTGTACACAAAACACTTTTTGTCCCCAAACCTATTCTATAAAATTACTTTCAGGCAATGTGCACAAGGTGCATAGAAACCATACATATATTCTGTGTTTAGACTTGGGTCCCATTTCCAAGATATCACTTTATGTACATATATGCAAATAAACATTTTCCAAATTCAGACAAATTCCAAAACACGTCTGATGCCAAGCATTTTGGATAAGGTATACTCAACCTGTACAGTAATTGCCATAATCCCATATTCATCCCTTCCCAGTCCTATGCTGTTTCTTTATCTTTGAACCATAAACCCCTTGCAGTAGAGACCCGTCACACCTTTTCCTTATTAAATCCACCTTAGCTGGAGGCCCTGCAATTCGAGGCGAGGCCGTCCTGAAGTCACTGGGAGCAGCCATAGCGGCCAGGATACGGGCAAGCTCAAGAACTGCTGACCTATCAGAGAGGATTGCTCTCAGGACTACCTATGGGACCTGCCCGTCCAGTCCCCGGTCCCTTGGCCGGGCCTGAGACGGACATGGAACTGGGGCGGCCAGCACTGGAGCCTCCCACCGCCCCGCTATCCAGTGGGTGGATGCCGACCCCTCCACCCGACCCCCCCACCCGCCACCCGGGAGGTGGCTGCCGACCCCTCCATCCGACCCTCCATCTGACGGAGCCCAGGTTGGACTGTGGGGCCTGGGGACGCCATACAGCAACTTACCTCCCTCCTCCCCACCCTGGGCCGGCTGGTGGAGAAATTGGCCGCCCGGCTGGAGGTGGGCCACGAGATGGGCCATGGAGTGGTGAGCGGAGTGGCTGAGAGAGCTGGTGCAGCAAAGAGGAGAGGTCTCCTGCCACCAGACCTCCCTGACGGTTCCCCTGCACGAGCGGCAGGCGAGAGCACCGGACCCCGGTGACCCTGGAGCTTCAAGGCCCGCCGCCGAGCTGCTTCCCCCAGGTCCCGCTGCCAGGCTCGCCGAGGGGGCCTCCCTTGAGATGAGGCCCTCGGCTGAAGCCGGGCGGCGGTGGAGACTTCGGGGACACATCGTGGAGTCCCTGGAGGGCGCTGGGGTGCGGGACCCCGGCCCGGGAACGGCGGAAAGCGGGCGGTGGCCGAGGCCGCCAAGATGGCGCTGGCTCGGCTCGCCAAGGCCCTCCGCCCGCCCCCTTCACCCTCCACCCCTCCACCTCCTCCGTCCATTTTGATGCGCCGACTCCGCCCCTCCCGGCCCAGCGCACCCGTCACCACTGGGCGCCTGGCCGGTGACGCCAGGGACTTGGACATCTCCTGGGCCCTGGCAAGGGCCCCGGGCTCGACCCCGCCGCCTGGCTTGCGGCTGTCCCCGGTGCCCCGGGTAGGATTGGTGGCATAGCCCGGGAGAGGCGGCTCAAAGGTCAGCTAGCCCTGAGGATGGCACGGTGAGTAGTCACCCAGAACAGAGGCCACACCGCCCCGGAAGAGGCGCCGTCGAAGGCCGGATCGTCGGCCCCTCCCCCGACTCCACCAGGGACTCCCGAAGCCGAGGCCGCCGGCCACTGACCCCCAGGCCTCTGGTCAGCCACCAGGAGGAGAGGCCGCCTAGCCAACGGGAGGAGCGGAGGCCCCCGTTCCCGGACCCGAGCCTGGGCGACCATTTCGTTCGAGGACTTTCTGGGGCCCAGGCGCAAGCGCGCCTACGGTCACTGCCGGCCACTGAACTCTGACTCACCATGTTTGTTATCCTCGGCCAGGCCACTGGGACGGAGGAGGCTGGCCCACTCTCTTCTCCCTTGGCCAGCGGGTGTGTTTCTGAGCCCCTTTCCCTTCCTCCTTTTGACGGCCCGATGGGTCTTGTATAGGCCCCAGGCCACCCTGTGTCGTTGAACCCTGGGACTCTCCCCCACCTCCCTATTCCCTCTGATTAAATGCTAGCAGCAATACAGGAAAACACTGGCATACCTGACTGTGAAAGTAGTGATGAGATATTGTCATAAATGCTGTGGTCAAAAATGTTACAGTCAGATCTTCTGTCAATTGATTTATGCAAGTTTATAGTGTTGTTGGAAAGGTTGAACCCCAGGAAGAACTCACAGAAAGCAGTTTCAGCTGAGAGGGTTGTACTGTAGGATGTTCCCCAGTAGGATACTAAACAATAAGAGCCTTAAAAAAACTCTTCCAGTAAAGCTGTACTTGAGGATATGTATCAAAACAAACAGAGCCATTATAAAGCAACTGTACAACACATGAGGGATATCAACTTGTGTCACTACTTAGAAGATCTGAACAGTTTTTCTCTGAAAAAGGGCTACATATGCTCCAGTGTGTTATGAACATCATTTGTTGAATTAAACTTAGATGTTAATGTCAAAATACATGTCTAATGTTACTTGAGCCTCATCCTTCTGCAACCTGTAGATATACACAAACATAAATGGTTATGGAAGGAGGCTAAGAAAGGCAACATCAAAATAGTTGTGTGGCACAGAAAAACACAGTGGCACAGAAAAACATACAGGAATGAGCAACTTCAGGGGAGGGGGGCAATTTTCCCTCCCAAAACCAACACTGGTTGCATTTTTGCTTTCAGTACACCAAAATGCCAGCATTTTAATTCAGAGTCCTAGTCGAAATGATGTTTGGAAATAACATTCCATCACCTACCATTGCCATTTTGAGAAAGACTACTAATAAAAGCAGAGGTGTTTGGGGAAAGGATGAGTTGGCATTCTTCTCCATGTTTAGGCATGGAAGGGGGGTTTTCTGTGTAAAGAAAGAAAGAATAGATGGTGGGAATCCCAAACAAAAATATGCCACACTTCTTCTCCCTAATATTAATTCAGGGTTTTCCATTATCATGTGAGTAAGATCCCATCTACACTGAACATTTCATACAGCTTCAAGCTGACTTTAAACTGCAGTGGCAACAAAATGTACATGGCCAATGCGCACTGCATCCTGAAGCAAGGCCACAAAAGTCATCAATCAAAATCAAGAGAAAGTCCAAGTTAAGCCTTTTAATGAGCATCAGCGAGCCCCAAATGTAAACTACATTGCTTGGCAAAATTGGCTTTGTAGGATGCAAAATACATTGTAGACACGCGTCCTTGCTGGAGTGCTGTGTAGAATTCCAAACATGGGAGTGAGGGAGCTGTCAAAAAATGGCCCAAGGGCATGTCTGGCTAACCCCCCCCCCCCGAGATAAGCCCCTTAACATGCTTCAACAAGCCCAAAAAATAGACTACATCACACAGTGAAATCAACTCTGCAGAGTGCAAAGTGCATTATAGACACTCCCCAACACAGGACTTTGCAAAATTTGGAATGTGGGGCTGAGTGTCTGCCATGGGCATAGCCAGGCAGCAGAGGGCCAATTGACCCCTTGGGACAGGTAACTGATTACCTCCAACGCGAATTATAACTTCCCCCCCTTTTCCACCTTGTATGCCTCCAGAGTGCTGCTGTACATCTTAGCAAAGAAATGGGAAAAACGTATTCTCCAGCAGTTGTCAAGCTGTGGACTGTGGATTCTGGAATCAGGTTGTGGCCACTTACCATGGGCGTGTAATCACCTTCCTGTTCAGACATGTCACTCTAACCATCCCAAACTCCCAAACCAATTTCATATCGACCTAAGTGGTCGATGTAGATGAGCCCCTAGGGACAAGAGCAATATATAACAAAATTAGATATGTTAAGTATTCTGAAAAGTGTTTAGGTGATAAATTACTAAGCGGATGAGCCTCTGTCTTCTCCCAAACTCTTATTCTAAGGGTTACTCATTGTCATGGAACATTGACAGACTAAATTTGTATCTGCACGGTAGAATTAATGCAGTTTGATACCACTTTAACTGCCAAGCTGGAGTTGTAGTTTTTCAAGGTCTTTAGCCTTCTCTGCCAAAGTATGATGGTTTCTTACTAAACTACAAATCACAGGATTCCATAGCTTTGAACCATGGCAGTTATAGTGATGTCAAATTGTAATAATTCTAAAGTTTGCATGCACTCTAAGATAACATGTAGATGGCTAGATATGAAATATAAAGAAATGCAATGGT
Source organism: Anolis apletophallus (assembly GCA_030556195.1). Lineage (NCBI taxonomy): Eukaryota > Metazoa > Chordata > Lepidosauria > Squamata > Anolidae > Anolis > Anolis apletophallus. The sequence continues at coordinate 89,280,292 of JARBWK010000004.1, forward strand.
TGGGCAGTGTGACATAATTTAAGGCAGATGGAAAGGGAAATAAAATGAACTATAATAGCTTGACAAAGCCATGGAGGAGTTGTGGGGGGAGAGGGCAGCATAATGAGAACTACCTGGGAGTCGCATGTGAAATGTTTTTTATCTTCCCAGGAATAGAATTCTAAGAATCCTGGAAAGTTTAAAGGGGAAATCCAATATTTCATTTATTGGGATACAGAGCATGAATTGATACCCCAAGCAAAGAAATGGAGGAAGCCTTCTCAAAGCAACCCAATAAGTGAACACATAATATTGACTCGCTGTTGGAAAGAAAAAAGGGAAGAGGAAGGTGGTTGTAGATGAAAGGGCTAAAAGCCCTTACTGAAAAAGTTGGCATTTTAAAAATAAATAATCTTCCGTCCCAGTTGCTAGAATCATATGAAAGTTAGAATGGAAACATATTACTTTTCCGTATTTTGCTCTGTGCAAATGAGTGTTTACTACTTTGCCTCTTTGAATAGGTTATAGAAAACCTTAGGGTGAAAATGCCAACTGAGTCTTTAGAGTGAAGAATCATCCTGTGTAAATAAACATGTGTTCTTAAGCAGCTTGAACCTCTTGTGCCTTGTGATCTGTGAAAGAGTATCTGGAAGACAATGGGAAGGAACACTGCCAGCCTCTTAACAACCCAGCTAAGCATGTGATTGCTATTCATTTTCACAAGGTCTAGTATAAGTATTTCCCCCTAAGAGAAAAGAAAACTGTTATTCACTTGATGATCCCAGCCAATGAGGGATCACAGAAAGAAAGGAATGCCACAGTGGTACTGAATAACAAATCTGATTTGACTACTTATAGTGTTCCTGAGGCCAAAGCTTAGATACTGCTTCTCAGAATGGAGAGTTGGACTAGAAGGAACATATTCTTATTTTCAAAGCTGTCATCTCTGCCTGTCTTACTATGCTGTCTGCATTATATGTCAAGAATGTCTATATCTGTGAAGATATCCATGACTTTTAAGTCCTGGAAGCCAGGTTTAAATTAAGGAGATAAACAACAGGGGTGTAATTGTGGGAGTCTACACCAAACCCCAAGCCAGACCAATGATTTGGACGATACCTTCCTCGAACAGATGACATCCAAAGTATGAGAGCCTCAGTTTAGTAATTTTGACTTCTAATAAGAGTTCAAATGAGACCCATTTATATGTCAAATGGTATCTGTAGAACTGTCCTCTAGCACTACCTTTCAAATAAGTTGATCCATTTTTACTGTCCATTTTTTTTACTGTCCAACTTTCACAATCATACATAGAAACTGGAAATGCTATGGCATTGGTGATTCTGCTTTTGTTGTCAATTGTATATTTTTATATTTGATGATTTGAATGTGATTTTCCTGCTTCTTGGCAGGGGGTTGGACTGGATGGCCCATAAGGTCTCTTCCAGCATTATGATTCTTTGATCTTGTCAGCTTCTTTCACAATTTCCTTCCAAAGTTTTAGTCTTTTTTATATAAATACCAACACAGATATTAGGGCATGAAACATTTGTTTCAGACCCTAGTGTAGGTTTTGGGCCTCCAACTCCCAGAAGTCCTAGCCAGCTTGTTCAGTGGCCAGGAATTCTGGGAGCTGAAGTCTAAAACACCAGGAGGGTGCAGGTTGTGCAAGCCTGCCATAGAAAATCAAATGGATAAAGGAAGTTAATTCTTTCCTGCAAGATTCTCTGCTACTTCAAGTTCAGCGATAGAATGCATACATGAGATTAAGGGTGGGGAGTTTTGGAGCCACATCTTCTCTGAGATGTAATTTCCTCATAGACAGCTAATGACAATACTCCTAGAGCAGTTAACCAAAACACTGGCTGGTTGACAGGTAAAGCAAACCATCCAGCCCACTCCCTGCCTGCTTGTCACTCTTCTTTCACTTGCTTCTATAGGGCAAGACATAGATAGATAGACAGAACTATGGCCATAGACACACATTCAGTCTTATCTGTCAGTATAGGAAAAACAGCAAGTGCAAAATGTAGACAGCTTACTAACTATATAATGTCAAGACAGCTGGGGCCAAAGAATTTGATACACCTGTACTGCCTGCCACAGTGAAGAAGTGTTATATGCAACATATATTTCAAAATAAAAATGAGAGGGTGGCAGAGGAAAAGGCATAGGAGTATGGTGCAGACTGAACAACCCTTTTCTGGAATTCCAAAATTCAAAATACTCCAAAATCATTCCCGTGGGTGGCTGAAATGGTAACACCTTTCCTTTCTGAAGATTTGGTGTACATAAACTTTTTTTATTCACACAGTGATTCCGGCTGTGTATTCGGTCCACATGAAACATAAATGCATTTAGAATTAGGTTCCATCTCCAAGATATCTCATCATGCATATGTGGCGCAGCTGGCTGGGTGTCTGCTGCATTAAAGATCACTACTGACCGAAAGGTCATGAGTTCGAAGCCAGCCCAGGTCGGAGTGAGCTTCCGGCCAATTGTGCAGCTTGTTGTTGACCTTTGCAACCCGAAAGACAGTTGCATCTGACAAGTAGGAAATTTAGGTACCACCTATGTGTGGGGAGGCTAATTTAACAAAATGTATGAGGCCATTAAAAATCGCCAGCAAAAGCATGCGGGGAATGCGGAAAGTACTTCATCAGTGTCACAGATGGATAGTGAAGCGACAGCTCCCCTGGTGGCCAGAAGTTGGAATATTAAATAGCCTCTGTCTATATGTGTTGTGTGCCTACAGCATTGAATGTTTGCCATGTATGTGTACATTGTAATCCGCCCTGAGTCCCCTGCGGGGTGAGAAGGGCAGAATATAAATACTGTAATAAATAAAATAAATAAGTAGTCCAAAATCTTTCCCTCTGTCAAATCCAAAATCCAGAATGCTCCTGGTCCCACATCTTTTGGATAAGGAATACTCTCAACATATTAAAAAGCCTCCCAAATTGAGAATGAAAAGGACTTGGAAAATGGGTGTAATAGTGAACTGTGTTTATTTTTACCTATCCAGCCAAGGTTGTTTGCACTAGGCATAAACTAGTCATAAGAACCAGCTACCATAAAATCAGGCTGCTCATCTGCTTATTAAAGGTTACAGTGCATGGTACGTTAAATACACAAATGAGTCTTAGTACTAATTTTTGCTGCTAATGTTTTTGCTTGTTACATTTGCGTCACACTTTTAATTCAATGAGCTCAAAACATTATGCATGACTGTCTTCTCCCCTTTTTTGATAACACCCTTGTGAGGCAGGTGAGATTAGAGGCAGATTGACTGTCCTAAGGACACAGTTCTATGATCCTTCATTTTATGATTATCTAACCTACCAATGTATACATATGAATTAACCTTGTAATACCATAGTGAGTGTCTTTTAAATAAAATTAAAACTTATATTACGTGTAGGCTCCTTGAAATATCTCACTGTTCAGAAGTTATATACAGTATGTTTTGGAAATATGATACATTACTAGTTGTTTTTGCTCTTTAAATACAACACTGTGAATTCTGGGGCATTTCAAAAACATTATTCATCTTCTTGTTTAATTAATAGCCTATCTAATCAACTCCCAGTATCATTTCAGTCAGGGCAGCCCCCTGAATGGTTATAAGTGCATGATCCGGCAGATAAAATTTATTTGGGTCTCAACTATCTCATTGGGAAGCATAAAGAAAGCTTATGCTGCCCTTTGGAATGAATGGATGGGGCCACAGAAAGGGCAAAGTATATTCCTAGGAGCATCTATTTTTGTATTTGACTAGCTGTACCCGGCCACGCATTGCTGTGGCACAGTCTTGTGGTATGAGAAGGTCTGCTTAACAACAACTCCAACAGTAATAGTATTAGTACAGATAGTAATAGTAATAGTAATACTAATACTAACATTCCCTGCGGCCACAATAACTTACAGTATTGCTAACTTCTGTGCTGCTGCACTTAAAATTAGAAGATCCTTTTCACACATCCCCCATTCTTCCAAAGTGGAGTCTCTTGCATTTGTCCTTGTTGAACTTCATTGTGTTAGTTTTGGCCCATCTTCTCTCTCTCATCTGTGAAGATCGTTTTGAATGCAGCTCCTGTCTTCTAGGGTATTGGCTATCCCTCCCCATTTGGACCGGGATGTGTGCATGGAGGCATCAAATGGTTGACGAGAAGGGCAGGGTACAATTATCTGAAATAAATAAAATAATTGGTTGTTGTTATTGCTGCTGCTGTTATTTTCCCTCCCCCCAATTCCCTTAAGAGAGAGAGTTGGCTCTTTCCCTTCTTCCCTCAGAGGCCTGCTTTCCTTTCCTCCCTCCCTGCCTCTTTCTCCTTCTCGGCCTCACCATCGTTGTCTTTCATGTCCACTTCCTCTTCCTTTTGCGGGGCCGGCTTCCCGGTACTGGACTGCCTCTCAGGGCCCTCCCAGCCCACAGGACACCATCATCTTGGCCCTGCCTCATGCAGCCATGCAGGAAAATCCCTCCACGAGGCCCTGCCCACTAACAAGTCCCTCACTTTCTCCCCCCTCCGCCGGGCCTCTTTCTGCTTCTCCTGCCTTAAAGCCCCCAGAGGACGCCTTCCTGCAAAGCCCCACTTTGCCCTGGGTGTTGATGCCACCTCTGGGGAGCCATCACGCAGGGGATTGCCTGAGGTGGCGGAAGGATATCTCTTGATGGTGAAGGGAGGCGGCCTTCCAGGGGGAGGGTCACGTGACTGCGAGAGGGTGCTCAGGAAGGAGCTCGGCGGAGGAATGAACAAGGCGGGGAAAGGGGGCTTGGCTCTGTATGGGACACGCCCACCATGTTGCCACGGTGATGCGGTCTAGCATGCGTAGAGAAACCTGTCTGCCTGCCTGGAAGTCCAGAAGAAGGCTGGAGGAGGCTAGCTCTCTTCAGGAAAGGAACAAAAGAAAGAGGAGACAAACCATTTTCAGGGTGTTGGTCACACCTAATGGCTAGACCCCTTCCAGTCTGGCTTCCATTCTGGGCATGGGACGGAGACGGTCCTGGTCTCCATCACAGACCAACTCTGCTGCCAGCTTGACCAAGGCGGATCTGCGCTGCTTGTGTTATTGGACCTCACAGCAGCATTTGACACAGTCAATTACAATCTTTTGACTCACCGCCTTGCCATGGCTGGAGTGAGGGGGAGAGCCCTAAAATTGCTGACCTCCTTCCTCCACCATCGGCTTCAGCGAGTGAGGAGGGGAGAAGTGGTCTCTGAGGGCTCCCCATTAGTTTGTGGAGTCCCTCAGGGGGCATTCTCTCCCCTCTGTTATTTAACATCTACATGCAGCCACTTGCACAGCTGGTGCGGAGTTTTGGGCTTGAGTGTCATCAGTACGCTGATGACACTCAGCTCATTCTGAGGATGGAGGGCAGGCCTGGTTCCATACCCGATAATTTCCATCATTGCCTTGAGGCCATTACTGGATGGCTGCGAGCCAGTAGGTTGAAGGTGAATCCAGCGAAGACGGAGATCTTGTGGCTAGGTCGTCCGGGCAATGGGGAGGTCCAGCTTCCGACCCTGGACGGTGTGGCGTTTTGCCCATCGCCTTCTGTAAAGAGCCTGGGAGTTCACTTGGACTCCCAACTGACCATGGAGACCCAAATCTCCATGGTCAGTAAAACAGCTTTTTTCCATCTAAGACAGGCAAGGCGGCTGGCCCCCCTATCTGTCCCGGAACGACCTGGCCACGGTGATCCAAGCCACGGACATCTCGAGACTGGATTACTGTAACGCCCTCTTTGTTGGCCTTCCTCTGTCGGCGACCCGGAAGCTCAAGCTGGTGCAGAACACTGCCGCCTGACTCCTGTCTGGTACCCCAGCAGGTTGTCACATTACACCTACTTTGCAGGATCTGCACTGGCTTCCAATTGAGCACCAGATCACCTTCAACGTGTTGGTACTCACCTTTAAGGCCTTACACGGCCTGGGGCCAATGTACCTAAGGGACCGGCTTACCCCATATTGCCCTACGAGATCACTGTGGTCAGAAAACACCAATTTGCTGACAATCCCCTCTGTTAAGACACTCAGGTTGACGGCAACTCAGAGGAGGGCGTTCTCAGTGATTGCTCCAACGCTGTGGAACGCTCTCCTGGCCGAGACGCGAGCCCTCCAAGAACTCCTGTCTTTTAGGCAGTCGTGTAAGACATTTCTTTTTTGGCAAGCCTTCGGCCCATAAAACGTCACCAGTGTTTCAGCCTGCTTGTTGACTTGCTGCGTATGTTGTATTATGCTGCGCATTTGTTCTCCGCACAGCATGCTGTGCTTTTAACCCATGATTTTAGAGTGTGTATTGTGTTTTTAACTGTGTTTTTAACTGTGTTTTGTTGTATTTTGACTTGCTGTGAGCCGCCCCGAGCCACCCGGGAGTGGCGGCCTAGAAATCTGATTAAATAAATAAATAAAATAAATAAATGAATAATACTGTTTGGTGTTTTGTGGCCAAATTTGGTGTGTTTTCGTTCAATGTTTTTTTTGTTTAGAGGCTACTAATTACGACACGAGAATTTATATCCTCCTTCTCTCCCAAATGGGACTTAGAGTCGTTTACAAACTATACCTGCCTTGAGAGTAGGCTTGTGCAGTCCAGTTAAACTGTGATCTGTTTCAGTGTCCCAGATTTTGATATGGATCCCTATCAATTTTTTGGGAGCCTCCTGAATTCGGGAGGATAGAAATCCATTTTCAATCGAGGAAGCCAAAATATTAGTTTTCTATCCAGCCTATTGATGGCAGTTGGCGGGGGGCTTTACAGAGGCTCCCCTTCCTGTCATTTTAGGCATAGTTTGTCTTTATATCCTTCATTAAGATCTAGATAAAAAGTATTAAAGTTGCTTTCCCTTCAGTCTGTAGAGGAGACACTCTTTCCCTTCAGTAGGCCATTTTCCAAAGCATTTTAAGGAGGCATCCCATTTCCCAGAGAAGGAAGAGGCATCAACCTGGAGGTATCCTATCCTGGGCTTTTAAAAAGCCCTCTCTTCTCTTTTGATTTGGAGGCACTAAAGTGGTGCCCTTTTCCACTACTACTATTACTAATGTTGACATTACTGAAAATGTTTTAGCAACGTATCATTTAACATTAAGATATATGTGTATAATTAAAGTCATACTTAGAGGAAAATCATTTCTGTGTTTGTTCATTCTTATGTGATATGATTTTTTTCTTGTGTTTCTGAACCAATTGTGTGCTTACCTACCTTTTAATAAGGTTATTATTAATGAGAAATCTCTGTTTCAAAATATAAAACTTTTCCAATTTCAGTGGTTCTGTAGGGTCCTTTATTAGGTGGGATCTGTTTCACATCTGATACAACATTTAAACTGAATGCCAAATACACAAGCTAGAGCAGTGTTTATCTCAACAGAAGACAATATGGGAAGAAAAATAAATATGCTTTTTAAAGAACAGATGGTAACAAAAGCCTGATTCACATGTTACTCACATGTTTGACACTCAGGCATGACAGCGTTCTTCTGGCCTTCTCTCCGAGATCAGGGCATGGAAAGTTTATTTGTGCAGCTCCCAAAATCCTCTCGACACTGTGGCAAGCATATCTCCCAGGGCATCCTGAGAAATATAATTCAAGATAAATTTTATGTGCTTTTTCCAAGGTTCTCCTTTCTCACCAGTATGCATTCTTATATATGAGCAATTACTTGTGCACAAATGGTTGTTTAGATTTAAAGGTTCTTTTTGAGACGTTGATACTCAACATACCGAGGGCAGCAAAGGGCATTAGCGATGTAAGGCCTGGCAATGCCACTTCCCTTCTGCTTCAACATATGAGTGCTCTGAACAATCTGTTCTTTTGCTTTGCAGCTTTCCTGCAGTTAACCTCCAATAATACTTGTTGTTGTGAATGGTACTGGGAATGAAGAAAAATAATTTTGCTTTTCTAGGAATACAGCAGGCCATGACTAATTTGCATGGTACCGTGAAAACCTCAATTTTCATCCCAGTTCCAATTTAAGATATAATTGCAATAAAAGTGTTCTTTTTAGCAATATGGTTTCTGCAAGAATTGGAAGGATTTCATCATATTTAAAGATTCATATGACAGTCATACTTTTCCTTTATTTGTGCTAAGTTAAGCAGTAAATAACTAATAGACCTATTGTGGACAGCGCATACAGCACAGCAGGATTCTTAACTGTATTTTTAATTAAATTGTTAATGCTAAATTGGGAAGGTAAAGATATACAACTAGCTGTAATAAATAGCTGAATTTAGAAATAAGCAAGATAAAGTAGATTTCTATGTAGGATCAATCCTGGCTGCCATTCATTCAGGGGTAGAGAATAGAGAAGCTCAGCTAAAGCAAGAGGTTGACTATTCATTACACATCAACTGACAAAGCTGAAGTGCAGGTGTATTGAATCTAGGGGTGCTAGGGGAAAGAGGAAAGCGGTAAACTCTGCTGAGTTTAGCAGAATTTACTCCCACTCAGAGTGTATAGTTACCATGAATTCAATCATTCATTGCTTAAAAATACCCCCCCCCCCCACACACACACACCCACACACCCAAGTTCAAAAAGTGAACACTGATTTGGCCATTTTATATATTACTCACCATTTTACATTGCTACTGCAGACAATGACATTTGAGCATCCATGGATTTTGGTATTCATGTAGGGTCCTGAAACCAAAGTCCAGCAGATACTAAGGTCTCTGCTGTATAGGATGCCAGCTTATGGCTATTGCCTTCTGGTCATTCACTGGGTTTGTTAGGACAGCAACCTCTCTCAAAGTTAGGCTTCTTGAAAATTGATTCATTTATTATGCATCAACTAAATTAGAATGGAAAGCACTTCATTAAACCTCCTGTTACATCTGTCTTGCACGCAACATCTACATTAATGAGAACAGGGTGACTGTGAATGGATGTCAAGTGTCTGATAAAAACTGTGGGACAGAACCGCATACTCACTGAGTAGATTGCATAATTAAGCACTTGAAACAGACATTTCCTCTACCACTTTCTTTTTATCAGAGTTTGCTACACACATGATAACCTGAAGCAAAAACTAAACAAAAGAAAGTAAAATATGAGTGGGATATACATTTATATGTGAGATAAGTAGGTTGTCAGATATATTAATGTGAAGATATAGACTGATTTATTGTTGAAGGCTTTCATGGCTGGAATCATTGAATTGTAGGTTTTTTGGGCTATATGGCCATGTTCTAGAAGCATTCTCTCCTGATATTTCGTCTGCATCTATGGCAGGCATCATCAGAGGTTGTGAGAATGCCTGCCATAGATGCAGGCGAAACGTTAGAAGAGAATGCTTCTAGAACATGGCCATATAGCCCGAAAAACCTACAACAATCTATAGATTGATTGTCTCAGGACTATAAGAAAATGCAGCCCACAGGAAAGTGGTATGTGAAAAATTTAGTCCATAACCTTATACTCAGCAATGCTTTCTTATTCTCAGTGAGTAGGCTCTTGACTCCATCCTAGTTGAAGCAGATCCACTGAAGCTAATGCAAATCATTAGTTTGTTGCAACTAAGTTACATCCCAGTGGCTGCAAAAGTTCCACTCCAAGTACGATTAGAACTGGATCCATTCAGTTTGGACTAATTAACAGATCCACATCAGCCTTCACTAACCTGGTGCCCTTAAATTGTTTTAAACTCTGCCACCATGGTTATTGGTCAAGAATATTTGTTTTATAATCTCAAAAATTAGGAGATAAGCAGGTGACAGGGAAAGCTGCTTCGGAGCTTGGGATGCCCACCACAAGCAGCACTATTTGGGTGGAATCTTCCTGTCAATTCCACTGAACCAATTTAGAACAAAGAGTCAACACGTAGGCAAATCCTATTGATTTAATGAAGCTACTTTACTTAGGATTTAGACCTTTGATTGCTGTGACTTCTCAGCTATTTATTTTGGGATTATAATAATTCCACTGCCAGGGAAATTTTCTGCTAAATGTGCCAAATCAATTTTGCTAATTTGGAAGACTATATACCTTGACTTGAAGGGAATGGCATCATGTGCTTTGCTGCCACATGCAGCAAAATGTTTTGGTCTACCCTACCCGATGAATACTTTACAGTGTAAAGAACATTTCCAAATTTTCTTCAATGAGAAAAATGGGGAAATTTGTCAGTTGCTACATTTTCTATTCCCTGCACAAGAGAAAAAAAGACTAGCAATTGCTTTGACAGTTGCTGCAATAGGAGAAATGTATTGACATTTTCACAAAGCATTGAATTTTACACTGTTCTTCTATACATATAGTGTGCATAGATTACTAAGGGGAAAAACTTTTCATTTGGTGCAGTGGAGATGACAAGCCATTTCAGTGAACTGTAGGAAGATACTTGTACACAAAGGACTCTGAAGTAAACTTCAGGATCCTGATCCTATCACAAATTCTGCCACAACTAGTAGTAAAATTGAAGAAGGTGGTGTTTAAAAGAACAAACTAATTCAATTTGTGCAATATGAACTTTGACTTTTGATCTGACTTTATACTGAATGAGTCAAGGACCTATCTGTTTTAAAAGGGAATATTGGCTCTCCACATCCATGGACTCTGCATTCATGGATTCAGTCACCCATGGCTTAAAATATATACAAGGGACTATGTACTGTGTCACTGTATATAATGGGACTTGAGCATCCATGGATTTTGGTATCCACAGGGAGTTCTGGATCCAAACCCTACACTATACCAAGCTCCTGCTGTGTATCTGTTATTCATCCCTATATACATTTTTCCTGTACATTGTACAAAACGCTGTATACTGTTATTATCTCTTATGTCACTCCTATTTCACCCACCTTATGTGATATTTTGTCTTGCTCATACAGTTTATGCTAGTCTGAAAGCAGTCTGTTATTGGAGGAAGAGATAGTGGGAGAGGCATATCTGCTGAATAGGTCAATCTTCTCCATGTTTTTCAGGACATCACATTTTGTGCATTAGCCAGGGGAAGGAATAATGCTAGAGGAAATAGTTTCATCACTGCACAAAAGCTATCTCTTCTTCCTTAAAGACCCTTTGCAGAAGAGCCAATAGAGCAATTGGTTTGCATGCAGGCAATCTCATGGCTGGGGTACCTGCTGACAGGGAAGATTTTTACTCCAGGAAGATTTTTCAGAGTTGCTGCTAATCAAGGAAGACAGTCTAGAACAAGCCAGCTTCCTACGTGTATAGCCTAGTTTTAGTATGGCATTCTTTGAACCCACACAGATATATAAAAGGAGTACAGATCGAAGGCAAAATCCACCTCATGGTAGAGAGTGGCAGCTTTTAAAGTTCCCATTCCAGGCTACTCATCCGTTGTAATTCCAAAAGGAGGAAACTCCAGCAGCCTTCAGTGGGCTCTTTTGTAATTTAGAGAAGGAAAGAAACACAAGTAGTTTCACCTTCTCCAAACTCTATTACAAGTGAGAGAGAAAAAACCTCCATCTGTCAGAGGAGAGCCCTTGGGGAAGGAAGAGTCTTGTCTGTTTTGTGAAAAGGTTTGGCTAAGAAACAGGCAAGGAAGCTCCCGCTGCTTCTTGCCTTCTTCCAGCCTCTGCACAAGTGAAGAGGTGATGATTTTTTCTCAGTGATGAGAGGTGCAGATTTTTCTAAGTGAGATATAGCTTTTGATATGATAAAAATGGGAATCTTTCCCACCATTCCTTTTTAACACATCAGCACAGCTATTAAAGTGAGATTCTAGACTTATACTGAATGGGTCAAGGGTTTTCCCTAATTTGTGAGGGAAAGGGGCGAGGTAGATAAAAGCGTTGACAGAATTTAGAAAAGGCCACTGGTTATGCTGACTAGAGGATTCTGGGAGTTTTAATACAAAACCCTCTTTCAAGCTCTGAGAGGTAAAGTTTCATTGTAGGTCTCTGGGGTTTTGGAACTGCATTTTGCCTTCTCCATTACTACAGCACAAATGAGAAAAACCCTTACTTTTATCCAAATCCCTCTGTACATGCTAGAAAGCTTGTGTGAAGCAGTTGCTAGAAAGCAAAAATAAAAAGTTTCCTAAAACTTCAGAATAGTATGTAGGGATTCCAGCTTCCAGACACATAAAAATGATGCTTTAGGGGGGGAAACCCCCAACAGCTTTGGATTCAAAATAACAAGGCTTTCCCTTATTTATTGTTATGATTGCTGTCATTGCAAGAGCAAACCTTTTTCCTCCACAAAATATTCTTTAGATCTCTGAGAGTTTGTGAAATCCAAGTCTTCCTATGGTTATTTATTTTCCTCTGGTATATTTCTCATTCTCCCAGCCTGCTTGTCTTTTAACATGTCTTGCTTTGGAAATCATTAGTTCTTGCACATGGTAGCCTCAAAGATGAGGCCTTTACCCATCACAAAGGCCACAGGGAAGCACTTTTTTCTGATAGAGATGAAGTTAAATCAGTCAGCCAGGCATGCATGCTCATGTGATTGAAAGATGCTGCAATTGCTGCTGGACTTACGTAGGGTGGAAGGATCCTGTTGACAACCAGCACATTGTTAAGTGCATCTTAATGTGTTGGTTGCCATTTGCTTTGACTGCCTGCTGTGACAAGATGCATGCATTCCTAGCCACCCCTTCTGTCTTTGGAGCTTCCTCTTGCTATTCAGTTTTTTTCACCCACAAATACTTTAATTCCTTTCCACCCCACAGCATGTACTAACATAATATAGCAAAAGCAAGGTAAACGACACAAGTTACAATGATTGACTCCTAGTACCCTTTCACAACTATCTCACATTTCTTTTACTTAAATATTTCATCATCACTGTTGTTTATTATTTGTCTTTTTTATGAATTGTGCCACTTTACATCCTTTGCATATATTGTAGCTAATGCCTTGCAAAATATCCAGGACATCCACATGATTGTATCTGTTTAATTTTTACTTGCATTTAAGAATATCTTTCCAAATATTTGCAGGAAATTTAAAGCTGACCCAGTCACCACCTGTATCTCACTCATATGGCGTTCAATGGCTCTAATTCCTGTGCTGTGGGAAAGTATAACACCCCACATTTTAACCTCAGATTTCCAATACTTAAAGGGGAATGCTGTGAAACTTACAGTTTGGTAGATGGTGCTGTACCATTCTGGCTTAAGGGCACCATTGGCCTTGCAGAAGGCAGTTTTGAATGTCCATAAATGTTCTTATCTAGTCTAACCTGACATTTCTACATTGCATCCAAATTCTCATGTAGCATTTCTTCCAAGAAAAATGTTCTCTCCACATGCTGAGTAGAAATCTGCAGAGCCAAAACAGGAGGAGGACCAGATTTTAGGCACTACCTACTTACTTATCTGTAAGGCTATGTGCATGCTGTTAGGTCCTATGTATTAAAACATTTGACCAAAATTTGGCAATATATGGAATGCTTGGTTTGATAGAAAGAAAGAAAGAAAGAAAGAAAGAAAGAAAGAAAAAGCTTTCAGGAAGCATACTTGTGGTGTAGGTCTGCTGTAAGCCCACTTCATCAGCTGTATGAATTGTTATTTTCAATCTTAGTGGTGAATCCATATAAGCAGATTTTTCTTGCAAATGTTAACATAGAGAACCAGGGTACTCTCATAAATGTGGTGACACACTGTATACATGGAAGACGACAGAGGCACCTTGTATGACCACGACCTTTCTCTGAAAAGAAGACGAATATTGAACCCATCTCAGTAAGTAAATGTGATTGGGTAGGATCATGGCTCATAAAGAGTAAAGTCCTATAGAAATCAAATTATGTACAATAATAACATTTTTAAAACCCTTCATTGTGATTCAACATGGTAAATTGAAAACAATGGATTGCAACTTTTTAGTCTCCAGCTCAAATGTTTTTGCTTCATAATGGCCTCAGATCTTGCCCTTAAACATTTGTATTATATGTAAATCTGAAATTCCATATCAGCATGAATTCATGTGATGGAATAGGTTCTCAGTTCACAAAAGGTTGTGATATAATAAAGTTGTTACAATTTAAGGTGATACGGGACTTATTTTTGTTGCATGATAGCAACACTTTTGGAAACTATTCACACAGATGCACACACAGAATTGAAAAGGAAATGCAAAGATAGAAGTTTTTTAAAGTTCAATCTGCTAGTCACTTTTAGCTATCGGTCTCTTGTAGAGGTTTTATAAAAATGTTCAGTAGATAGTTTATAATAATTACCTTGCACTTTAGACAACTGTGGATCCCACCAGCACTTTATAGACTCTACAGACTCTTAGATTTTTTTAACCAGCACTTTAAGACTACTATAGCTCTGTATACCTGCTTGCACTTTACAGACTCTCAGCCAAATTGTTTAAAGCCTGTCTTCCATGCTGCTCTCTAACCCTTTATACATAGTAATTGTGTTTGTACTTATTGGGGAGGGTGAGGTCCGAAGTGGGCTGGAGAAGGCTGGAAATGGCAGGGTGGGGGTGGGAAATGAATGGAGGGAAGAGCTAATGCGAGATGAATTACCATCAAACCAATTATTTGCTACTGAATCATGGGTTAAAGATAGGGATGTAGAGCATGATATGGGAGGGGAGTGTTCCAGTGGTCGAGGGGCCCCCATAAGAGTAATAACAGGGAAGGGGAGATATGGGAAAGGGAGACCAATAATTCGGCCTAGGGATCATGAGACAATATAAGTAGTTCCAAATCGGTCTCCTGACACAGTAAATTGGAGTACCCAGGATGGTGGTCCCTCTGGATTAAAGCTGGTGCTGTTGAATGCCAGATCTGTCAATGATAAAACAGCTTTCACCCAGGATTTAATCCTGGATGAACGGGCAGATCTGGTGTGCATAACGGAGACCTGGTTGGATGAGGCTGGAGGTGTAAATCAGACCCAGCTTTGTCCACCAGGCTACTCTGTGCAGCACCAGCCAAGATCTGAAGGGTGGGGAGGCGGGGTTGCAGTGGTCTATAGCAGACCTGTCCAACAGGCGGCCCACCAGCCCCTTGGATGCGGCCCGCCTACCCTCCTGGAAGAAATCATTTTTTAAAAAAAACATTGAAAAAAAATTTTTGAAAAAATTTCAGGGGGGGGGGGCCGCTTGGGGGGGGGGGGGCCGCTCGCGAGCATGCGCGACAGGACGGGAGTGGCGAGGCGGAGGGCCCGGCATCCTGTGCGGCCCACCCCTTTTCGGCGGGGCTGGGTGACGCGTCAGGCGTGGCGCGCCATGCCGAGGTGGAAGAGGTGGAGGGGAAGCCGCGCCTCTGCCTCCACCTCTTCCTGCTCGCCGCCGGCGCCATGGCTGACGTCACCCAGCCCCGCCGAAAAGGGGAAGGCCGCGCAGGACGCCGGGCATGCGCGGCAGGGCGGGAGGTGGGCCGGGGGAGCGACGAGCCGCCCGCCGCCATGTGCCTGGATGCTGGATTGGCTGCGCCTGAGAGTTTACCTTCCTTCTCCGAAGGAAGAGAAAGGAAGGTAAGCTCCCGGGTGGCCGATCCAGCAGCCAGGGACATCGCAGAGGCCGCCTCGCCACTCCCCCGGCCGGCCTCCCGCCCTGCTGTGCATGCCCGCGAGTGGCCCCGCCCCACTGCGGCCCTCCAGGTCATCAGTGACCGGAATTCCGGCCCTTGGGCCGGTAGAAGTTGGACAGCCCTGGTCTATAAGGATACCATCTTCCTGACCAGGTGCCCCATCCTGCAGTCAACCATTTTTGAATGTGTCCACTTGAGAGTAGGTGACCGGGACAGAATAGGGATTTTGTTAGTGTACTGTCCACCCTGCTGCACTACAGTATCCCTACCTGAGCTAGCTGGGGTGGTCTTGAGCCTGGCATTGGAGTCTCAACAGCTCATCGTGCTGGGGGACTTCAACATCCATGTTGAGACCACCCTATCAGGAGCGGCTCAGAACTTCTTGTCTTCCATGGCAACCATGGGGCTGTCCCAACTGGTATCTGACTCCACTCACAGTGCTGGGCACACATCAGACTTGGTTTTCTGTCAGGGTTGGGGAGACGGTGGCGCTGTAGAGGAGCTGACCATCACTCCGTTGCCATGGACCGACCACCACCTGATCAGGTTTAGGCTCACTGCACCTCCGCAGGGGTGGAGGACCCATTAAGGTGGTTTGCCCAGAAGGCTTATGGATTCGGCTCTTTGACGGCTTTTTTGATGGTTTTTGACGGCTCTTGGAGAGTTTCCCGCCACCTCGGTAGGTGATCCTGTTGATGCCCTGGTCACTCTCTGGAATGGGGTTATGACTAGGACAATAGACACGATTGCTCCAGAACTCCCTCTCTTAAGTAGCTGAGCTAAACCAGCACCTTGGTTCAACGAGGAGCTGGCAGCGATGAAGCGAAGGAAGAGGAGGCTAGAGGGCGTGTGATGTTCGGACTTGAGCAGGCCAAATCAAACATGGCTTGATACCCTCTTGAGGGCATATGACGCTGCAATAAAGGCCATAAAGAAATCCTTCTTTGCGGCCAATATTGCGTCCGCAAAGAACCATTCGGCGGAGCTGTTCCAAGTTGTCAGAGGCCTATTAAACCCCACCTCTCAGGATGGGAGTCCTGACAACTTGGCAGCCTGCAGTGAAGCATTTTCTCAGTTCTTCATGGACAAAGTCACTTTGATCCATTCTGGACTGGACACCATGTTAACGTTAGTCTCTGAGGATGTAACATGAGCAGTCTCTGAGGATGCATGTGGGGTTGCCTTTGAAGACTGTCCGGAAGATTCAAATGGTCCAATGGACGGCAGCCAGATTGCTAACAGGAGCAGTGCTCAGGGAGCATACAACCCCTCTGCTGTGCCAGCTCCACTGGCTGCCAGTTTGCTACCGGAAAGTATTCAAAGTGCTGATTTTAGCCTATAAAGCCCTAAATGGTTCTGGCTCAACTTACCTGTCTAAATGCATCTTCTCCTATGAACACTTTAGGACTTTAAGATGGTTGGAGGAGGCACTGCTCTCGATCCCACCTTCGTCACAAGTACAGTTGGCAGGGACGAGAGACAGGGCCTTCTCAGTGGTGGCCCCTCAGCTATGGGATGCCCTCCCTAGGGACATTAGTTCGGCCCCCTCCCTTTTAACATTTTGGAAGAAGGTTGCTTTTCAAGCAACCGTTTGGAAATACAGCGTAACAAACATAGGAAAATGGACTGACTGGATGCATGTGATTGGACAATGTTTTAATATGGAGACTCTAATGACTTATGTTTTTATTGATTTTATCACAATTTTATATTTTCTTAATTGTTTTATTGCATTCTGATGGTTGATGTGACTGTAAACCGCCGTGAGTCGCCTGTGGGCTGAGAGGGGCAGTATACAAATATAGCAAATAAATAAATAAATAAATAGTTTAAAGAAAAATCATCCAAAGACTTTATTTAGCTTCAGCTATTAAAACTGGGGTCTTTTTTCTTCCTGAATTGATGTAATGCATCCAGAAGTAATCAATCCCAGTAACATAGGATTGTATGTTTGAAAATTCTGTGTTGCATTTTTTTTTCAAAAGAGGTCAAATGAGATGGTCTTTAATATCTGTGAATAATATCCATTTCAGTTCAGAAATCATTCTCCTTTTTCAGGCTATTCTATTACCATGATTTGTTTTGAGGCAATTGGTTAAGAAAGTAAGTATAAGCACAGTATGTATTATAACTGAAACAGGCGACTTGTAGTCCAGGGTTGGGTCACTGGGTTCATTCCTCTTCACTGGGCACTGTTTGGCTTTTAAAGCCTTGAAGGCATTTCTTCTCTTGATCAGAAGAGACGGAGGGCTTTTGGACTACTTAGTCAGAAGGACTGAAATTCCTATGAATGGATCTTAGTTATTATAATATGCTTTTCCCACTGTGGGGGAAAAGAAGCTAAAAGAAAAGTTGTGCTTGCAACCAGTATTACTTTTGATTATGATGAGAATTCCAATATGTTTCCTAGCATTAAAATTCCCTGTTTAATATTTGGTGGGTGATGGGCATGCTTGGCAGTCCTTTGGACGTGTCTGGAATTGTGGCAGCTTCCTGAGTGCTATCATTCAATGGATGCTACAGCAGGCTGCCCATTTACATCACCATCGGCTTCTTTGTGCTATTGTTGCAGGGAAGTTGTCTGCTCCTTGTAAGCCACCCTACTTAACATTCTGACGATAGCTTTCTGTATCAGCTAAATTTTCCAAACACTCTTTAAAGACTGAGTGCAGGAATACACCCAAATTGCAAATCTACATCTTTAGGAAAAATGTAATTTCATCCAGCACAGGTTAACTTTCTGTTCCCTGATATGCCTTTCAACTGAACAGAGGCTGTTTCACACTATGCAATTACAGCCAGTTCCCAAGTTATGAACAAGATATGTTCCGTAGGTTTGTTCTTAAGTTGAATTTGTATGTAAGTCAGAACAGGTACATTGTTTAAGTGTAACTGCAACCATATAATGTAATAATAAATAATAATAACTTTATTTTTATACCTTGCTTCCATCTCCCCAAAGGGACTTGGGGCAGCTTACATGGGGCCAAGCACAATCAACAAAGTTAAAACATAACATATACAAAATACATAACATCAGTATAAAACAACATTATAACAATAAAACAAGCATCAGAATCAACAACCAATAGTATAATTTGAGTTATTGTAGGAGGGCGAACTGGTGTAAAACAATTTAGAAGGTAGAGCTAGTGAATAAAGTGCCTAGGTCATATAGCAGCACAAGGATAAGAGCAATTTTGACAGGATCAATATGACTTTGGATAGTACAGTAGTAAGGTGCAGGGATAATGGTTTGTGAATTTCAGTTGAACCTTGATCATTTCTGTTGGCCTGTACCTATGCTTGGTCCTTTGTAGACTAGATCAGCTTTTCTGAGTTTTCTATGAGTCTCCTTTGTGAAAGGTGATGTAGTCCAGTAATTTAAGAGATCTGCACACAAAATTTAGAGATCTTGGAAAAAGGTTTTTTACTACTTCCATAGACACATGTGGCTTTTGGCAAACATTTCACAAAGCACTCCTAAAGGCTAACGTTACAACAGTGCTAAGGGCCATCCAAGAACCTGTCCTTGATACACTCTTGGAGAGCAATGGTGCTTGATTTCTTTGCTCCCAGAGGGAAGTTCATCATGTTAAAGTCTGTGAAGTCTTAGTTTTTTGTGATATCACACAGAAAACTAGAAAAGAGAAAAAGTAAAGCTATGATTGAAGGAACCCCCCCCCCTTTTAAAGAAAACCCTGGAAAAACACCTCTTAACATTGAAGCATCCTAAAATGATATACCCTTTTTTCATTCAACTGCAGTGGTAGAGATGAAAATAATAAAGGATAATTTTGCAGACTTGGACATATTTATTTCTCAGCTACATAAAAGGGATATTAAAACAAAGACAATTGACTATAAGCAGGAAAAAGGGGGGAAATCATATGGGCCACCTTATGCATCCCATGCAAGAAATTAACTTGACGTATAACATATGTTCTGTCTCAGTAAATTAACTTGCAATAAATCTGGCCTCTGGGAAATCTTTCCTGAAAATCTGTAGCTCAAGTATAAATAGATTGATAGACCAATGGAAAGGTTCAGTAAGAAAGAAATGAACTTTGCAAATGCCAGTCAGTGGACTTGATGAATCCTAGAGACCCTGAGCATCAAACTACAGTGGAAATGTTTAGGGTGTAGAAACAATTCCAAAGACCAGCATGATTTCTTTCAGTACGCTCTGTCACTGTTATGTTCACTCATCTAAATTAATTTATACCCAGGGGGAACCCTCGTATTTAAACCCATCAGTCATCTTGAAGTGCAGGTTAATGCTTTATTTTGAATGGTCCCCACCCCCTTGATGAAGACTAATTATAAATACTTGCTTAGCATATTTTTTTCATTCAGGCGAATTCTATGGGACTTTTCCTTTTTATTTAATGGGGTGTGGCTGCCACCTATTTTGGTTGGAGCCAATTAATCCTCCTTTACAAGCAAAACCGAAGATGCTGCTAACTGGATAGTGAAAATTGTAAAGCTTCTTAACAAAATATGTGTCAGTTTTATTGATAAGCATTCAAGCAAAATACACAGACATAGGGATTCAACAATAGCAAATTGTTATTCAGGTCTCACAGTCAAATAAGCATCAGGGGGCGAATCCAATGTACACTGAAGACGCTAAGCTTGTTGGGGAAAGGAAGCTGGACACAGAACCTGAACAGTTAATTGCCAAAGATATACACATCCATTTTCAAATAACCGAAGCAAACAAATCTAATCCATTTATTTCAGCTGCTTTAATTTTATATAATTGTGAATAAATGGGGAACCATTTATAGGCCTCTAGCTCTGTAAGATGTGTCTACTTGCTGTTGCTGTATTTCCTTTTATGCCATTACCGCAGTTTGCATGCAAAATTGTGACCTTGCCAGACTTTTAAAAGATATACCAATCATACTGGTTACTTTTCAGGTCTTTCCATTTCAACCTTTCTCTCACTATAGTCCTTCTATCTTTCTAACTCACACTGTTTTTTCCCTATTTTTATATTTAAATTTAAGTATGCATATTCATAGACAAATCTCTCTCTCTTTTTGGACTACATTTTTCAGAATCTCCCATCTGACTATAGATTTCTAGCAACTGTAGTCCAAGAGAATGTCATTTTTCTGATCTCTTTATCTGGCTCTTCATTGGTCTTACTGTAGAGGAGCTCCCAGTGGTGCAATGGGCTAAACCCTTGGGCTGTCAGGACTGAAGACTGAGAGTGCGGATGAGCTCCCTCTGTCAGTTCCTGCTCCCCATGCGAGGACATGAGAGAAGCCTCCCACAAGGATGGTACAACATCAAAATACCCAGGTGTCCCATGGGCAACGTCCTTGCAGGTGACCAATTCTCTTACACCAGAAGTGACTTGCAGTTTCTCAAGTCACATCTGACATGGAAAAAAACCTGTAGAAGTGGCTCAGCAGCTTCCCATTGTTATTTATGCAACTGTGTCATTGAAAAATCCATAACATTGGTATATTTTCAAGAGTTTTCCCTCTTTTTAAAAGATTTTGCCCCTTTAAAGAATTATGCACCTGACTGTGGAGAAACCAAACATGACAGAATGCAAATGCCACATCAACAGATGTAAAGAATAACCCAGATATCAAAACCCAGGGATGCCTCTGTGTGTGTGTGTGTGTGTGTGTGTGTGTGTGACCCAGATATCAAAACCCAGGGAAATGCATATCTAATGTAAACAGCATGTAATCGGCAAAGTTCTAAAATATAGTATGGAAGAGCCACAAGATGATAGATAGATATCTCGTAGCTCTTCCATACTATGTTTTAGAACTTTGCCCATTGCATGCTGTTTACATTAGATATGCATTTCCCTGGGTTTTGATATCTGGGTCACACACACACACACACACACACACACACACACACACAGAGAGAGAGGCATACCTCAGTTAACAAAGCTACAAATAGAGATTTTGCAAAGTCTTCCTATGATTCCAAATCCCATTTTTCTTCTTTTTTTATTTTTTTTTTTTTTTTTAAAGACTTTATTAAAGTATCAAGCGTACAGAAAAAAAAGAAAACAAAAATTGACAGAGTGTAAAAAACATTATAGACGTTAGATTCGTCCATACCATGTTGGAGAGGAGAAGAGGGGGGAGGGGAGGAGAGATAGAGAAGGGGCTAGGAGGAGGAGGACCAGGGGGGGGGCGGGAGATAGGGGAGAGGGGGAGACTCAGAGAGCACAAGAAAAAGTGTGTATAGAATCATAGCTTGGGTCCCTTGAGGTCCAAGGGTCCAGTGAAATAGAAACATTGCATTGAAAGAAAATTTTCTGGACAGCAACCACATAAAGCTAAGAATAGTAAGAAGGTTAAAAGAAATAGAAATGTTACTTCACATCTCATTACTTAAGTCATTACTTTGATACAAAAGTTTGGGTGTACAATCCTATTACAATTTCAGTCCTTTTAGATTTATATTTTCTTTTTCCTTAACAAACTTTACTAAGGGGGACCAAGTTTCCTCATATTGTTTAGAGGCGCTGTTTCGTAGCCGGTGGGTTAATTTGTCCATTTCAGCTATTTCAAGGGCTTTTATCAACCATTCTTCTTTTTTCGGAGTTTCGGCGGCTTTCCAGTACCTAGCATAGGTGATGCGTGCTGCAATAATGAGATAAGTGGTCAATTTGTCAGAGGCCTTATTTTTTGTTTCTTCTGAAATATTTAACAGGTATAACTCCGGTCTTTTCACCCAATTATCTTGTAGAATTTCCTGCATAGTAAGGTGGATCATATTCCAATATGCTTTTGCCACCTTGCAAGTCCACCACAAATGATAAAAGGTCCCTTTTTCTTTTTGACATTTCCAGCAGCAATCGTTACTATTTTTATAAATTTTCGAGAGTTGGTGTGGTGTAATGTACCACCTGTACATCATCTTATACAGATTTTCTTTTAAACAATAGGCATAGGTGTAATTCTGCTTTACCCTCCATACATTCTCCCACTTCTCCCTAGAGATACTGTAACCTAGGTTTTCAGACCACTTTCTCATAAAGTCCTTTTCCTTACCTTTTCCATCTTCTATATCTATAAGGAATTTATATATTTTGCTAACCGTTTTCCTTTCTGACTGTAACCAGATTTTCTCCCCTTTGGAAGGTTGTCCTATCCAGCCAGTTTTGGCATCCTCTTTGTATCTCCTGGAAATTTGATTATATTCGAACCAGTTAAAGTTCCAGTGAGCCAGTTCTTCCTGAGTTTTTAGTAAATAGGTTTGGCCAACTTTTTTCAATAAGTCAGAATAAGTGGGGTAGTATTCTATCTCCGTGGGTTTGATTTGGAATGCTTCCGATGGGGCCGTCCAGAGGGGGATTTTTGGGTATATTATTTTTTTGAATTTGTTCCAGATTTTCAGCATGGCTGACCTAATAATATGGTTATTAAAATTTTTGTCCTGTTTAATTTTATCGTAGATTAGGTACCCATGCCATCCGAATTTGTTCTGGAAGCCTTCTAGATTTAACATTTCTTTATTTTTAAGCAAAGCCCAGTCTCTCATTCCCTCAATACAGTTCGCCTCATAATATTTGAGTAAGTTTGGAAGCCCAAAACCACCGTTTTCTGTCCTTTCTTGTAGGTGTTTCTGTTTAATTCTGGCCTTTTTCCCTTGCCAAATAAACTTTGTGAGGTCAGATTGCCATTTCTTTAGAATATAATCAGTTTTTAATATCGGCAACATTTGGAAAAGAAAATTGATTTTCGGAAAAACCTTCATCTTAATGGTTGAGATCCTCCCTAACAGAGACAGGTTTAGTGTTTTCCATCTATTTAGATCGCTTTTTATGTCTTTCCATAATTTTTCATGATTGTTTTTTACCAACTGGCAGTTATTATTTGTTAGAACTATACCTAGATATTTAAAACTTTTAACTACCTCCATACCTGATATATTTTCAATCTCTTCCTTCTCATTTTTTTAGATGTTTTTAATTATTAATTTTGATTTCTTCTTATTTAATTTGAATCCTGAGATTTCTCCAAATTGTACAATTTTCTCCAGCCACTTGGTCAGATTTTCCTGTGGGTCATTGATAACACAAACCAAGTCGTCTGCGAAGGCGTGAACTTTATAGTTTTCTCGTCCTATTTTGATCCCTTTTAGCTCTTTATCTTTAATTATATTTTTTAGGAGAAGTTCTAAAATAAAGTTGAATATTAGTGGGGACAAGGGGCATCCTTGCCTTGTACCTCTCTGAATTTCGAATTCTTCTGATTTTATACCATTCACTATCACCCTGGCTAATTGTTGGTCGTAGATACCGTTTATTGCGGTGGAAAAGTGAGAGCCCATGTCCATCTCCCTCAGCAGCATTTTAATTATATCCCAATTGATTTGGTCAAATGCCTTCTCGGCATCGAGGAAGGCGAATGCCACTTTGTTTCCTATATGCTTATCGAGTATTCGATCAGATTGATGACGCTTCTGATATTGTTTTCATGTATCTTTTTGGCAAGAAACCAGTTTGGCTCTTGCCAATCCATTTATTCAAAAAGGGTTTAAATCTGTTGGCCAATATGTTAGAGAACAGTTTATAGTCCTGGTTCAAAAGGGAAATTGGCCTATAGTTCTCCACCAATTCCAGGTTTTCCCTTCTTTAGGGAGGATTATTATATTCGCCCCTTCCACGAGTCTGGCATCTTCCCTGTCTCCAAGATATTGTTCATAACTCTCTTTAGGTGCGGGGTCAGTTCCTCTTTAAATTTTTTATAATATTGTCCCGTCAGCCCATCCGGGCCTGGGGCCTTCCCAGGTTTTATTTGGTTTATGGCCAGTTCAATTTCCCTCTCTGTAATTGGCCTGTTTAGATGTTCTCTGTCTTGATCTTCTATTTTGTCTAATTTTAGTTGGCCTATATATTTTTGTATATCGTCTTTATTATGAGCCTTGGCGCTATAAAGGTCCTTATAGAAATTCCTGAACTCTTTTAATATATCCTCGTCCTTTATCATTGTCTTTCCTCCTTTCTTTATCTTGTTTATGATATTCAATTGTTTTTGTTTTTAAATTGAAACGCATAAGCCATTTCCCGGCTTATTGGCGTTTTCAAAATTTTTCTGTATCAGAAATTTTAATTTTGTTTCCACCTGGTCCACTGTTATTAGGTTAATTTGTTTTTTTATTAATAATATTTTTTTTCCACTTCTGGTTCTTTTGGATTTCTCTTTAACTTGGTTTCTAGCCTTTCAAGTTCTTTATTGAGGGCGGAGAGCTCTGCATTTCTTTCCTTCTTAAGGTAATTTCTCTGGGAAGTAAAATATCCCCGCATCACCGCCTTCCCGGCGTCCCAGAGTGTTGTGATGTCTATATCAGGGTGGTCGTTCAGATCGAAATATTCTTTCAAAAGTTTTTTATTATTTTGGATTTGGGTTTCCGAATTTATGAGCCAGTCCTCCAATTTCCAGAAAAATTGTTTCTGCCCAGATTTTATGGACAGCTCGACCAATGCGTGGTCGGAGACAATTCTGGGGTGTATTTTTGTTTTAATGTTGCCATTGATCAGATTTTTAGACGTCCAGATCATGTCTATTCTAGACCACGTTTTTCTCCTCCCCGAGAAGAACGTGAAGTCTTTTAGATCATTGTTCTGGAATCGCCAAGCATCCTTTAAATCAAAAATTGTGTTAGGTCAAAAGGCTTTTGGGAGTTTACCCGTAACTGTTCTGTTTTTTGAATTGTTGTAGTTTTTGTCTAATTTTTCATTCACTATTCCATTAAAATCCCCCAGCAGAATATACCCTTCACATTCCACATTTGCTATTTTTTCCTTTAGGTTTTCAAGGAATTTTACCTTGGCCCCATTTGGAGCATATATGCAAATAATCTTTTTTTTTTTTTTTTTTTAAATGAATATTTTTTATTGATTTATTTACATACAGAATAAAAACCACATCCAAACAACAAAACATAACAAAACAAAACAGTGCACTGTGAAAGTGCCCTTCCACCCTCACTAACATCCACACCCCTCCACCCTTCTGAGGGTTTCATCGCCATTCTTCTTCCCTTCAAATTTCCAAGCCTTTGGACAGTTTACTTTACAAATTAAACAATAGATCCAACTTATTCCTCGTGTCTTGATCTCGAGTTTTCCAGATAATATATTGTCTTACCCGGTCCCATCGCCCCAACAGTTCCTGCAGTTTATTCTCCTCCATCTCATTAACCCTAATCTCCATAATTTCAAATTGAATGTGCTCTACCAGGTACCGCAACCAATTCTTAATTGTCCATTTAGAGGAGTCCTTCCAACCCAGAACTATAACCGATTGTGCGCTTTCAATCATAGCTTCCTTAATTCCTCCATATTCCCCAAGTCACTCTTTCTCACCAATATCGCCATTTCCTTTGTAATTACCCAATTTATGTTCAATGCCTTATTAATTTCCCCTTGTACCTCTTTCCAAAATCTCTGCACTACTGCACATTCCCAAATCAGGTGCATGTATACCCCTTTCACTTGGCACCCGTGCCAACACTGACTACTCACATTTTGGGAGAAGTATGCCAATTGGGCCGGAGTCCGATACCACTTATGTAGGAGTTTCCTTCTCATTTCCCTCACTCTTGTGTTTTTAATTTTTGCGATATTTCCCATTATCCTTTCCATCTCTAACTCTGATACTTGTACTTCCCTCTCCCACAATTTGGTTAATTCTTGTACAGGGCTTTCCCCTGACACTGCTAACAACTTGTATATCTTTCCCACCTGAGTCCTTTTCCCTTCCTTCCATTCCCTTACCAACCTCTCAAAAGCAGTGTCCTCTCTTTGCATTGCCTCTCTAACCTCCCTCTGCATAAGGAATTCACATATTGCCCGAATTTGCAACCACCACCTTTGTCCCAACCAATTCTCTAGTTTATCTCTCCTAATTCTGCCCCCTTCATCCACTAATTGCTCCAATCTTGTAACCCCCTTTCCTTTCAATTCCCTTATTATTCTGCTTAAATTTTCCTCTTTTTTTGGGGTTCATTACCTGTAACGAGGCTACCTTCGAAACTCCCGGTGCCATCCTCCCTTGCCACCTTCTCCACACCTCCAAAGTGGCTCTCATTGGCCCTATCAATTTCTCCACCTCGGCTTTTCCCCATATATGCAAATAATCAAGATCTTTTTCCCTTTAACATTTATCGAAGCTGCAATAACTCTGCCCTCATTGTCCTTGAACTCTAGATTTGGGACCAGATCCGATTTTATGTATAGGGCAACCCCTCTTTGTTTTTTTTCAATTGATGATGTGAAAAGTATTCCAAGAGATTTGTTCTCTATTAGGTTAGTCTTAGACGATTTAATGTGCGTTTCCTGCAGCGCACATATAGCCGCCTTTTGTTTTTTGATATAGTGGAATATTTGTGGGTTTTTTTCTGGCACGTTCAGTCCATTTACATTTAATGACACGCATTTTACCTCCATGTCAGACTAGGCTTCTTCATCCTCCCCGAAACTTTCTCTTCCATTTGAGCTTAGCTCTCCATATTCGTCTTGGTCCTGTTCCTGCTCGATCCAGCTTCTAGATCCGACTCGTCTTGTGATGATCTTGCAGTTTCTTCTCTCTTTCCTTTATTTTCTTTCCCAAGCTCTTTTAGATGAATTTTTCTTCCCTCCTTTAGCGGCTTGTCCTCTATGATCTTTTAGTAAAGATTGTTTGTCTTTTCCTTTCGGGTTTGCCAAATATTTTTTATAAAAGTCCTCTGCTTTCTCTGGTGTGTTAATCCAGAATTTGTCATTGCTCCAGGAGATCTGTAAACCTTCGATCTTTTCCCATTTGAAACGAATGTTCCTTTGTTTCAATTCATCTGTTAAAAATAATATTTTTTCTGTTCTCTAGGATCGAATTGGGAATCTCTCTGAGAATTATTATTTTTTTATCATTTATCTTGTAAGGGTTATCATTTTGTTTTCTCAGGATTTCATCTCTGGTTCTGGACGAGTTGAATTGTATCAATATATCCCTTTCTGACTTATTTTTCTTGGAGTATGCTGTGTGCACTCTGAAGGCTTTCTCAATCTTATCATCCACTTGGGCTACCTCTTTCTGCAGAACAGTTGCGGTCATTTCCGCTGCGATTTTCATGGGGTCCTCCTGGGTGCCTTTTCCCTGTTCCGGGACACCCCTCAGCCTAAGCTGGAAGTCCTTTTGGAACAGGTCAAGTTGTATGTTCTTTTTATCCAGTTCTTTTTGGATTCTGTCCAGTTCCCTGATCCTTCCGTGATCGACTTCTACTTTTCCCCTTAATTCTTCCTCTTTTCTCTGCATCTTGTCTACTTTATCATAGAGGGCTATCACCTCTTTCCTTATAGTTAGAACATCCTTTTTCATGTCCTTCCTTAAGTCTAGCAGGTCATCTCTGATTTGTTTTCTTTCCTCTGTACCCTTTTCCACTAGGTCGTTCAGCCGCCTTAGTTCATATATTAGGTCCTTTAGGTGGTCCCTGGGATGCGTCTCCTCTTGGATGGACTCTCTTCTTACAGGGGCATTCTTCAACTCCCTCTCTGGTTTCTTTCTATTCCCCAACATATTAGGATTTGGTCCCCAAAGAGCCCCCTGCGTGGGTAGCTAGTATAGGGATCGCTCCGCTTTTTCTTACCCGTCGCTCTGCGTCGCTCTGCTACTCTGCTTGTTGGTTCTTTTCCTCTCCGTGACCGCAGCCTCCGCTTTCCACTTTAAGGTTTGCCAAGTTCGTTCTTTCACTTCCCTGTCTTTTTGCGTCACCTTCCCTTCACTTCTCCCCTTCGCTCGTCCCTCCCAATATCCGTCCGTTACTTTCCGTCTCTTTCGCTGGGGCGTTGTGGGCGTTGTGTCGCTACCTCATCTTGACCCTCCTCCGCTCGTCTCCGCCAATCAGGTCGCTTCTCCTCCGCTCCGTTTTCTCTCCTTTCCCCTCTCAGCTTGCTATCTCGCACCTGGATTCCCTCCGCAGGCAACCACCCGGCTCGTCTCAGCAGCTGCCTCCACTTGGATTGTAATCAGGCTCGGCCGCCCGCTTTTTTCGAGTTTGTCTATTTCAACTTAAAGAGGTACACACCTCCTCTTCTTTAACTTCCTTACACCACCAAACTGTCTGGATAAAATATATGGCGACTTTTTCATGAGATCCCTCAGAAGAAGTTTGGTTTCTGTTACCTTGGTTGTGATTCTTGTCTTCTTGAGGACGTCAGAGATGGTGGGGTGCTGCGGCTTCTCTCCCGTAGGATGCGAACGCCTCAGACCAATGCCGATTTCTAGGCCCCTGGGGTGTTGAGTCGGGCTGGGGGACCGTCTTTTGCAAGACAGCCAGTCCAGCTCGCTTTCTCCCTCACCCCTGGGCTTGGGTCGCTCTCCCTCCTTCAAGAGTCGACCGGGGTTGCAGTTTACCCCCCCCCCCCAAATCCTGGCAATGGTCTCCTGCTCGACGGAGCCTTGCCCTTAGGCTTCCACCACCACCGGTTCCCTGACCGGAAGTCAAATCCCATTTTTCTTCTTGTCCTCTGTCCAGGTAGAATGTTTTAAAATAGCAGTGATATTGAAACAATGGTGAAACAGACTTTCATGGTTAGTTTGCAGGAATGTTTCTGTAGTAACAATGTAGTAAAGCCTCCTCTGGGAAAGAATGGATTCTACTTTAGTGGATCCTACTGCAGCTGTGTGTATGACAGACAAGGTAAGCTGCAGTTGCCTCTAGAATCCCTTCCTGAACATGTGCGAATGGCATAACAAGAGAAAGGGGGAGAGCAGATATACCTGCCTCACCAACGATCTCCAGCACCTTAAAACACCATTATAGATCTGTAGTATATGTTCAGCCACCCAAATGGAAATGGTCAGAGAAGTGAAGGCTGGTGGAAGAAAAAACAATATTATTGGATGCTTTCTGAATGACACTTGGTTGACCAGATTTGATTGTTTCATTTCACATGCAGAGACCTTTAGCTTTAAATTAAAAGTGTGTGGAAACATTTTTAACTACTCTTCATTTTTGTCGTTCAGGAATCTATCCCAGTACCAACATTTCAGTTAGAAGTAATGCCCAGGAATACATCTGCTTTATATTTTTAATAATCCAGTCAGGATGAAAGCTACAACTTAACAAACTACTATACTTCTGGGTTGCTCTGAGTTTTCCAGGCTATATGGCCATGTTTCACCCACATCTATGGCAGGCATCCTCAGAGGTTGCGAGGTCTGTTGGAAACTAGGCAAGTGAGGTTTATATATCTGTGGAATGTGCAAGGTATATCATATTTCACAGATATATAAACCTCACTTGTCTGGTTTCCAACAGACCCCACAACCTTTGAGAATGCCTGCCATAGATGTGGATGAAACTTCAGGAGAGAATGTTTTTGAAACATGGCCAAACAGCCTGGGAAACTAAGAGTAGTAATCCAGTGATTCCAGCCATGAAAGCCTTCAACAACACATTATTATACTTCTTCCTTCTGATAATGAATAGCTTTTAATACCCTAGTTTTCTTTTTCTTAACACTAAAATATAGTATAGCATGAATATATATTCTGTTCATCATAAGAGCACAGGAAGCAGCTTTACACTGATTATTGGTCAATCAGGCTCAGTATTTGTAACTGTGATTGGCCACTCAGAGTTTCAGGCACAGTTTTTTTCTCAGCATTTGCAGAACTCCCTGGTATTCCTTTGCCACATCCCATTCGAATACTAACCAATTCTAATAGTACTGGCTCAAGACATTTTGTTGGAAATGGCACTCTCTCATGACTCACACCAACTCTAAGTGCACTCTTCTCATCTTGGTACATGAAGCAGTTGTTCCCACAAGTATCTTAAACCATCGCTGGCTGTGAGAGTTCAGCAAGAGAAAGTGAATAAAATGGCCTGAATAGTGGAATTGAGATGAAGAAATAGCACTTGTCGATCCCAGAGAGAAATGAATGCTGTGATGATGTTTGAATAGTACCTTGTTTTAAATTCCTCTCTGCCCCCAATCTACTTGAAAAAGAAGTTCTTAAAAAGTGAATGCATAATTTATGCTGCAATCCTACACATGCTTGCTTACATGTAGGCCCTGCTGAACTCAATGGGACTTTCTCCTAAGTAAGTATGCTCGGGATTGCAATATTAGGGACTCAAAGAAGCCAGAGAATGCAGACACAGCCTTCTTCTTGCTTCTTTGAAATATACCTGGAAGCCAGGGACCACAACTATGGCAATAGCCACAGCTACATAGGACCTATTGAGACTTTCCATGTCCCAGCAAATAAGTAAGTATATAAATATTGCTCCAGAAATGTTCAAGGCAAGCAGCTGAGAAATTGGGCACCACCTGGTGCTCCACCTGCTGTGTGTTGGTGCTGCCACTAAGTCATGTGAACAAAATAATCTAGCAAGTCTCTACTGCTCACCTATCCCATCCACCTTACATGACAATAGCTGTTCATAATGTACTTCTTGTGATGTGACAGGTCAGTGAATGTGTGAAGGGCTGTTTTCCCCACTGGAGGAGGGGGCTTTAAGATCCAACTTTGCTTGATTACTGAGATCAAGTATGTTCTGGGCAGATCATACTATTAGTTATGATATGCCTAAAGGGGGAGTGTGGGCACAACTACCAAACTCTCTTGAATTTTTTTGAAACAATCTGGAGCACAACAGAAAAGCGGAAAAGCAGGCAATCGTGCCACAGCACAGGTCTGCTTCGTATCAAGCTCCATTCTAAAGAACATTAGTTCAGTCTATCATCTGATACTGCTGAGAACCATCAGTTATCTAGCAATTCCTCATCTGCCATCCTAGCAAGAGAATAATGCATACCCATTAGGTGCAGGAACTAGTAATTCCATTAGCTTGAAGCACAAGAAACCAATTTTAACGATCCTGTTTGTGGCCATAAAATTATAAAACAGCCCTAGTGAGAGTTTGTAGTATGCAATATTGAAATTAGCAGTTCTTGAATGGAGCCTTCAAAAGACTATGGTGAAGGGGTTATAGATGAGTCCGTAGTAGTTTCCATTAGTGAATTGCCCCTTTGCTTAAAGTATCTTAAGGCAAGAAACAACAAAACAGATTTAGTGAACTTAGACCATGGTGTATCTCTTTCCCCTGCTCAGACAGTCAAGTAGCTACTCAAGGTGAGAAACAGCATATGCAAAATTATAGAGGCTGTATGTCTGAAGCATTCAGGTTATCTGATTTGAACTGATTGGCTAAGTGCTTTATTAAGTCATTTTTATGAATTTACATGTTTCACCAGTATAGCTTGAACTCTGCTTGAGGCAACTATTTAATTACACATTTGACCCTTACAACTAGGAAATGAATGTAAAATTACATTATTTATAACTGTAGCAGCACTGCAGATAGCAAAGAAATCAGTATTAGACTTTACATGGAAGGTGTTTCATAGTTTTGAGTTATTAGTGGATAATATCAAAAGCTGAAGCCTTCTGGCAATCAAGAATTTATGCCAAGTGTATTGGCAAGGGTAGAGATTCATCTGGCAATGTTTTAGCGGGGTGATTGCAATTATTACTTGGGCTTGGATTGTGAATCTTCCACCACATGTTGGTTTCATCCATGATCAGCATTTTAACACAAGCTGGGAACAGAAAATGGATTAAAGAAAAAGTTTGATTTCCTCAATGACTATGTTTAATGATGAATGCTGTCTAAATTTTCCATCAATGCCTCATTTGAGTACTCTCGTGTTGTGTTGACTGGCATTCTTACTCACTGCATCTCTGCTACTGAATACCTTTTCCACGTAGATCTAATCCAAATATGCATTAAAAATTTAGAAAGTAGAAATGCTCCCAGGAGAACTTTAAAATGCAGATAGAAGAGCAATGTGTTTCAAGTAACTAGGCATGGAAAAAGAGAAGAATGCACACTAATTCTACCATTTTATGAAAGGTTTGCTACTTTTCATTTTTCTTCAGTGCCTGGCATAATGTCCATCACATTGCTGGGGATAGGAGAACCTGGTACAATATCTTCCTCCACTGGACTTTGACACTGCAGAGCCCCTGGTGATTTTTTAAACAATGGTACACATTGACCAACAACCATAACTGCCCAAAGCATATCATTCAAATAATAACAATACAAACAGAGAGGAGAGGTGGGACAAAATGTGGGTGGGGTAGAAGAAGAGAAAGAGGGAAAAGACATCTAACCAAGAATTTAGGGAAGGAGAAAGAGGACAGAAAAGAAAAAGAAGGGAACTCAAGAAGTTTATAAAAGGAAAATAATTTAATACCCAAGAGAAGCTGAAGAAGAAACTAATTTTTCATAGCAGTGGTGCAACCCACATACAGGTAAGATGAATAAATAACAATTTTTTACCTGCCTCTCCCCATGATTGTCAACTACTTAGAGTAAAGTAAAGTAAACAAAGCAAAAGAAAACAAAAGAAAAATCAAGAAACAAGCAAATTCTCCAATTTTGCAAATCTAAGGCAAAAAATCTGGCATAGATTATCAACTTCTATCCTCAATTCAAGAATATTATTATATTTAACAATATATGAAATTTACAACAGGAGAATAGAGCCATTTAACAATAAATCAGGGAAACCCCAATGCCCAAATCTTTATTTAGCAGTGTATAAAGTGGCGCAGTAGTTTATCAAACTTACTGTTCCCTTCCTGGTATTGCCAAAGTGTTAGCTGTGGTTTGAGGGGAGAAGGAGCAGAGGAGGAAAGTCACTTTCCAATGCGGAGAGGCAAAAACAGTTATTCACAAGCAATAAAGAGCTGCATCACATAGTGGAGGGGTATTTTTTTTTGTTTTCAAAGCAGTGTTCTCATTCTGAAATGCCCTCCTACACCTAACCCTAAGACCTGGAAGAAGAGGAAGAGAGGATCTAATATAAGGCCAGGACCTGACATCTAGACAGGTTTGCTGAATATGACCTATTTAGGACTTTCAAAGTTACAGGCACTTTGAATTGTGCCTAAACTGGTGGCTTACCATGGCCAAGTCAGACTTTATTTGGGAAAAGAACAGCTGATACATCAAGGGTTTACCCTCAGCTGCCCTCTGCTGCCATTTCAGGATCCAAATCAAAGAGTAACTCAAGACTGTGAATCAGATTCTTCAAGGGTGATACTATCCTATTCTAAACAGATTGAATCCCTGCTCTTGATTTTGTTTTCTTCCTGCCCAGGAACACCTTTGTCTTGCCTAGATTAAGCTTCAATTTATTAGCCCTCATCTAGTCCATTACCTCCTCTGGGCACAGATTCAAAACATTGACAGCTTCCTGCATTAGATGAAAAGGAGAAATAGAGCTGTGTGTCATCAGCATACTGATGCTGCTATGCTCCAAATCCCAAGACAATCTTTCAACAGCTCCATGCAGATGTTAAAGCAATAAGGGAGACTGAATCAATCCTAATGATCAATGCAACAATCAACATCGGCTTGTGAAATCAACTTTTGAGGAATGACTAGAATTCCTAAAAGATCATTCCTCCTTTGCCCATGCTGCCATGCACCATTGGCAGTGATATAAACTGAACATTGATTTGGTTTAAAGTTTGCTGAAATTAAGCACTGAAACCATAAGCAAGGTACAGTACAACCTCCATATCTGTGGAGGATATGGTCCTGGACTTCACATGCATACATGAAACCATAGATAATGAATCCTATTACTTTCAATGTCATGAATTATAGAGGTACCAAGAAGAGGGCATAGCTTTACAGGAGAAAACTATAGATAAAAGAAACTGCATATATTGGTTCCATGGATACAGGGATCATACTATATATTAAATAAGTAGAAAACTATGTGATGCATAATGTGTGTATGCTATCAGAGGCAGGCTGATTCTGAGCACAAATCCTACCCAGTTGTAAACAGGAACATGAGCAAGTAAACAATTCTTTGACCAATAATAAACCTAGAACAGATGTTGTCTATGGAGCAAAGGATGATGCAAACTGGATGGAAAGCAGCCAAAGACCGAAGTATACCTGAAGTGACATCATATCTACGGGATTTGTGTTTTCATTGGACAAGAAGATTCTTGCTATAAATAAAGTTGACTAGATGGTGTTTGTATCATTGAACCAAATAAGTCAGCTTGATTTTAGTTTATTAGGCTAAGGAACATTTAAAACAAGCCCCACTTTGATGCCTGTAACAAACCACTTAAATGACTATGAAGTGCTTCCCTTGCCTAGATTTTGGTGTAGACGAACTATCAAGATGATCAAAGGTATCTCAGGACCCTTCCAGACAGGCCCTATATTGCCGGATCTGATCCCAGGTTTTCTGCTTTAAACTGGATTACATGAGTCTGTGTGGATAATGTGGGATAAACAGAACACCTGGGATCAGATTCTGGGATATAGGGCCTGCCTAGAAGAGCCCTCAGTGTGAAAACCTCAAGAGTTCCATAGGATAGTGCCAGGACAATTTAAACTCATAGTGCTACAATTGGGCATTGTCAAAAAAACCCAAAACCAGATCTACAGATGGGTTGAAATGGGAATCCTTAGAGTTTTGAAGTAATGTCCAAGTTGCAGGGTTTGTTTTTAAATGTTAGTTCTCCCAACACTCAAATTATGAGAATTAAATTTGTTCTCATCCATATAAAATCAATTGAGTGTATACATTAAAAATTAGCACTTTAGCCAACATCTGTTCACTAATATTAAATATTATATTATTAACTAGCAGTCCCCTGCCATGCGTTGCAGTGGCCCGGTTTGTGTGTATGTGTTTTGTGTGTGTGTATATGTGTATATATGTGGTTTTGTGCATGTGTTGTAATGTATTTTTTTTGGCTTTTTAAGTCTCTTCAGTTGTGTTTTTCAGTGTTTTTATGAGTGCTAGTCAGTTGTTGGCCTGATAGTTGTATTGTGTCATTTTGGTGTCAATTCGACCAGTGTTTTTTTAGTTATGTTATTCCTACAAATGAACATTACATTTTTATTTATATAGATAGTCTGTCCCTCTCTCTTTTAGCATTACAGGGTTATTGCATCATATGATTCTATACATTCTAGTGTACACATTCTTGCTTCCTTTTAATTTCCAGCTAATATTGTTGTACTTTTCATCCCCACACAGTCTACGTAAGTGCTGTCTTCTTTAGCTGAGTATTACAAAAGGATTATAGCCACTTCCTTTGAAAAGATGGAATGGCATCCTTTGGCTCTGATTATTCACAGCAATTATTTGGAATGGGGCTCAACCACAAAGCAGCTTAATCCATTCTTCCTCAACATCATTGCCATCTTGTCTTTTCCTGTTGTAATATTATCCTGTTACTGTGGTAATGTGCCAAGGGGTTCTTTGGTCCTAGCAGGTGCCTGCCACTTCTAGTCACTGATGTACTTTCACAGCTTGCTTCCACTTTGCAAGGGATTCCATCCAGGCTCCACCTATCATATGTTCAAGAGCATATATTGGTTCCATTGATACAAAATGCAGTTGAAGGTTTTTGTGATGCTTTCCATTTAAAAGCTTCTGTGAGGGAGATTTACAATCCCAAACATAATTTGTTATCTTTCCAAAACTGTTAATAAAAGCTGTAAAGAATCAAGAATGAGATGCATATAGAATCCTGATAACATACGCCTTTCACTGCCTCACTGGCCAATGTAAATGTCCTACGTATTTAGCATGAAGGATATAATTACACATATAGAAAATGCAAATAGTGTGACGGGAAAGGATCTTGTAAAACAAACACATGAAGCACAGTTGGTGCCGCTCAGCATGAAATGTAGGAAAGTTCTTCTAAAGGATGTGAGGAAATTGTAATGAACGACTTGCCTCATGTTTTCTCAAAATTGTTCTCATGTTCAGAGAAGATCTTTGTAATATGAGAAGGTGGGAGAATTAAGAGTTAAAGAGTTCCCAAACTTCAGGTGCAACCAGACAAAAATACAAAACAAAACAGATTTTGTGCTCATTCTTTCCTATTTTGTACTAGATTAAAAGAAACCAACCTAGGGAGGTGGTAGAAAAAAATCTCTGATTGTACCAGGAGATGACAGAAAATATTCCAGCATAAACAAAACATATATGGATCTCCTGAGTAAAAAATAACAGGAATAAAATTTGTGTCTTTCTGATCTTTTTAATGAGTTATGGTTACACCTTCAGTAAGACTGAAAGATTTAAAAAGTTAATGGAAAGTGCCTTTGTGTTGTTTTTATATTAAAAAGATCAAGAATGTTAATTGATTACTTGTATCTTGAAAAGACAACATTTATTGTAACAGATTCTAATGCGGCATCCAAATGCATTATTGCACTAAAAGCCTATGGAAATGAAAGTGGAACACCACCTCCCTCTGCCTCAGAACCTGGATGACAATGAAATATTACTTCTGAGAATGGAATATTGGTAACCATATATCCTGTCCCGATAATGCCACCACAATCCCACTATATTTTGTTGATGGAAAAGAAAACCAGACTTCTATCTTATTCTTCTGGCTGTAAAATCACAATTTATTGGCCAGTATTGTGTCAACCTGGGCAAACCATGCTCTCTCAGCCTTAGAAGGAGGCAAAGGGAAGTCCCCTCTGGTAATTTGGTATGGTTGCTGTAAATTGACACATAACAATTCTACACCAACTGCTTAGTTAAGTGTACTGAAATAATTAATCTCGTCTGGCCTGACCGTTCTCCTTAAAACATATAGAAATGTCCTTCCCCTATGCTCTGATTGTTGGCAGAATGAATCTCTTTCACCATCCTAAATAGCAATCACAGACACAGAATCATGGAATCATAGAATCATTGAGTTGGAAGAGACCTCATGGGCCATCCAGTCCAACCCCTGCCAAGAAGCTGGAAAATTGCATTCAAAGCACCCCTAACAGATGGCCATCCAGCCTCTGCTTAAAAGCCTCCAAAGAAGGAGCCTTCACCACACTCCAGGATAGAGAGTTCCACTGCTGAATGGCTCTCTCACTTAGAAAGTTCTTCCTAATGTTCAGGTGGGACCTCCTTTCCTGTAGTTTGAAGCCATTGTTCTGTATCCTAGTCTCCAGGGCTGTTACCTAGATCTAGTCATTCATAACAGTTCTGTGTTCATGATAGAACAGTGGCCAGCATAATGAATATTAGCAAATATGTGCAGTCCTCTGGTCAGGTCTAGTTTTAAGTGCAAATATTTATTTTCTGAATATTTAAAAGTCTCACCTGTAGAAAATGAGGTTTCTATGTGCATTACACTTATGGTTTTTAAATTAGGGACAAGTCCAACGAGGCAATTCAAGGGCTCAGAGTTTGAAAAAAATATTATGGGTTATAGCTCCCTGAATTACTAACATGAGGGGCTTCAAATACTGGAGGATTCTTTACTAGAACCATAACTGCCTCCGCTTTACATCTCCTGTACAATATTATCACTGGACTATGTTGTAGGGTTTAAGGCTGCTAACCAAAACTGTACACATTTCAGCATGCCCATCCATCCACAAATATCTTCCTGTTGGCCTCATAAATGGAGATACACTCCCAGAAGGACAGAAACAAAATACAACGTGTCTTGACCAAATATTTATTTATTTTATTATTTATTATTTATTTATTTATTGCGATTTCTGCGCCGCCGACTCCCAGGGGCTCGCGGCGGCTCACATGCTACTGGCTCAGCGCCAGAGGAACAGCACAAAACATAGAGCACAAGTAATACAATTTAAAAGCAAGTAATACCGTCTGAAGGGGAGTAAGTCCCTCAGGGCTCTGGCCTCAGCCGGGAGGGGCGTTCCATAGCGTAGGAGCTATCACTGAGAACGCCCTCCGGCGAGTAGATGTTAAACGGGCTAATTTAGCAGATGGAACTGCCAACAAGTTGGCCTCTTCAGACCGCAGTGATCTCGATGGGCAATATAGGGCGAGACGGTCCCTCAGATACGCTGGCCCCAGGCCGTGGATGGCCTTAAAGGTAAGAACCAGCACTTTGAAGGCGACCCGGTGCTCAATAGGCAGCCAGTGCAGATCCGCAAGATTGGAGTTATTCGGCAACCTGCTGGAGCCCCAGACAGGAGAGAGCGCGTTACAGTAGTCCAGCCTCGAGATGACCGTGGCTTGGATCACCGTGGCCAGGTCGTTCCGGGAGAGATAGGGGGCCAACCTCCTCGCCTGGCGGAGGTGGAAAAAGGCAGCCTTGCTGGCCATGGAGACCTGGGCCTCCATGGTCAGCTGGGAGTCCAGATGGACGCCAAGGCTTTTCACTGACGGCGCTGGTTGTAGTGCCGCACCGTCCAGGGTCGGAAGCCGGGCACCCATCCCGCCCGGGTGGCCCAGCCACAAGATTTCCGTCTTCGCCGGATTCACCCTCAACCTACTGGCTCGCAGCCATCCAGTCATGGCCTCAAGGCAATGTTGGAATTTATCGGGGACGGACTCCGGCCTGCCCTCCATCCTCAGAATGAGCTGAGTGTCATCGGCATATTGGTGACAGGTCAGCCCATAACTCCGCACCAGCTGTGCAAGCGGCTGCATGTAGATGTTAAATAACAGAGGGGAGAGGATGGCCCCCTGAGGGACCCCGCAAATAAGTGGGGAGCCCCCGGAGACCACCCCACCCCTCCTCACACGCTGAGACCGCTGGCGGAGAAAGGAGGCCAGCCATTTAAGGGCTGTCCCCCTCACTCCAGCCATGGCCAGGCGGTGGATCAAAAGATTGTGGTCGACCGTGTCAAACGCTGCCGTGAGGTCCAATAACACGAGCAGCGCAGACCCGCCTTGGTCGAGCTGGCAGCGGAGTTGATCTGTGATGGAGACCAGGACCGTCTCCGTCCCATGCCCCGCACGGAAGCTGGACTGGAAGGGTCAAGCCATGTTGCATCATCCAAGAAGGACTGCAACTGCTCCATTACTGCCCTCTCAACCACCTTGCCCAGGTACGAAAGATTCGACACCGGGCGGTAGTTGGAGGGAACCGCAGGGTCCAATGATGGTTTCTTCAGTAATGGAGCCACCACCGCCTCTTTCAAGCACTCTGGAAAAACCCCTTGCTCAAGGGAGCTATTAATGATCTTCAACAGAGGCCCACGTAAATATGTAATTGCTAGGCATTTTCTGGTTTCCTCAGTGGTGAATGTGTGGTATTGTTGGACCAGAATCCCTTTCTTTCAATAGGGTTCCTTATTATCCACAGTTTTGCGTTTCCACATGAAGTCCGTGAATGTATTCCCTGTGGATAAGAAGAGTTTCCATTCATAATGGAAACTGTACACCTAATTTTTGACTATAATTAATTGCAGCCTTGAACAGAAGTTGTACCCATGTAATTCTGATAAAGGACCCCAGGGATTTACTTGGCATAGCATGTTTAAAGGAATTACCTATTGCATGCCTAAGCAGAGGGGGGAAATAGTTGTGTGGTTTATCACTGTATGAGGCTTGAGGTGGAAGCAAAAGAGAGATTCCTCCTGTTGTGTTATTGTTGTGGATAGGAAGGGAGGCTTTTTTTGAGATCAATGACCAGTGTCGCCCCTAGGACATTACTGTAGAAAAATACATCCACTGGGAAAAAACAAAGATATGTAAATGAGCAACAGTTAGATTAGAGATAATTGTTTAATCCATACATTTAAATGCTCACATTTTCCTTTCAACAAATGTAAAGCCCAATTACAGATTTACTCCACTATCATATTATAGGAAGAAGAAGAGAAATTGGGACAGGCAGTGCTTGCCAACTCTCATGAAGAGATTTGAGTCCTGAAACTCAAAACAAAACAAAACAAAACAAAGTATGCGGAGCAACTCAATATTTTCTTCTGGTGTGTGCGTGCGAGAGTGTATGCACACTCAGGTGCACCTGCATGCTGCTCTCTGGTGCAGGGAAATGAAGATTAATATTTCAGAGTCTTAGAACCAGGGAACTGCAGTATATGTCATAAATAAGAAAGTAGCTCTTCTCTAGACATTATGAGGTTCCTTTAAAGAATCTATCACTGCCTTTCTTGAAGTGCCTTTTCAGCAGCTGAGGGATGATCAGTGTTTGCCTTTACACCTCATAGAGAATATGAGAAGAGATTTATACTGCTCATTATTCTTTGCCACATGAAGCATTTTCTGGGACTCTACGAATATTGTTTGTTGACAATTTATCCCTTTCTGGACCAGATGTCAAGCAGATTGCTTAGGACTGACTTCCTCAATATGGTGCCCGTCCATTGTGTTGGACTGAAATTCCTACCCTCCCCGAAACAGAGTGGTAGATGTCCAATATACGTATAGGGCATTAAGTTGAGAAGGGTTACCACAGAGAACACACATGCTACACCTGAAGATTTGAAACTCAGGAGGGCTGAATGAGCATTGGAATCGGTGAACATCTTTTGGGATACTTTGAGATAAGGAGAATACAGGGCAGGTCTACAAAGGCCAAGGCTCCTGACAGCTGCCATGCAACCTCATCATTAGATGTTTGCAAGACAGAAAACAGACAATAATGTTTTAGTATTTCTAATACAGGTTGAGCATTTCTTATCTGGAATTCCAAAATACTCCAGAGTCTGAAATTTTCCCCACTACTGAGATACTGATACATTTGCTTACTGGTGAGCAGAAGAGGCACTCCTTCAGCCCTACTTACAGGACAACTTCATCAAGGAGCTGCTACAGCGGCATAAAGCGGAATACTGCAGGTGAAGCAGTATTATGAAGCCCACTGGGAACTGTTAGAAGGCATCTGCAAGTGGGAAGAGAGCTATCACCACTTTCAGGAGCTTGAGAAAAAAGCCTTGGACCCCAGCTGTTTTTCAAATTGAAGGAGTAACCTTCTGAAGGATGAGAAGCTGTGGGTGAATAATAGAATCATAGAGTTGGAAGAGGCTTTGTGGGCCATCCAGTCCAACCCCCTGCCAAGAAGGAGGAAAATCGTGTTCAACGCAACCCCATCAGATGGCCATCTAGCCTCTGTTTAAAAGCCTCCATAGAAGGAGCTTCCATCACACTTTGGGGTAGAGAGTTCCACAGCTCTCACAGTCAGGAAGTTCTTCCTGTTGCTCAGATAGAATCTCCTTTCTTGTAGTTTGAAGCCTGTGTCCTAGTCTCCAGGGCAGCAGAAAAGAAGCTTGCTCCCTCCTCCCTGTAATTTCCACTCATATATTTATATATGGCTATCATGTCTCCTCTCAGTCTTCTCTTCTGTAGGCGAAACATGCCCAGCTCTTTAAGCCGCTCCTCATAGTGCTTCTTCTCCAGACCCTTGATCATTTTAGTCTCTGGACACATTTCAGCTTGTCACAGTATTCCAGGTGTGGTCTAACCAAGGCGGAATAGAGGGGTAGCATGACTTTCCTGGATCTAAACACTATACTCCTATTGATGCAGGTCAAAATCCTAATGGCTCTTTAAGCTGCAGTATCACATTGTTGGCTTATGTTTAACTTGTTGTCCACAAAGGCTCCAAGATCTTTTTCACATGTACTGCTCTCGAGTCATGCGTCCCTCATTCTGTATCTTTGCATTTCATTTTTTCTGCCTAAGTGGAGTATCTTGCATTTGTCACTGTTAGTTTAGTTTTGTTAGTTTTGGCCCATCTCTCTAATCTGTTAAGATCATTTTGAATTCTGTTCCTGTCTTCTGGAGTCTTGGTTCTCCCTCCCAATTTGGTGTTGTCAGCAAACTTGATGATCATGCTCTCTAATGCTTCATCTAAGTCATTAATAAATATGTTGAACAGGACTGGGCCCAGAATGGAACCCTGCGGCACTCCACTTATCACTTCTTTCCAGAATGAAGAGGAAGCATTGGTGAGGACCCTCTGGGTTCGTCCGCTTAACCATTACAGATCCACCTAACCATAGTTTTGCCTAACCCACATTTGACTAGTTTCTTTACCAGAAGGTCATGGAGGACTTTGTCAAAGGCCTTACTGGAATCCAGATATGCGATATCCATGTCATTCCCTGCATTTACTCAGCTTGTAACTCTATCGAAAAAAAGATCAGATTAGTTTGGCATGGCTTGTTTTTGATAAATCCATGTTGACTATTAGCGATGACTGCATTTGTTTGCAAGTGTTTGCAGACCACTTCCTTAATCTTTTCCAGAATCTTGCCTGGTATCAATGTGGTATTAAGTAGTTCTGCCTTTTTCTGTCCCCTGCTAATATTTCCCCGTCTTCTCCTTGCTGGAGCCTTATTACCTCCTTGTTCTTCCTTTTTCTACTGCCATAAGCAAAGAAGCCCCAAAGAAGGGGGTAAGCCTGAGCTCATTTTGCGCTTTAGGAGTTGGTTATTCGTTTGAATTCTTCTTTGGTTATTTCTCCCCTTTTCCACTTCTTATGCATGTCTTTTTTGAGTCTTAGCCCAGTTAGAAGTTCTTTGGACATCCATTCTGGCTTCTTTGTATTTGTTTTATTTTTTTCTCTTTGTTGGCAATGTTTGCAATTACACCTTGAGTATTTCATTCTTGAAAAACTCCCATCCACCTGTAATGCCTTTGTCTTTTAGTATCTGCGTCCATGTGATGCCTCTCAGCATTTCCTTCATTTTTTTAGAAGTTAGCTTTCCTAAAGCCCAAAATGCGGGTTTGACTTGTCTTATTTTTGACTTTTCTTTGTACCTCAAACTGCAGGAACACGTGGTCACTTGCCCCTAAGGATCTGACCACTTCAACTGCATCTATCAGGTGCTCTGCGATTGTTAGGATGAGATCGAGAATTGCTGCAGAAGACCTCTTCCAAACTGGAAGTAGAGCTGCAGGACTGGGTGGAGTGCTGGGAGCAGGAGCTCATTACTCATTCTTGTGAAAAATTAAGTTATATGTACCCCTACATCTGGTGAAGAACTGAAGGAATCTATGGCTTCATGTAAATTTTTGTATATGTACTCAGAGTTATCTAATTTCTATTTTGGAAAGCTTAACCTACTCCTTGTTTAATTTAGAGATGACTGCATATACTATATTTTGTTGCATACCCAAAAGTCTTCTTTCAAGTTAGTAATTTTAAAATATATTTAAATGGTCTTAAGTAATAACAACCCAAACTAGCCAGTTTTGCTTGGGCTCAACCATTTTGTCCCACTTGACTCCAATACTGTTTCTCTACTTTACTGTATATTCAGCCAGTACCAGTTTTTCTGAGGTTAGAAATCCCTTAGAATGCTTCCTGTGCTGTTTTTCTTCCTTTCCTTTCTTCTTCCTAGACCCAACTATTTTTGTTTCAGCCCTGTTTGCTTATTCAGTTTCCCATTTCCTCCAATATCAGAAATATTCTCTCTCTCTTTTTCAGGGTTACCAGGTTCTACTTCTCTCAATCGAAGCAGTCACATTTGCATATTAGTTATTTTCTCATATCATGTGAATAATGAAGCACATTCCAACTCCTTTTTTTAATTCTCAATGCTTTCCACACTGTTGTTTTTTCCACTCAAAGACATCTTAGACAGGAAACAAGACACCAGTATCTGGACAGGAAGAAAGCCTATCCTGTATTGAAAATAACCAGGGGCCACTTGGAACATGACAAATCTGTCAGGGGTTCAAATCATCATGAAATTCCCTTGAGCCTTGATGGAACACTACCACCACAATAGTACAAAGTGTTGAAAAGCAGATATATAATTACTTTCTGGCATGTAACAGCTTCTA
This sequence comes from Anolis apletophallus, assembly GCA_030556195.1. Taxonomy (NCBI): domain Eukaryota; kingdom Metazoa; phylum Chordata; class Lepidosauria; order Squamata; family Anolidae; genus Anolis; species Anolis apletophallus. Next base: position 89,324,304 of record JARBWK010000004.1, read on the forward strand.
AGCAGGAAGAATAAATATTTATAGTTATTTAATTGTGATCCTCCTAAAATCTTGAGTCTCTCTGGAATTACCGAATTTCCCTGTCACTTCTGTTTCCAGTCAGATAAGCAGGAAGATAAGGAGCAAGATAGAAAAAGAAAAAAAAGAAAAAGAAAAGGTTATTCCATCCCTGCTTCCCCTTCAGCCTTTTGAACTGCTTCAGTTCACTAGGATGCAAATCAAAGTACTCTCCTTGCCAATCCAGTTCAGTTGCTTGCAGCAAGTGATCTTCCAGTGGGCTAGATGCCTCCCATCAGTATTATACTAAGGGAAATACTGATGAAGGGTAATCTATAAGCATTGAGCAATCTTCCTTCGCTCAGCCTTCCATATGGTCCAGCTCTCACATCCATAGGTTACTATGGGGAATACCATTGCTTTAACTATATGGACCTTTGTTGCCAGAGTGATGTCTCTACTCTTCACTATTTTATTGAAATTGGTCATTGCTCTCCTCCCAAGAAGTAAATGTCTTCTGATTTCCTGTTTGTTAATTTGTTTTGAAATGACCTATCAGTCTGTTTATGCAGCCATATAATACCTCAACTACTCATGATCATGAATGTGTTGTCACTCATTTCTTACCTATCTCTGTTCCAGGAGACAAACCAATGAAGGTAGCGATGGAGGCAACCTAGGCATTATTTAGCAGCCAAAAATAATCTCTAAACAAGGCTGACTATTCAAGAATCTTATGACTTTTAACCTTCTCTTTCCTTTCAACTATAATCTCATTTCTTGTTCTTCCACCAGAGGACAGGGTCTTGCACATGGCCTACAAAACAAGAAATCTTTGCTATAAGAACCATAAATGAAGACTATAGCTATTAGAGACTTTATTCTGAAAATGAACGAAAAAACATAGCTATTAAGTAGGCTCTCAGTTGAGCCAGAATGCTGTCTGCTCAAAACTCCTGCACATCCATAGTCAATCAAATCTTGTGTTCAGTGTTATTTTCTGATGGCTCACAAAGCCAGTGAGCACAATTAGGTGAGAGAAGAGCTGTGTAGAGGAACAAGGGATAAATACGTACAGCCCCCATTCTTTAACTTGTTCTAACAGCACCGCCTTTGCCCTGCTTCCTATTTCCACATTACTCTTCCTGCATGCTTGCTCTAAATAGCACTTAAGGGGATTTTATTTCAGTTTCTTTTTTTTTTTTTTAAAGGATTTTTATTGGTTAAAATGACATAACAATAACACAACGAAACAACAACAGAACAACGGCGTACCGTATACACACTCACGCAATCTTCTTGACCAGGGATGGAGTGGGGAGGGAAAGGGGAAAGGAAACACAAAGGGTAGATAGGGGTTTCACATGCGTCCTGATAAAATCATACCTAGACTAACTTAAAACCTGCTGGTTAACTTCACCCAAGAGTAGCAAATCTAAACAATTAAGGTAGGCACTTATTCACCCTTCCAGTCTTAAATCCAATAACCTTTCAACATAATGTTCTTTTCTTTTTTAACAAAGTCAATCAGCGGGCCCCACGTTTCATCGAATCTTTTTATCGGACCCTTTCTCAAGAGTAGGGTCAGTTTGTCCATTTCTGCAACATTCAATAATTTGTATAACACCTCTTCTGAGTCTGGTAATGTCCTTACCCTCCAGTACTTGGCGAGGGTAATCCTGGCAGCTGTTGCTATGAAAGTTAACAGTCTTTCTGTTCCTTTAGGCATCTCCTCTCCTCTATAATATTCAAAAGAAATAGTTCAGGCTTGTACATAATTTTTTTCTGTGTTACTAATTCCATTAATTTATGTATTTTTTTCCAATATTTTGATACTTCTCCGCACGACCACCATGCGTGATAGAATGTACCCCTATTTATTAGGCATTTCCAGCATGAGTCGTTACCCGACTTGTATATATTGTCCAGCTGGGCAGGGGTCAAATACCACCTGTAGACTACTTTATATAGATTCTCTCTCAGAGAATTGGCACATGTGAAATTGCAATTGTTTCCCACATTTTCTCCCATTTCTCCTGGCTTATGGTATAGCCTAAGTTCTTATGCCATTTTTCTCTGTAATCTAGTGCCGGACACTTTTCGTATATGTTCCTGCGAATAAGTTTATATAGTTTGCTAGTTCTTTTCCTTTCCGGTTGTAGGAGGGTTTTCCCCCAAATAGTAGGGGTGGCTTCCCATCCTACGTCCCTGTCTTTGTGGTATCTTGCTTTTATCTGGTTATATTGGAACCAGCCCAGTCTGAGATCCTCCAGTTCCTTCTGACTTTTTAAGCTAAAATTTTGGTTGTCTTTTTTTACTAGATCTCTATATGTTATCATTTTCTCCATCCCAGGTCTAGTTATAGAGAGGGCCTCGGCCGGTGACGCCCAGAGCGGCATTTTGTTGCTGATAAGGTCTTTATATTTTATCCATGTTTTCAGTAGTGGCGCTTTTATGATGTGGTTTCTAAATGTTTTGTCAGCCCTTACTTTATCATAAAATAGATATGAATGCCATCCCCCCCCTATTTTCCCAGCCTTCCAGATCTAGGAGGTACTTGTCTTTAATTTCGAGCCATGGACGTATGTTATCCAGACAGTTTGCCTCGTAATAACTTGTTAAATCGGGGAATCCACAACCTCCCACGTGTGGTTGAGCTGTTAAGTATTTTAATTTAATTCTGGCTTTTTTGCCATTCCAAATGAAGGCCGCGAGTTCCGCTTGCCATTTTCTAATTAGGGTCAAATTTTTTAGGATTGGTAGGGTCTGAAAGTAAAAGTTTATCTTGGGGAATATCTTCATTTTTATTAGGGACGTTCTACCTAGCCATGATAAATTTAGTCTCTTCCATTCTTCCAATTTCACCTTAATCTCCTTCCAGCATTTTTCGTAGTTATTTTTAACCAATTGGCAGTTTTTATTTGTCATCTCTACCCCTAGATATTTAATCTTTTTGGCTAGTGGGATTCCGTATTTTTTTTCTAGCTCTCTCCCTTCCTGCATTTCTATATTTTTGACTAGCATTTGTGATTTCTTTTTGTTAAGTTTGAACCCAGATACTTTCCCGAAAGCTTCTATTCTATCTAGCCATTTCCCCATATTTTCCGAGGGATTGGATATCATGCAGGCTAAATCATCTGCAAAGGCCAGAATTTTATACTTGCTATGTTTGGTGTCTATACCCTTTACCTCTCCCTCCTTTTGTATTTCGCTCAACAGGATCTCCAACACAAAATTAAAAATCAGGGGAGACAACGGGCAGCCCTGCCTTACTCCTTTGCCGATCGTAAATCTCTTTGATTTTAGGCCATTCGCCGTTACTGTAGCATTCTGGGTTTTGTAGATTGCATTTATTGCGGTTATAAATTTAAATCCTATGTCCAATTCTACTAGAAGTCGTTCTATGGTACCCCAGTTGAGCTGGTCAAAAGCTTTTTCTGCATCGAGAAAAGAATGGCGGCTTTTTGCCCGATGTTTTTGTCTAGATACTCAATCAAGTTGATAATGTATCTAATGTTTCTCTTCATAGATCGTCCTGGGAGAAATCCGGCCTGATTGTGGGAGATCCATTTATTAAGAAATGCCTTGAATCTAGAGGCCCAGATATTCGCGTATATCTTATAATCAAGATTGAGGAGAGATATGGGTCTATAATTCTCCACCCTTTCTTCATCTTTACCTTCCTTGTGAATAACTATAATCTCTGCCTCTTTCCATGATTCGGGCATCTCACCTGATGATATTACTCTGTCTATTACCATTTTAATATATGGGGCTAATTCTATTTTCATAGTTTTGTAATAATGATCCGTAAACCCATCTGGGCCCGGGCTTTCCCACTCTTTAAGCCGTCTATTGCTTTATAGATTTCTTCTATGGTTACATCACCACTGAGAGCTTCGCGGTCTTCCTCTGAGATCTGTGTTAGACCTTGTTTATTTAAATATTGTTGTATTTTTGAGCCCTCAATATTCTCACCCCTATATAGCTCCTGATAATAGTTGGAGAAGGCCTCTACAATCTCCTCGTCAGTATTATAGGTTTTCTCATCCCTTTTTATTTTAGTTATAATTTTCTTCTGTTGTTTTCTCTTAACTTGATAAGCCAGCCATTTTCCTGTTTTGTTAGCGTTCTCAAATGTCTTTTGTTTAGTAAATTTTAGCTTCCTATCAATTTCCTCCATAGTGAGCATTTTTATTTGGTTGTTAATTATTAATCTTTTGGCCTGTATCTCTTTTTCCTTGGGGTGGGCTTTTAGTTTTTTTTCTATTACGTCTAGCTCTTTCGTAAGTTTGTCCATTTCCTGTCTCTTTTGCTTCTTTTTATTACTGGCTCTTGCGATGAGATTTCCCCGCATCACGGCTTTACTGGCCTCCCAAACTATTTTTATATCGATCTCTGGCTGAGTATTTAGCCTGAAAAACTCTTCCAATTCGGCTTTACTCTTTTGGACATCTATCTCTGATTTGAGTAGGTTATCATCTAACCGCCATTTATAGGTTCGCTGGCCTATTTTAAACCTTGCTTCGACTGGGGCATGATCGGAGTGTATCCTTGGTAATATCATAGTTTTTGTTAAGTTTGTCGTTAACTTCTTTGAGGTTAAAATCATATCTATGCGAGACCAGTTCGTTCTCCTTGCGGAGTAGAAAGTATAGTCCTCCTTCTTACCATGGTGTTCCCTCCAAATATCTACCAAACAATTCTGATTCATCATTGTGAAGAAGCTGTTTGGAAGTTTACTCTTCTTCTCTTGCCCTTTAGATTTTTTAAATTTCTTATCTGTCCTGGGATTACATACCCCGTTGAAGTCCCCGCACACTATGCACTCATCCCACTCCGTATCAATTAACTTCTTATTCAATTTTTCAAAGAAGGTGGCTTTTGCGTTGTTTGGTGCATAAACACATACAATTAAATATTTTTTACCCCCAACCTTCCCCGTCACCGCAATTATTCTTCCCTCCTCATCCTTAAACTGGAGTTTCGGGTCCAAGCGTGGGCTTACATAAAGGGCCACCCCTCTTTGCTTTTTTTCTATGGAAGAGGCAAATAATATCCCTAAATTCTTTTTTTGTAAGGTAGTAGGGAATCCCTGGGGAAGCCACAGAAAGACTGGGAATTTAACTTGACAGAAGTAATCCGAGGCAAGATACAATAGCTCCCTCCAAAGGTAGAACCCACAAGGCGCAGATACCCCAAACTCCCCATAGCAGTCCTGGACAGGGGAAAAAGAGGAATAAAAAGTCCCAAGTGGAAGAGTGAGAGAGCCCTGGCATATATCATGTCTACAAGAAAGAGGCCTGAGAGGCCTGAGAGAGACTTCAAAAATAATATGGGAAGAAGTGAACCATTGCAAGAGGAGATGAACACGAGAGACCAATTCAAAGAGATTATATTTGAATTAAAGGCACTCCATGAGATGGTAGGAAAGGGGAATGAAGAAAGGAAGCAGATAAAGGACGGAATCCATGAGCTACGCAAAGATATGAAAAAGGACGTGACAATGTTAAGAAATGAGATGATTGGGCTATATGAGAAGGTGGAAAAGATTCAAAGACAAGGGGAAGAAGATAGGACCAATCTACAAAAAGAACAGGATAAGACCAGGGAACTCCTCATTCTCCAACAAGAGTTAAAGCGGAAAACCACCCAGCTAGAGTCCCACCAGAAAGATTACGTTTTGAGAATAAGGGGAATCCCAGAGATGGAAAAAGAGAATTACGAGGGGACGATGGCCATTATAGTAAAAATGACGGCGGCTCTCCTCCAGAAAGATGAAGAACTAGTAGAAGAAAAGGTGGAAAAGGCCTACAGAATTAGTACGGCCTTTTCCAGAAGAAATAAAACACCAAGGGACATAATAGCCCAATATAACTCTTCGAAAATGAAAGAAAAAGTAATAAGGAATCATTTTGATACTCCATATACGGTGAACGGAAAACCATTAAAAATCATGCGGGAAATCCCTTCAAGAGTTCTGGAAAACAGAAAGAAATATTATTTCCTGTCAGATGTGTTAAAGGAGAACGACATAAAATATAAATGGGACAAGTACGATGGAATCCAGTTCACCTTCCGTACAACAAGATACTGGATTGATTCGGAGGAGGCTGCAAAAGAATTTTACAAGAAATGGAAGCACATTCTTAATCCTTTAAATAAAAGTCCCAGGAAACATAATGGCCAAGGGGAGACAAGAGAGTGGGAAAATAAATTCCCCCCCAAGGAACAGAGAGAGGCCCGGGAAAAACCCCAAAGAGCTCAAAGGGACGTTAGAGGGAATAAAAACGGAGACGAAGAAAGGAGAAATCAAACAGATAACGAAACAGAGGAAGACCCAATCGACCAGGATACCCCCCAAGGAAACGAATCGGATCGGGACTCAGAGGAAGAGGGATCAGCGGACGAAGAAGAAGGAGAGGTCTAGGCACAACAGGGGAAAACCATGGAGGTGAATTGCTTCTCGGTGAACATAAACGGTCTGAACACCCCCGAGAAGAGGAGACAGGTGTTTCAATACCTGGCTAAACAAAAAGCTTTAATATATGCCATTCAGGAGACACACATGAAGGGTTCTAGGCTGGACCTCTTACAAAAAAAGGGGATTTTATTTCAGTTTCATGAGCACCAATAGCAGATATGTACCAGCATGAGCATCCACATTATTTCACAACTCTCAGTTTGTGCAATAGCGCTGATTCTTCAATCTGTAGTCCCATGGTTGTACTTCTAGATACCTTTGTAAGCCTGCCTTGCTGAACTTCTACTGTTCCATAATTTGTAAAAGAGAAAAGAAAACAATTTCACACTTCTGCAGTACCTAGGTGGAAAAAATATTTTAAAATTAGAAAAAGGAAAAAAATACCACTCTGTAATAATGAGGGAGAAGGGGAAGCAGAGAGAAAATCCCTCTCCCTGATACCACTTCAGCTGGCATGTCACCACAAAAGTGAAATGGCTCCATCACACAGCGAGGGGAACATTGCGGGTTTGGCAACTATTGATGACTTTTGCCTGTCAATAGCAGGCAATGGGTTAATCACAGAGAGGAGGCAGACCAGTAGTGTGATACACATGGCTTCAATGCCAGTGTGCATACCTCATGCAATAAAATCCAAGAAGTCAGGAGCTTTTATATACCATGCCAGGCTTTCTTGTCCTCATTTCATAGTTAGCCATGCTAATAGTGTTTGGCTATCACACTTCATCTATGAAACACCTTTCCTGGAGAGCTTTATATAGTTTATTGTCTTTTCAGAAGCAAATGCAATGGCTTACCTTATCCTGGGACTTTAGATTATTTTGAAATTTGTGCTGCTGTCGTCCTGTCCCCCCCCAACATAAAAGCAGTGTTGTTTTCCCCTTGTTTGTTTTTATGGTATTACAATAAACTGATTTTGATGAAGCATGGTATATAACTCAACAATCATACCAGATGTTATTGGCTATATTTCAGAGGATGAAACTGGCCAAACCACCTCTGAGTATTTCTTTCCTGAGCAAATCCTGTGAAATTAATGGGGTCATCATAAGTCAACAGGCAACTTGAAAGCACATATGCAGAGAAATAAATCAATGACAGATAGGAAGCTCCTTTTTCTTCCTTTGGGATCTTGTACTCCAGCCAAGGGTAAACTCAATTATTTACATATCTTCTTTCATTTTAGATTTTTTTTAAATAAAATAAAGAAACTTTACACATTAATCTGTGGTTCTGCATCTAACATGATCCTTTCTGTCTTTGAGATTAGAAGGGTTAATGTATTTGGAGAAGTCAGATTGTCAAAACGCAATCCAAAGTGAAGTGTAGTTAAAGAGTCAAAAAACCCTGTCCTGTTAAAGCTAAGTAAAAGTCATTTAAAAGCATTTTCATAGAGAAATGTATCTGTGGAAAGTAATAGAGGTTTAAAGGTTAATTAGAAAAGAGGTGCAAGTAGAGAAATGCAGGTAATTCTGGAAACAGATTGTCCCTGTAAGCTGGGGAGATATCTAGTGAATCTTTCCCTTCTTGACCTCAAGTTTTAAGAGATGACACATTTAAAAGACTTGCTGTTTGTTTAGTTTATCCTTAATTTTTCCTGTAGAACTTAAACTTGCATACATTTAAGTCTGTATATGTGTGTATATGTAGTTAATAATTGTTCATATATATGCAAAGATTAACTACCTTCGTATATGTGAATATATACAGGTAGTTCATCATTGCATACACACACACACACAAATCCAATAAACAAACTAAAAATTATTACCACCGAATATGCCAACCATCTTAAAATGACTGAATCTCTAACTCCGTTATTTAACCAGCAAGCAAACCCTCTAAGCCTTGTGAAGTGAACTTTGAGCATTTATTTTGCAAGACATTTCCACAAACAGAATGAACAAAGCCCTCGTTAATATTCACTTGGCAACAGTCTTCACATAGAACCAGCATTAGAGCCTGTTTTATTGACAGATAGTGTTGTGAAGAACACTGGGGTTAAACTGCTATTCTTCCTTGGGGGTTATCATGGGACTTCCCGCTTGACAGAAGCTTTGCAGTGTTGAAAAATGGTCTATAGATATTTGTTTAAAGGTTTATGAATATTAACAAAAGGAACTGGTGCCCTGAGCATTCAATATTATATCATGGCAATGTTATGCATCCCAGTCTGTTTTGTAATGGTTCATCGCATTCTACATTTTATGGTCCCCATTCATTCTCTGCCCAATGGCTCAGTTGTTTCATTTTGGTTTGTGTAGCTTAGCCGAGGGTTAATTATGTGTACCACAGTTAGGGCACCCCTCAGCCACACCTGTTCCTATACAATTTCAGAAAGTCTCATAATGTTCTCCAGCCAACATCTGTTGCATCTGAGAAAGTAGATTATAGTTATTTCAGGGACCACTTGTTCCTTGTTGGGTCTTGTGGGAGTGTTTTGGCAACTGAATCCAATATAGCCAGCCCTGCAGCCTTTGTGCAATTGAAAAGGTGACCCTTGGTAAAAATTAGCTGTGACCACAGCTGTATCTGGTGGTAAGAGCAGATGTTGTATCCATGCTACTAATGAGCAGCAATATTAGCACTTGAAAATTTTTCAATAAAAAGCCCCAAAGGAATATAAGCCTTCGAATTCTTTCCACCCAAGCAGTACTAGCTGGGAAGTGCTTTATGTATCAAATATTCATTAGGAAGGAAATGAAAGGAGGAGGTGATGAGCAGGTTTTCTGGTTTCATATTAACATTCATATGAGCTGATCATTAGGAATTAACATGTCACATAGCTAGTTCCCAGCCTAGACAACAGGGATTCTGCCTTTCAATCACCAATCCCCGTAAGTGCTCAAAATAACAGCTTTTGAGTAGCCTTCTTTAGATTAGCTGGGTTTCAAGGCATTTGGAACCGAAATGGGAAACAAACCTTGAGTCTCAACACAGTCTTTCCCTGTGCTTTGTACACCTGGAGAGAACAATTTCCTAAATAAGTGCACATGAGCCTGCCAACCAAAAATTCATTATTGGTAAGGGGAAGATAAAGGCTCCCAAGCAGTAGATCGTAAAGGAAAATGCACTCGAGTTTTTGCTTTCTCCTCCCCACCTACCATCCTAGCATGTGGTTTCTGTGGATACAGCTGACAACATATTGCTGTGCTGAGTATCACAGGCCTGTCAGCACTGGATCTCTCAGCTGGCTTTAATGCTTATAGAGATGGCATCCTCACTGCTCAAACACACACAGAGACACACACACCCACCGCCCAAAATAACTGCTGCCACAAGGAGAAACAGCACTGAGTAAAAACAAACAAACAAGCCATCCGCAGCAACAAGAAATAAACAGTGAAGTAGGATCCAGTTATTAGATCAAAGGCAGGGTGAGCTTCCTCTGTGCATATTGCACAGCATTTAGTACCTCCCACAGCTACAAAGTTTCCTTTGTGAGACATGATTATAAAAATAAGTAATAATAAGACCATGAAGCTGGAAAGCTGTGCAAAAAAACGAGCAGTGTGTGAAAGAAGGCCGCCAGCAGAGCTCAGCCTCTAATTTCAGTGTCAATGGATAAAGCACTTCAGGAAAACCCAAAGAAAAACATTGCTTTGTTTAAATTAACCTGGGCTGCAATTCAGACTCCTTTCTGGATGGCTGTTTCATTGTTGTGTGCTCCTAAGGTAGTAATACCAGGGCTGCTTAGCACAGTTGTAATCCCTTTCCCTTGGTGAGCAATGAATGACTCACTTCCTAAAGCAGATTTTCAGTAAGGAAAAATGACTTTTTGGGTTCTGTGACTGATAAGGAGCTTCATTCTCCAAAATTCTGTCAAGGCGGGTGAAAATCAAAACAATTCAAATTGGTATATCCTTGCCTATGCATAGATTGACCCTGTAGGCAGTTTGATTGTATAAATCTCAGAAAACAATATACAGATGCAGAATGGCCGGATATATTACTAAATCATCTGGCACATCCTACACTTGGATTGGGAATTGTTCAACATCCAGATTCACGGAATTATAGAATTGGAGGGGGCCATATGGTCTAACTGCCATGTCACAGTGTTTTTCAAGACCTTCATAGAGGGAGAGCCCACCATTCTCGAAGGCAGCCTATTCCATTGCTTCTTAAACTGTGGGTGCCAAACCACAATGGGGTCCCATTAGCTCAATGTTGGGGTCCCAAAAATCTGATATCATTAAAAGGTTTCTGAATGTCACATATTTACACAAATCTGTTAACAACAACATTGTTTACAGTAGACTCTGCAGAAAATACTTCAGCTGTACTCTGCAAAATGGGAAATAAGCCTGTTTAGCAAACCTTGATTTATTATCAGTAAATGTTTGATTTTCATAACGATTTTATATACCAGGGGTCATGTAACAATTTCTCAGACAAAAAGAGATCACAATTGGAAAAGGTTTAAGAAGCCCTGGTCTATTCTGCTATTCAACAGCTCCTACAGCCAAAGAAGTTATTCATTCTCCTATCTTCCTCTATTGAAAAGAAGACTTCTTAATTTGTTAAATTCTTTGCTGACCAAGTTCACTGTTTATTAGTTAGTAGGGATAAGTACATAGTAATTCTCAGCTGATATGGGATATGATGCCAAATTTTATTTATATATATATACACACACATTCCATTCCCTATATAGTTGTTCCCTAAAAGCCAGATTTGGAAATCTGTTTCAAACTGACTAAAGGCCCTTCCACACAGTCATATAGCCCATAATATCAAGGCAGGAAATCCCACAATATCTGCTTTGAACTGGGTTATGTGAGTCCACATTGCCATATATTCCAGTTCAAAGCAGATAAAGTGGGATTTTATTCAGCTGTGTGGGGGCCTTACAGTCTTAGTTTGCTGGTCATGCTCAAATCACTTAGCTTCCTAGTTTGGACAACACATTACCTCTCAGGGAGATAGGGCAGAATACAAATAAAGATGATGATGATGATTATTATTATATGCTATAATTCAACAATCCATGGAATTATGAATTAGATAAAAAGCATGTGTGGAAAGCTCAAACTCGCAAAGAGATATTTTCCTGATTCAGCCAGGAGAGCCATGTTTGGATATGAACTGACTTAGACATTCAAAGTTATCACTTAGGCTGAATTTACATTGTAGAATTAATGCAGTTTGACATCACTGTCTCTATACTGTGGAATAATGGGTTCTGTAGTTGTAATTTGATATTGGTTGTACTATTTTGTAGGGTTTTACCTTTATTCTAGTTTACTTAATTTGGGGATGAAAGTTTCCAGTGAAAACTGATGCACCCATTTTCATTGGAGTCACTGGGTTACTCTCATTGATAAGCCACTTGGTTGTCATCTGAGGTAGAAGATAGATGGAGAAACAAGTTTGGCTTCATAAATAAATCACACGTTGGGAGCATAGGTACTGCCCAACCAGGCAATTCCATGAGCTCCACATGCTTCTCTTGCTACTCCCGAGGTAGCCTCTCTTTCCCCAGAGCTACTCTGTTCCCTCCATAGGACTTCCTCTGTCATCCTTCTCCTTTCAAGCTGCAGATGAGTCCATCCTATCCCTTGCAGATCTCATACAGGCCTTTTTACCTCCCCCTTCAGCCCAGAAAGATGGGCCATCACTTCTCACATCTGGGTCCCTGGGGACTACCTACATGACCTATTTCAGAATAAGAGGAGGAGAAGGGAGAGGAGGAGAATACGTCCAAGATACAAGAATAGAAACAAAGGTGGGGAAATTATGGAGGATTTGAAGAAAACTGAAAAGAGCTTTTGTTTTTTCAAAAAATGAACAGTGGGGGGTTTCTTGTTGTATTAAAGAGTAGAATTTGTATTTTTGAGTTGCTTAAAATAGCATCTGCAGGAGTCTGAGATCAAGAGAATCTCAAAGCTTGTGAACAGATGACTTTAGTAAACAATAGGCAATTGCCAGGCACTACAATCATTTCTTTGACAGCGTTTAGTGGAACAGACTCTCAGGGCAGATGAGAACAATGGCCACTCATTGCTGCATGGCCATGTTCTTATTTGCATGGCCAGGGCATTTTTCCTCCTCAGCCTACTGGCACTAAGTAATGGAGATTCTCTTTTTTAAGATTGAGATGTCCAAAGGAACACAAAGGCATTGGATAAAATTTCAAATCATATCATACAGAGAAAGGAGAAAGCTTTGATTGTTGTAAAATGTTAAATACAAACTTCTACAAGAGTCTTATCTTACTATGGCCCATTTACACTAATGACTTAATGCAGTTTCAAAATGGTATTGAAGAAAGTGGTTTCCTTGTGCAGATGATTACGCAGGAAATCCCTCGACCTGTTTAATTGTAATTCCACTAGCCACAGAGCACTAATGAGCACTCTAGGTTTTCTTTTGTGTGCTTTTGAGGAATCTTGTTGTCTGGCCACCACAGTTAGAAGCTAGTTTTAAAGTAAAGGGTTGGTGTACAAAGGGCCTATAATTCAGAGATCACAGAAACATAGTTAAATAATATACTGTGCTAAAATATATTTGCCTTGAATATATCTTTATAGGATAAAATATAATTGCCAACATGCTTTTATATGATATGTACTGTATTGTATGGTGGATTGTATGTCAAATTATTTCTTAAGGGTCAGCAGCTTTTATTACACAGATGTACTCTTTTTGTGGACTATTTGTAGATATGGGCTGGAAACCTGTTGAATGTTGTAGGGTGTTTCAAATGCCCTTCCTTATTGACGTTCTGTAGCTTGGAGCTAAATCAATTGCAGGCTGGACTTGATAGAAACCAAATAAATGAGCATCGCTTTGAGTGTAAGTAAAAGAGATACTTCCATTCTGTTCCCACAAAACCTCTCCAACTACCACTTGCAGGAACTGCTTCACTGCTAGAGAGCCTACCTACTCTGCCTTTCTCCATTCAGGGGACTAACCCATACTTCAACCATCCAATATGAACAAACAGGAAAGCTGACTTGCTTTTGAGGCTGAGTAGAGGCAGCTTCTGCTGCCACTTCCTAAAAAAGCAGAACCGAGAGATGGAATTGAGATGAAAGGACAAAAAGAGGCACGCCTGTGCCATCTATTTCTTCTCCTTTTTATGATTGGATGGAGGAGGAGAAGCTTTGGTTGGATCTAGAGGCATAATACTAATTTCTGTTTCTGAAGCATAATACTAATAATAATACTTTATTTGAATTCCGCCCTATCTCCCCAAGGGGACTCAGGGTGGATTTCAACATAATAATGGTAAACATTCAATGCCTATATAAAAAACACAATACTAACATAAAATCCCAGAAAAAACCCACATATGAAAGTAACATTAAAACCTAACATCAAATTAAAACCTAACATCAGAAAATTAAACTTAATATTAGTAAATTAAACTACACATAGTCAGACAAAATTCTACAGGCCAGTAACTTTTAACATTGCTTTTTTAAAGTGTCCATGCCATGTACGTTTTTAATTATTACTGGATGACAAAAAAGAGATTAATTTTTAAAATGAAGCTATAACAACAGTTCCTGGCATGTTAATTTATGAGAAACATTGTTTTTCTAAGTAACTTTACAAGCTCTGAAGGCTATCATGCACTCTCTGTACATTTATACATTTGGACCCAAATTGCTTTCTAGGAATCCATGAAATAAAATCATTTGTTTTATTATTATTATTATTCAGTGGAAAAGGACAGGTGTTTAAAATTTTAATTGATAGGTTTTGATTGTGCTTTTGGGCTGATTGGATATGGCTTTGTACTTGAAATAGGAGGTGAAAGTATATCTGATAAAACCTCAAATATTTGCAAAGTTAACATTTTATGGAGACCTGATTGGCAACTGACATTTGTTTGGAATGGCAAAGTAGACTCAGGAAAAAATACACAACTTCAGCTTTTGCATTCCTTCTCATTAAAAACATTTTCTCTTTCAGCCCCACTCTGATGTTGCATTCATTTTGTACTCTGTGCTGTCTAATGTGCCGTCCCTTGCATACGGGACAAAATGGCTGGAGTACTACCAACACACACACACATATAGCAGTTAGCCCTCCTTGTCCATGGATTCAGCATCTATGGATTTAATCAACCAAGACTTGGAAACATTAGGAAAAATTCTCTGTTGTGTGGCATACCCTGCTGTAGCTCCCTACCAGGCTCTTTCTGGCACTGCTTTGAGGGGTATAATTTTCTTATGCTATTTTATATAAGGAGACTTGAGCATAGTCTATTTTTGGCTTTTGTGTATGTGTGTGTGTGCGCGCGTGCGCGTGTGCGTGCATGGTGGCGGTGGTAGGGGGTCCAAGAACCAAACCACAGCAGATACCAAGGTCCCACTGTATATGTAATAGAATCAACTGAGTGTTTATTTTAATCACTTTAAAGGGTGGCGGCTGATTGAATTATACAAAGGATAGTCATTTTGGAGGCACTTGCACTGATAACAACAATATCAATCCAAGCTGTTTCACATCAATTTACAATGCTTAAGTTTTATAAACAACAAGAACACCCCCCTCCGTTTAATAGCATATTTTAGCCAGCATCACAGTTGCCAATTTTTTTCAGTAAAATAAATTACTGTTAAACCAATGTGACCTGCTTATAAAATTCAGCAATCTGTTTTTTATGAAATCAGAGCTTGGACTGATAAGATGCATTGTTCCAAGATGACTGACACATAATAACTGATTATACCAGATTTGCCTTTCAGATTTATCCACTGATAACTTTATATATTAAATGAATAATACAACATGTAGACTTGTTTTGTTATATTTCGACTCCAAAGACTTTCCATAGGAACGTTTTGATGACTCGTGTATATATTGTTCCATCGTATATTCAGATGTTACTTCATATTTATATCCTTAAAACAAACAAAAGCAACCACTGCACATTATACTTAGAAAATGAAATATTAATCAAACAGTTGATCCTACTGTTTTTATTACAAAAGGTACTAGATCTCATCTAATATTAGAAGATACTATTTATTTATTTCCAACATTTGTAGCCCGTCTTTCTCAATCCCTGAAGGGGGACTCAGGGTGGCTTACAATGGCAGCAATTCAATGCCGACAACATGCAACACAGTACATACAACATTGTACAAAAGAGGCAGATAGGCAGGTTCAGCCTTGTTTAGTCTCTTGGATGAGAGATTGCTATGATTATAGTACCAGGTACTGTAGGCAATATTTCAAGGACAGGAACTGGCAAAAACCACCTGATTTTTCCTTGTTTAAGAAAAGGTTATGAAATTCATGGGATCACCTTTTGAAGGCACATACACACATTGATCCATTAATAGAGTACATATGTGGAATAAGACCTGTTCACCTATGAACAGAACTCAACATTTTACAATTAAATACACTTATATAAAGACATTGTCAATGCAAATATGTTATAATATATTCTTTAATGACATTTCTGAAATATCTGAATAACAGGATCATGTGACAGTAGTTGTAACTGTGGCAGCCATCACTGAAATCCTGCTGATGGCTATGAATCATGGAATCATAGACTTGGAAGAGAACATCCAGTCCTAGCCCCTGTCATGCAAGAACAACCACTCAATTGACTTCCAGACTCTGTTTTAAAACCTCCATAGAAGGAGATGCAACCACACTCCAAGGCACCATATTCCACTGTTGAACAGCTCTTACTATCAGGAAAGGCTTCCTAATATTCAAGTGAAATCTCTTTTCTTGTAGTTTGCATCTATTGGTCTATGTCTTAATTCTTGAGCAGCTAAAAACAAGCTATTGCACCATCTTCAATATGACATCCTTTCAAAATTTTAGATATGGCTATCATGTCACCTCTTAACCTTCTCTTCACTGGACGTAACCAACCATCTTCAGTACTTCCTTCCATAATGTCCTTACCCGATTTTTTAAAATAAAGTTTATTGAGTTAAAAAACAGAGACATGTATACAGTTTGACAATACAATGACGGGGGGGGGGTAGTAGGGGGATTGGGGAAGGGGGGGTTGGGGATATGGGGAGGGGGGATAGACATGCCGGGTAGAACATAACCATTTAAAAGAAAACCATACAAACAGGTTGACTTCACCCATAAGAATATCCCCCTAGTAATATATCTTAGAGTCACTTTCTATGTTCTCTCTTCTTCATACCCAATATCCCTTTAAACTGATATTTTCTTTCTTATTAATGTACTCAACAAAAGGTTTCCACACTTTCGAGAAGTGAGCGAGTGAATTTCCTCTCAGTATTTGTGTTAGTCGGTCCATTTCTGCAATTTCTAATATTTTGTACAAGATCTCCTTTTCCTCAGGGACTTCTCTTCTCTTCCAATATCTAGCTGCTACAATTCTGGCCGCCACATTTATGTACCACACAAGCTTCTCCGGTTCTTTTTTCATTTGCTTTGGATCTGTAATATCCAAAAGAAATATTTCTGGCTTTAAATCTATCTTAATCTGCAAGATCTAATAAATCAAATTTTGAACTTTTCTCCAATATTTAGTCATCACCCCACATGACCACCACTGATGAAAGAAGGTTCCCCTGTCTTTCTGACATTTCCAACACTGGTCTATATTATTTTTGTAGCTTTTGGCGAGTTGGACTGGTGTTATGTACCATCTATAAGCAATATTCATCTGATTTTCCTTTAGAGTATATGCATAATTTTGTTTCCATGTACATCTCCAGAGCCTCTCTCAGCTTTCTTGAGGGATACTGTAACCTATATTATCTTTCCACTTTTCCGTAACTTCCTTTATTGGTTGTTTTTCATGCCTCTTCATCAATATCAATTTGTATAGTTTACTCACTCTTTTCCTTCGTGATTGTAGTAGGACTTTCTCAAAGGGCGTATAATTTTCTTCCCACCCTACCCTTTTATCTAGATTATATTTTTTTCCTAATTGATAGTAATGGAGCCAACTCAGATTATATTCCCTAAGTTCATCCTGGTTCTTCAAATAAAGTGTATTTTGGTCTTTCTTAAGGAGTTCCTTGTATGTTGGCCAATTTTCCCTTTTTATTTTTATAATCTGAAATGCCTCTAATGGGGAGGCCCATTGTGGGATCTTCTTATAGATTGTATCTTTATTCCAGATTTTTAATAGGGGGGCTTTTATTATATGATTTGTAAAACCTTTATCTTGCTTGTTTCTATCGTATAGCAGGTAGCCGTGCCACCCGTATTTATTTTTCCATCCTTCTAAATTTAGTAGTTTCTTGTCTTTCAACAGCATCCACTCTTTTATATTATCCAGGCAATTCGCCTCGTAGTATGCCAGCAGATCAGGGAGTCCAAAGCCTCCGTTCTGCGGGAGGTCTAAGAGGTATTTCTGCCTTATTCTTGGTTTTTTTCCTGACCAAATAAAGTCGGCTAGGTCCGCTTGCCATCTTTTAAATAGAGATTGATTTTTTAGTATGGGCAATGTTTGGAGTAGAAAATTTATTCTGGGGAATATCTTCATTTTAATTACTGATATCTTCCCTAATAAAGATAATTTTAAATTCTTCCAATTTTTCAGATCTTTTATTGCTTTCCAAATTTTCTCATAATTATTTTTCACTAATTGACAGTTTTTGGCAGTCAGATTTATTCCTAAATACCTTACTTTTTTAGATATTGGTATGCCGAATTTCATTTCTATCCCTTCTGCTTCTTTTCTGTCTATATTTTTAACCAGTATTTGTGATTTATTTTTGTTTAATTTGAATCCCGAAATTTCTCCAAATTTTTCGAACTTCTTTATCCAGGGGCCCATATTTTCTGACGGGTTTTGGATCATACAAACTATATCGTCGGCGAAGGCATAGGTTTTATATTTTGTATTGTTTATAGTTAATCCTTTTATCTCACCATCCTTTTCTATGTCTTTTAGTAATAATTCTAGTACAAAATTAAAAATAAGGGGGGAGAGTGGGCAGCCTTGCCTCGTTCCCCTTTGAATTTTAATTTTTTTTATTTTTGTCCATTGACGATTATTTGTGCCTCTTGTTGCTCATAAATTGCCTTTATTGCCGATTTAAAGTTGTACCCTAGGTCTAGCTGTGTTAATAGGCATTCGATTGTCCTCCAGCTGATCCGGTCGAACGCCTTCTCAGCGTCTAAGAAAGCTAGGGCTACCTTTGTGTTTATATTTTTGTCCAGGTGTTCGATTATATTTATGATGTTACAGATATTATTTTTCATCTGTCTCCCTGGGAGGAACCCTGTTTGTGATTCTGTGATCCAACTATTTAGGAAGTTTTTTAATCTTGTCGCTAGCACGTTAGCGAATAATTTGTAGTCTAGGTTCAAAAGGGAGATTGGCCTGTAGTTCTGCACATTCTCTGGATCTTTCCCTTCCTTGTGCATGATTATTATTTCTGCCATTCGCCATGTTTCTGGTATTTTGCCCTTACTGACAATTTCATTCATAACTTTCTTCAGGTATGGTATTGTTTCTTCCCTAAAGGTTTTATAATATGTCTGGGTTAGACCATCGGGCCCTGGGGCTTTCCCTGGTTTTAGGCTGTTTATAGCGAGACTAATTTCCTCTTCCGAGATTTCTGCATTTAATGCTTCCCTTTCTTTGTCTGAAATATGGGGGAGGTTTAGATTAGCCAAATACTCATAGATTTTGTCTCTATCTATAATGTCTTCCCTGTATAGATCTTAGTAGAAGTTAGCGAACTCATTGAGTATCTCTTCATCTTTTGTTAGGTGTTTGCCCTCAGATATTTTTTTAGTTATGGCATTCTTCTGGTTTTTCTTTTTGAACTGATAGGCTAGCCACTTGCCCGCCTTATTTGCATTCTCGAAGTTCCTTTGTTTTAGTAATTTGAGTTTCTTCTCCACTTCCTCCGTTGTTAATAATCTTATTTGGCTTGATATCAGTTTAATTTTATGTTCTGCCTCTTTATCCTTTGTATTATTTTTAAATTTCCTTTCTACTAAAGTTAGTTCGTTCTGTAGCTTTTCCAGTTCTAATCTCCTTTGTTTTCTTTTACTGGCAGCCTGTGCAATAAAGTTCCCTCTCATCACGGCCTTACTAGCCTCCCAGATTGTTAATGGGTCGAGATCTTCCGTGTCATTTATATCAAAATACTCTTTAATTAGGGATTTATTTCTTTGGATATCTACCTCTGATTTTACTAATCCATCATCAAATCTCCATTTGTACTGTCTAAGGCCCCATTTTATCACTATATCTGTCGGTGCGTGGTCCGAGTATATCCTTGGCTGTATAGATGTTTTTTTCGACATTTACTACCATTGTTTTTGATACTAAGATCAGGTCGAGTCTGGACCACGACCGTTTACTACCCGAGTAAAAAGTATAGTCATGGCCTTTTTGATTGTTGTGTCTCCATATGTCTACTAGCGAGTTCTCTTCCATCATCTTAAAGAAGGTATTGGGCAGTTTACCTTTCTTTTTGTGTCCCTTTGCTTTGTCAAATGATTTATCTGTCTTGGGGTCGATTACCCCATTAAAGTCCCCGAACATAATGCATTCCTGCCAGTCTAACATAATTATTTTTGAGTTTACATTTTCAAAAAACTTCGCTTTCGCATCATTTGGAGCATAAACATTTACAAAAAGTATTTTTTCCCCTTTACCTTACCCATCACCATTATCACCCTTCCTTCTCTGTCTTTATATTGTAATTCTGGTTCCAGCAAAGAATTTACATACATTGCTACTCCCCTTTGTTTTTTTTCTATCGAGGAGTCAAAAAGTATTCCCAATTTTTTTCTTTCTAATAAGTCCCTTCTGGATTTTTTAATGTGTGTTTCCTGGATGGCATACACCATTGCCTTTTGTTTTTGAAGATAGTGAAATACTTGGGATCTTTTCTCGGGTATGTTTAAACCGTTGAGATTAATCGAGAAGCATTTTACCTCCATCATTCATAGGCTCTCTCCTCTGTGTATTGTCCTTCTTCTTCCTCCTCCAGGTCCGGATCCGAATCCCCGTCCTGTATTGAGTCCTGAGTATTAGTCTCGTCTTCCTCATGATCTTTATCCATAAATGTTTTTGGTGTTTTATCCTTTGGGGAATCGTCTCTCCTCCCATTGGAACTTTCTTGAATGTCTCTTTGGTGTTTAGGTGGTGGATTTCCTTCTTGGGGTTTTTTATCCCTATAATTTTTATTTCCTTTCTTGTTTTTATTTGATCCATCTAAGATGTGTTCCCACTTCCTGTAAAATTCTTCCGCTGCTTCCTGGGAGTTGATCCAATACTTCACCGTCCTGATAGTAAATTGCAGTCCTTCCACTCTGTCCCATTTGTATCTGATTTCATTGTCTTTTAGTGCATCGGTTAAGAAATAATATTTTTTTCTGTTATCCAATATTGCCATAGGGATTTCTCTCATTATCTTGACTGCTTTTTCCTTCACTACATATGGGGTTGAGAAATTGTTTCTTACTACTTCTTCCTTCATTTTTATCGAATTGTATTGAACCACTATGTCCCTCTCAGTTTTATTTCTCCTAGAATATGCGGTGCTGGTCCTATATGCTTTGTCAATTTTTCTTCCACCTCTTGTTTTTCTTTTTTGAGTAGTGTCGCCGTCATTTCTGCGACAAGGTTTCTCGTGTCCTCCGGTCTCTCCTTGTCCATTTCTGGCCAGCCGCTTATTCTTATTTGAAAATCTTTTTGGAAGGATTCCAGTTGTATATTCTTCCTTTGTAACTCTTGTTGCACCGTATGTAAGTCTCTTATCTTTTTCTGGTCATGTTGTAGTTTGACATTTGTTTCTTCTCCTTGCCTTTGGATTGTCTCAACTTTCCCGTATAGCACAATCATTTCGTTTCTTAGAGTGGTCACATCTTTTTTCATCTCCTTCCTCAGGTCGTATATCCCCTCCTTAATTTGTTTCCTTTCCTCAATTCCTTTTGCAATCATGTCATTCATTCTTCTCATTTCGTATAGTATTTCCTCCTTGAACTGATCTCTCGCTGGCATGTCCTCCTGTGAGGAGCCTCTCCTAGCATTTATAATCTTTAGCTCTTTATCTGCCTTCTTTCTCGTTGTCATCATTACCTCTTCTATCTCCCTTTGTCTTCTTCTGTTCATATATTGATGGCTAAGTTTTGATTATTGATATATCACAGATTGGAGCTCCAGTGGGCAAAGCCTTTTCCTCATTTACCTTTGTCACATCCAAGTCCTTCTTTTCTCCCATTGATTCCGGTCTTTGCGGATCACTTCTGTCTTCCTTCCCTCTTGGGGCGCTTATTTTCTGGGATGGGGGTCGCCGCTCTACCAACTTGGTCCTCCACTCTCTAATCCTCTATATCTTCTACTTCCGGTTACCCGGATGGCCGTCAGCTGACATCTCTTCTGACGCTCAACGCAGGACGCTTGACGCTGCTCCTGCACTTCCCCCGTCCCGCGGCTTCTTAAAGTGAGCGTAGTTTTGTTTTGTTTTGTTTTTTTAATGGATACTGAGTATTCTTTCCTGCTCACCTCCCGTCGAAATCCTTTCTTCTTTCCTTCTTGTTTTCAATCACTTGTCTTTTTGGTCCACTTAAGGTGAGGGATTTTGGGTTTTACGAAAAGCTTCTTTTCGCCGACTCCACCCTTACTTTTAGCGTCCTCGCGCTTGCTTCAACGGGTATTCCATGGTCCCCTTGAGGCTTCTTTAATCCTTCTTGTATTTTATTTCTTTTTATGCTGGAACGTCGCCTCTCTAGGTCTTTTTGAAAATCTGGGCGGGGAGGTGCTGTGGTGCCTTTCCGTGGATGCGGTCACCTTAAATGGAGGTCAGCCCTGGGTCCTCGATAGGTGCGTTTGGGGGGATTCCTTCGGTTCCCCTCCTGGCCACCTATCGGGACTCGAACACCCTTCCTTCCTCCAAAGGGTGTTGGGTTTGGGGGTCTCTATCCCCGGCTTTGTATCTCCATTTCAAAGCTTCTTGCGGAGCTTGCCTTTTAGGCTCCCACCTCTTCGTGTCCTTACCCAATGCAACTGACCTTTGGCAGAAATCAGCCTTGTAAATAAGCCTGTAAAAGTTCCCAGCCTGCCCAAATAAAAAACAAATACTCTCTTACTGGGGCTGGAGATAGGAGAGGAAGGAGTGAATATTCTTTCCATCCTCTAGAAGCTTGCTGCATTTTTTTTCATCTGCCCATTCACCTGTATTGCAGTTCCTTGACCACTTTAGCCAAATGTTCATTCCTTACAATAGATGAATTGGGGGGGAAGGTTAATGGAAGATGAATGGAACAAAATAATGCCCAACTATGTTATCTTGCCTAAGAACTGTTACTTGAAGTTATTTTAGCAATTATGATAGATACACACAGCACATGTTACAAAAAGTTCTCAAGAAATAATCTTCAGTATGTGAGCAAGTGGCATTTTGTAACATCCTAACACAAACACCTCTCAGTGGCCACTTTTATATATTTGATCATGATGGATTATGTATTTGAATACTTTTATGCCCAAAACAAAGCCGAGCCACATTATAAGCATCTGTGGTTGGCAATGCTGGCATTTATTACTGATGTGAAACATTCTTACAGGGAATTGTAGCAAGAGCGAAACACTGATGAGATAGTGCCAAGTGAGGGTAATAAATCTGTGATCCACTGTTCTATTTTGCTTGTCCTTCTTCCAACAGACCATAGAATCTCTTGGTAGTTTTTTTAACTATTGTATCTCATAAATCAACTGACAAAAGTATTTATGGTCTACAACAAATAATTTATATGTAATAAATTTGAAGAGCACTAGTATACTGTGGTCATAAACCTAAACATTGCTCTACCTAACAAATAATCACAAATCATCATCAAATATTTGAAAATTTCAGTGGATGCTCTGCAAAAAATACATATTCCTTATACTGGTTTAATTATTTTAATATAGGATTTAATGTGATACATTCTAAGGTTTTCAAAAAAAGGGGGCAGATTTAATCTTATTTGAGAGGCTACAAATATATGTGAGCAGCACAGATGTAATTTGCAGTTGTCCTGTCTCCTTTCTTTCTTCCATAATGCAAGTGTTATATTTATTGTGACATGTGGCATTTTAGTAGGGTTTTTCCCTATCTGTCTTTGTAAACACTGAATTCCAAGAGAGACAGATAGAAAAAGAAGGTCACAGAAGTACCGTTGGCTTTGATGGGCTCCAAATGCTCCTAGACATGTATGAAATATGCCAGGGTGTTTAGCTCAGAAGCGATTCTGCACCAGACACCTACACTCAAATGTGAATTCTCCAGAGTATTCTCTCTACCCCAGCTATCTGACATACAGTCCCTTCAACAGCTTTGCCTTGCCCTAGTTTAGCAATTAGACACAGAGAAGGGAGGCATATTAAAGAAGGAAAATGAGAAGGAGGTGGGAAGGGAAACATTCTACAGTCAGTGCTGTCTTAACAGCATTATAGGCCCCCAGGCAAAGCAGTGCACTGGGCCCTACTTATGCAATTGTTCACAGGGATAAAAATGGAGGAGGAAGAAGATTGCCCTTCTTCATTGAAGAAGATGGGGTGCTTCCCTCTTTCCTTGCCAACAATGCCAAATGTGCCCTGCTTTACACATGGCATAACACACCCTGTGCCCCCTTTTTAGTTCCCCCCAGACCCCTCCCCCAAATTGGGGAGGGAGAAAAGGAGAATGTGAAAAACAGGATTGAAATCAAAGTGTATGTCTTTGTTGCATGCAATAAAAAGGTAAAATTTCTCTTGTGAAGGCAGACATGCCAACTCTTTACTTGTTGTTGTTTACTTGTTCAGTTGCTTCCGACTCTTCGTAACCTCATGGACCAGCCCATGCCAGACTCCCTGCCGGCCGTCGCCACCCCCAGCTCCTTCAAGGTCAATCCAGTCACTTCAAGGATAACGTCCATCCATCTTGCCCATGGTCGGCCCCTCTTCCTTTTTCCTTCCTTTCCCCCCAGCATCATTATCTTCTCCAAGCTTTCCTGTCTTCTCATGATGTGGCCAAAGTACTTCATCTTTGCCTCTAATATTCTTCCCTCCAGTGAGCAGCCAGATTTTATTTCTTGACATATAGTTTGATCTTGCAATCCAAGGCACTCTCAGAATTTTCCTCCAGCACCACAGTTCAAAAGTGTCATCTTCCTTCGCTCAGCCTTCCTTATGGTTCAGCTCTCACATCCATAGGTTACTATGGGGAATACCATTGCTTTAACTATGCAGACCTTTGCTACAATTCGTATTTTTTTCCTTCTACTGAGTTAGTGGAAGATTTGAATGTTAAATGTTAAAATCTTGTCATAGATTAGCATGGGACCCCTATGTTAACGGTCTACATTAGGAGAGCGTGCAAGACTGCCCTCTTCGTACTCGCATTTGGCTGATTCCCGGAAATGTTCTATATGACCATGTGTTGAGTTTTTAGAATTTGTAACCATGTAAACCTGGTTTTAATACTGTTGTACTCTGTGGTTTTTATCGAATGTTGCTGTGATCCGCCCCGAGCCTGCAGGGAGGAGCGGAATATAAAACTGAATAAATAAATAAATAAATAAATAATACCCATGTTTTAAATTGACTGTCTACAGTCAATTCACTGTATTTTTAACTGATGACTGTATTTGATCTTAATTATGATGTTTTATTGGGTTGTCTTTTTGTTGTGATTTTATTGCAACTGTTGAAGTAGCCTCTTGATGGGGCTCAATTCTAAGCCGCCCTGAGTCCCCCTTCGGGGGTTGAGAAGGATGGGATAAAATGCAGTAAATAAATAAATACATACATACATACATACAGTATTTATGCATACCCTCTCTCCCGATATGTCTATTTGCTGATTTATTACAGTCTTTCTAGGTACTCCAAGGCAGAAGTTGACAATAGAGTCACGCTGGATGATGTAAAGATTTCTAGAGATGTGGGTTTTTCCAGTGTTATGGAATGAGTTCAAATGATCTTATGTACATCTAGCCAGTTGGATGCTCATTCAGTATAAGTTTTGTGTTGTGGGGCTCATCTTTAAGAAGGATGGGAAAAACAGTTAACATAGTAAACATAAATTAATGACCAAAATTAATACAAAACCTATTAATCAAGAAGCATGTCTCAATAGAAACCTTGGCAAAGCTTAACTCAAATCAGTTGGTATGACTAGAATATATTATATACATTCTAATTATGTTTACATAGTTTCCAAAACCAACTACACTTACTTAATTGGAGTTGGCATTATTGCAGTGTAGATCTTCATCTGAACATGATAAATGAAGAGTGATGTAATAATGACTATTTTTCATTTCTCATAAAGAGGTTTTCAGCAGAGACTTAGCAATAATATAAGGATTACTCTTAAGTGTTGCTACCAGCTTTCAGAAAAGAGAGGGATCTGCCTGTTGTATGATGTAGCCAGAAAGCAGTACTTTGTATTAACATGACCATTCCTTTGAACAACCAGTTGTGACAGATGGTAATCCATAATCTTTAAAAAAAATAATTAGTAAACTTCCTATTCCACTGCCACAAATGGCAATGTGCAATATGGCAATACCTGCTCTTTAAGCGTCTTCTTATTCTGTTTCTCTCACCTATCATTCTTACTCGTAATGTTGAAATCTGCAGTGACTCCATTTTTAAAAAAATCTCTACAACAGTTCTGTGAAATAAGCTAATATTAGCTCTAGCAGTTTACATGTAAACATTTAAATCCAAACCGGGATGGCGTTAGAATGTAAACTTTCAAAACAAACAAATCAAATGTGTGGTTTTGTAGATATTACTGTAACACCTATAATCCACAGCAGCTTTGGCTATACTCACTGGGCATGATGGGAGGCGCAGTGCAGCATCTGACAGGTCATACCTGCTTTTGACTGAAATATATGCATTACTGACTTTCTTATTTTTAAATTAAATTTACTTCACATTTAGATATTTTTAAATATGGAAGCCTGTTAGGCAATTATGAATGTGTAGCCTTGAACAATCTGCTACATCTTAAAATACAGAAGTCGATCTTGGCTATTGATGGTGATGGGGTTTTCACACTACAAAAGCCCTGAATCATACAAAAGTCTCGTGGTAGTCAGAAAAGATCTTAGTGGAAATGCTTAGTTTGTCAAAGTGTCCTTTCTCATTGAGGACAAGAAAAATAGTGAGTACAGTTGTCCCTCCATATTTCAGCTTTTGACTTTTGTGGGTTTGATTATACACCAATTCGATTAAAATATTCACCACAAATCTCTAGATCTTCATGTTCTCTGGTCCTGCTGGGGGACCTAGCAATTTCTAGATAGAATAGAAGACATATACATTTCTAGAGAGCTGCTCTCTCTCTGATTCAGTGCTTTTAAACCCAGTGAAAACAGGGCTGACTGTATTTTTTTACATTAATGTTCAACTATGGTCTAAAAATGGGGGAAGATCATAGTATTAGAGGAAAGATTTTGGAAAAGTAGTATTGTTATAATGTAATCAGAAAGTGATAGCATCTCTGAAAATTAGATCTCATTTGGGTTGCACTTAGCAAGACTCTTTAGAGACCATTTTATTCTTTAAGCATTACTCTGGTTTCAAAGGCAGTTCTGTGGGCCTTTTTACACTAGGCAGAGTAACAGTGGAGTTTTTATGCAGTTTCACACCAGTTTCTTGTGCTGGCCTAATGGAACAAGTCAGAAGGTTGCTGTGGGTTTTTTTCTCCTTTGAATAAATTTTGATTGATTTTAACTGTGAACATTGAATATTGTTTATATTTAATTCTTTTTTAATGTTTACATATTTAAAATTGTATGCTAATGCTTTTATGTTAAGTTGCTTTGAATCTCCTTTGGGTGAGATAAAGTGGGGTATAAATAAATATAACAACAACAACAACAACAAAGGAGGAGAAGGGAAAACTTCCTTAAACAACATACATGAGATTCTCTTCCCCTGACTGTCTTCTCAATTCTCTCTTCCTTTCTTCAGCCTCTGCTGGTGTTAGAGCTACTTAGCCTTTCCAAGCACTTTCTGCTTCTTTGCTATGACTTGAGAATGGCAGGAGCTATTCTTGGCTTTTCACATGGACACATTTTTCCTCTGACTTATTCCCTGGAGATCCCTTTTCTCTCACTCCATCCAATATTATTTTCCATCCCACTGTGATATCCCCAACTGGCATGTCTTCAGAAACCTTTGTTTGCCTCCGAATAAACATCTGTGCCACCTAAGTCAATGGAACTTGAGCAAATGTACAATTGCAATGTCAGCTTCCTATAAGTTTTTGTTCCTGTTGCTAGTTTTTGTGAGAAAGAGATTAGGAAAGAAATGAATGAATGACCGATAATAATAATAATACACTTTATTTATATTCCACACATCTCACCCCGATGGGGACTCAATGCGGATTACAGGACACATACAGCAGACAATCCCTGCCGAAATTAGACATACAAGACATACAATAACATATAACAGGAAGATCCCCTGGACTCCAACTGGGCAATGTTGTTATATTTGTTTGTTGTTATATTCGTCACTGGGTGCTGCTGCTCCATTCCGTCACAGGGGGCACTGTTGTTCCATCCTCTTTCTACCTCCTCCTTCTGGCCGGAGAGCCTGCCAGCCAGCCAGCCGAATTCTTCTTCCGGTAGTCGTCTTCAATATTTATTGAAGTTAAAAAGTCCTTTAGGATTCCTCCCCCGCTTATGCAGTACCTAGTTTATCTGCTTAGGTTAACAGGGGCAGGCTTACAGCTGACTTGCCCAGGTCAGCCCGGGATTCGAACTTGTCATGTTCGGATCTTTACAGCTACAGCTTGCAGCTAACAGCTGCTGTTTTAACTGCTGTGCTAATCTCCTGGCCCGATAAGGCCTGCAATCATACAATTATCTATTTGTATGCTTACACTACTGAAGCAGCAAAGTGACAACCACAGGACTAATGCAATGGTTAAAATGCCAGTGTTTTATGTCCATGTTTGATGTTTTTTGTATACTTCTAAATGGCTTTAATTCTTTGTTACATGTTACTGATTTAGATATGTTAGGTATTGCTTTCATAGTAATTTTGCCGTTTATTATGTTGTACACCACTGAGTCCCCCCAGGGGTGAGAAAAACGGTATAGAAATGCAATAAATAAATAAATAAATAAAACTAGGGACAGTATCTGTAGTTTCATTTATGCCTTGTGTAACGGATTGGCCTACCTTAAAGGGTTGGTGTAAAAACGCAGAAACCAAGCCCGGCTTGCTAAAGCTAAGGGGAGCTGAGGGGAGGAGCAAACAGGCAGCCTCATAGCCAGGAGTGCAATCTGATTGGCTGATGAAATTGGAGGGAAAAGCTTAGCAACTGGAGATGGGTGGAGCCAGAGACAAACAGAAGTAGCAAGGCAGCCTTTTTAGAGGAGTTTGGTGGGGAAGAAGACAGAAGTTTTGAAAGGGGGAAGGAAGGAAGAAATTTGGGAACTGTTTACTTTATGAAATAAACCTCTTTAAGGATAATAGTTAATAGGCCTCTATAGTGATTAGAGTGCTGTGGGAGGAAGGGAGAAACAAAAGGTTTTAAAAGATCCTGTTTGGATTTTCTGTGTGTGGAACTTTGTTTTAAGAAACACAAGATATAAGTACCATCCTCTGTAAGAAGTAAAGCCTGACAAATTATTTGAAACCATTATGCATATTGACTGTTCAAAATAAACACCATTTTCCTGTTTTATTCCAACTGAAGTCTTTGTGTGGCTTTTTAAACATTCCAGTGAAGGAGGTGGCCTATAAAATAATAAATTGGCGACAGCAATAAAAAAACTTTAATAGGAGGCAACAAAGGTAAAATATAAAAAAGTGGTAGCTTCCCACTGTCTGGTCTTGTGTGTGAAAGAGTGTGTGTGCTCTGATTTCCTCACGGCCCTGCCTTGGGCCAGACCTTGCCATTTTTCCTGTGTCCTCCATCTTGTATTTGGTGTGCCTGTTGCAAATTCTGCCTTTTGTCCCTCCATCTTGGTTGTTAGTTGCAATTGGCGGCAGTTTGTGATACCCTGCAGGCCAACTTTATAATATTCTTGAGCCAGGAGACTTACCTTTCAAATGTTTTGTTATTACAGTCAGTCCCCAAATTATGAACAAGATAGGTTCTGTAGGTTTGTTCTTAAATTGAATTTGTTTTTATGTCGGAACAGGTACATTTTAAAGCGTAACTCCAGCCATACACACATACACCTTTGGATAGCATAGGGAAGGGTTGACATCCCTGTGATTTTTGTATGGTTATCTGTGCCTTTGTTCAGATTTCACCATACTTTATGTCCTTGTTATAATTGGATTTTGAAAAATTGGGCTTGTTGTGGCGAGAAAGCTTCAGAGACACTCTTTTCCCATGATAACACTTTCAGGAGTGAATTTCCCTTCCTAGGGGTTGATTTGTCCCACTTCTGTTGTCACATCCCTGTTCTTAACTATGTGTCATTTGTAAGTTGGATATTTGTAACTCAGGAACTGCCTGTATTTTTGGTTTCATGTATCTATACAAAGTCTGGGCATTTATCCCTTCATAGATATGAGGGTTGTACTATATTTATTTTATATCCCATTGTTCTCCTTGTACAAAACACAAAACTTCTTAAAACAACTTATTTGATTCCTTTAAAGTAGGACTGACAGAGAGCAGGAAGAAAGACTGATTGAAATCGATGTTTGATTTGTCACGTCCAACCGCAGTAGTGCGTAACTGTGCCTCTAAGAAAGTTCTTTGCTGAAAATTCAGAAATTCAGAAACAATCTTCACATGTGAAAAATGATGTAAAAATACATTTCAAAGTGCTATGTCCTAGAATTAATGGATGACCAACCAGCCTAACCAATTACAATCAGTCAGTGGAAGGCAACCTCCTATTTCCCACCCACAGATGCATTCTCCCCTGCCTGTGGTGAAATGTGAAAGAAGGGAATAAAAGGTGCAAAACCAGTTAAAGGCTTTCCCACTCATAATTTTCATAATAGCAAGTGGTGGACTGGGTCTAAAAATAATGGTTGCCAGGAGACAAAGGGGGCTTATCAACAACGTAAGGCTATCATTCATTTTAAAATAAGAAATAAATGATTTTATAAAAATAAAAATACATGAATGAAAAAGGTACAATTAAAATTATTATAAAATAAATGTATATTTTAATAATTACATAGTTTGCTGTTGTGTATGTGATATATATGTACGAATGTATATGTGTGTGTGTGTGTGTGTGCACACACACATACACACAGAACAGATACTAAATATAAATACAATAATGTTTAATGGAACTCAGTTGCCATCGGGCAAGCTGACACTTTGGCCAGCCCTCCACTGATAACTGCACACTTAAATGCAGCAATTCTGCACTATATGAACATAAGAATAAATAGTTTTATAATGTTTAGCTAAGAGTTTAATTTTTTTGGTTGTTTTAAAGTGTGTTTTTATATTCTCTATAAGCTGTCATGAGCCCTCGGGGAAAGACGGCATACAAAACTGAATAAATAAATAACATGGATCTGCAGAATGCTAGAATATAGAATGCATAGAAGAAACCCTGGATGGTGAGTGGTCAGAGTGAGCCAGGCAGTACTGAGAGATCAAAACACAGTCTTCAGCATAAAACAGAATTTGCTCCCCCAATCTTTTATAACCACTATAAACAACATGAGTACCTGAATCAGTGACAAGGACCTGGATTATCCTTACCTTCTTTGTCCAATGCTATCTAACATGCTATGATAGCCTTGATCAGGTGAAAATAATGCAATCTTCTTATGATAATAGTTTGCTACATGGAACGAGGCATTTTAATGCTACAGATTTGGTTCATAGGGATTTAAATAGTAATTGCACGGGAAGCTTCTATGGAGACCTAGGGTACGTAGTGGTTAAAATGGTGGGCTTTAAGGAGACCCAGGCTCAAATCGTATGAAACTCAGTAGAGACCTTGGACCAGTCAATGGTTTCCTGATCTATATCAGAGGGGCATTGCAAGGATAAAATGCGATGAGGATGGGGAGAACTATGCACATTATCATTAACTTCTTAAAGGAAAGGCAGAATAGAAATGTAATAAATAGTACATGAAATCAGTAATATATCTGTAACTGATAATCAAAATGTGTGTGGCAAGAAATGTAGATATGGCTCTGCATATGCATACCTAGCTCACAATCCAAAGTACTCATGGAAGTTTTCATTTTGCTAAATATTTCTCATGATATAATTATGAGTAGAAGATAATATAATGCAAGTAATGACATTGTAGCAGAAAAATAGGACAGTCTCAAAGAAATGAAGAAATAATATATAGAAAGAACAATTCCCAATCCCCCATCCCCTAGCCACTTGATCACTTCTGGCTATAGTTTGCTTTTCCAACATTGGCAAAGAAAATTAATTTTTAGCACCAACAGCACAGCACGGTTTATGAGCCAGGTGCCTTTGAAGCACAGTGAACGTACTTATGTAACATATTTACACCCCCACACATACAGAATCCATCCCACAATTGCATTCCAGATGACAAATTCAAAAATATACACCGCTTTACTGTATGCAATACATGTGGAAAAAGAATATGACAGTCACTTGTTTACTCAGATCCCTTCAAAGAAAAAGGTCCTGTTAAGATATACATGTCTGCAGTTGTGCTTAAGACCATAGAACTATGTGGCTGCCAACTATTCCTAGTATAGCTCATATCCTAAAACAATAGGGGTAGAAAACGTGTGTCCTGCAGAAGTTGGATTGCAGCAAATTATTATCTGTGATCATTGCCTTTGATAGCTGGGACTGATAGAAGTTGGAGTCTCAACAGCAGCGGGAGAGTCAAAGCTTGTCCTCCTCCCACAACAGCATGTCTTTAGATGGTGAAGAACTAAGAGCTGCAGTGTTCAGGATTGTTCTTGATAATCAAAATGTGTATGGCAAGAAATGTAGATATGGCTCTGAAATGCATATCTAGTTTCCTGAAAGTCTGGAAACTACAGTAAGGGTTTGATTAGATGGTCTGAATCCAGCACAGGCATTTCATGTGGTCTTTTCTAGCCATGTTGTTTCCAAGACACTAAACTACAATGAGCACTCTGTACCCCTTAATTCTTCACCCATACTTTAACCATTCATGGCTTGATTTTTGTTTTTTGTTTTTTTTTTATTTAAAAAAACCCACAAGCAAGTCTTGATTTGCCATTTCATAAAAGGGACACCATTCTACTATGCTATTGTATATAATGAGACTTGAACATCTACAGATTTTGCTATTAATGGGATGGGACAATCTTATAACCAAATGCCAGCAGATATCAAAGGCCTTCTGTAGTTGAAACTGGGATATATTATAAGGCATATATGCTAAGATATAGAACCAGTCCTCCAAACTTCTTTATAAAAATAGATGGGTTCACAAATAACTGAACAAATCAATCTGTTCAACATTGGTAAGGGAGAAAAGATGGTCGGAATGGATTCCCAGCAGTAGAAAAATAACCCACAAGTACTCTATTATTAGATGGAAAGTAGCAATCCTTTTATATGTTGGGTGAGGTCCCTTTAAAAATGGTAGGTGCACATGCCAACTTTAAGTGCAGTCAAATTCTTGAGACTCAGCAATCCCTTTCTTTGGTCCCATGCCTCAAATTGAAAAGGAATAATATATTCAGTAATTATGTTTTACTAACAGAGCAGAAACTTGTGTGATAACATCAGCCAAAGCACTGAAAGGACAAGAGCACAGAGCTACCTATCTCGGAAACCTGCACAATTTATAAAGCTTCTTTCAAAACAAAACCATAGAAGTTTCCTCTAGACTTCTATCTCATAAATAATGAAAAATAACAACAACTTGGATGCTCTCCTTAAGCAATTAATATTGGATTTGTAATGCGAATATTTTTCCTTTCAAGGTACAATGACTAAGATCCAATTGAAAGTGGTAATCATAAACCACAGATTAGCAAGAATGTTTTTTTTAAGCTGGTCACCTAGCAACTTTGCCACTACCTGCTGCTATTGCAAATAAGCTGAAGATAACAGCTTTGTGGGTAATTATAGAAATTAAACTTTTACTGACACAAATTAAAACTAGAATAGATAAAATGAAATAGGTTTAAATTGAACCCAGTTCTCTAGGAAATTACCCCCTTTCAAGCTTCCAGCTGTTGAATCTACAGTTTTTATTCTTTTCCCACCTCCTTTAAATTCTCATTGTGTTTTGGGTGAAAGACAGGGGAAGAAAATCAGTTAGTCTATATTGCTTTTTTACAATTTTTGGTGGAAGAAAAGCACTTCCTAATCCCCTCGGAAGTGCTTAAATGACCATTATCCAGCAGCCCAGGTAAGGGTAATATAAAGAAATTGTAGCAGGTAATTATTTTTCATGGATTCTCAATTTTAAATCCCCCTTTCCAAAGGGGTTGGGTATCTGAAATGTTTCAAAATAGATTTTAGATGTCTTTTTTTTTGAAGGGGGGCATATTTAAACTCTATAGAAAAAGACCTTCTATTGGTCTCATCCCCACTGGAAAAGGTACAGTGTTCCCTTGCTACTTCGCAGTTCGCTTATTGCGGATTCACTCTTTCGAGGATTTTTAAAAAATATTAATTTAAAATATATATCATGGTATTTTCACTGTTTTGTGGGGTTTTGCCACCACCGCTCTCCAAGGTGCTTTCCCTCCTCAGTCCTCTCTCCTATTAGCCTTGAAGGGCATTTCCTTCCTTTCCTTCAATTTATTTTAAGTTTATAAAGACTTAAAATAGTGTATAACTACTAAAATAATGTATAAATATTAAAATAAATAGAGTTTCCCTACATCGCGGTTTTGCGGGAGGTCCTGCAACCTAACCCCAGCAATAAGTGAGGGAACACTGTATTCATTTGTTTTATTTATCCCTCTTGTCAGCAGACAAAAATGCCTTGTTTGAGTTGTAAACCTTTTGTATTCTCACTGAGGATTTTATTGATTTATTGCGCATACCCACCTCCTGGTGGCACAGCGAGTTAAACTGCTGAGCTACTGAACTTCTGATCAAAAGGTTGGTGGTTCAAATCTGGGGAGCGGGGTGAGCTTCTGCTGTTAGGCCCAGCTTCTGACAACCTAGTAACTCGAAAACAAGCAAATGTGAGTAGATCAATAGGTACCATGTTGGCAGGAAGGTAATGGTGTTCCATGCAGTCATGCTGGCCACATTATTTTGGAGGTGTCTACGGAGAATGCTGGCTCTTTGGTTTAGAAATGGAGATAAGCACACACACCCCAGAGTCAGAGATTACTAGACTTAATGATAGGGAAAACCTTTACCTTAACCTTTTACCCCTCCCCCCAAATCTGCATTCAACCAACAGCAAGGGTCGGAGACAATAAAGTGGATGAAAAACAACATGAAATAAGATAAGATGGGCACTTCATATATTAGGGCTACCATCTAGCCCCAGTGAATGTGAGCATTTATCTCTGGAATACATTTTAATTCTTGTTCCAAATAGGGATGTTTGCTGGGTGCTGGCATTAATTTTGTTCCTCCTACCAAACCTTTCACCAAAATAAAGTTATTGTTTTATCAGTACCTGTTTTCTTAATGTTTAAGGGACTTTTTCAAACTATGTTGTACATTATTATTATTGACTTCTCCTGTTCTCCAAGAACTCTCAAAGATGATTGCCAATTCCCTATTTCCTTCAATACTCTTGGGTGTAGTTGATCTGTCCCTGGGGACTTGAACTCATTTAGAGTGGCCAGGTATTCCTGGACAACTTGTTTCCCAATTTGGGGTTGGATGTCCTCGAATCTCTCATCCTCTCCATCTTGCTGAGGTTGAAGATGACTTTCTTTCTGTGAGAAGATTGAGGCAAAGAAGGCATTAAGTAGTTCTGCTTTTTTCTGTCCCCTGTCAGCATTGCCCCATCTCCTCCTTAAAGAGCCCCCATCGCCTCTTTGGTCTTCCTTTCTCTACTGACATAAGAAAATAAGCCCTTTTAATTGTTTTTAATGTCCTTGGCAAGCTTGAGCTCATTTTGTGCTTTAGCCTTGCGGACCTTTTCCCTACAGGAGTTGGCTATTTGTCTGAATTTTTCTTTGGTGATTTCTCCCTTTTTCCACTTTTTGTGCATGTCTCTTTTGAGTCTTAGCCCAGTTAGAAGTTCTTTGGACATCCATTCTGGTTTCTTTGTATTTGTTTATTTTTTCTCTTTGTTGGCACTGTTCGCAATTTCACCTTAAGTATTTCACTCTTGAAAAACTCCCATCCATCTGTAACTCCCTTGTCTTTTAGTATCTGTGTCCACAGAATGCTGCTCAGTATTTCCTTCATTTTTTGGAAGTCAGCTCTCCTAAAGTCCAAAATGCGGGTTTGACTTGTCTTTGTTTTGGCCTTCCTTTGTACCTCAAATTGCAGGACCACATGGTCACTTGCCCTTAAGGATCGGACCACTTCAACTGCATTGATCAGGTTCTCTGCATTTGTTAGGATGAAATCAAGAGTAGTTGACCCCCTTGTTGCCTCTTCTACTTTCTGGACCATGAAATTGTCTACAAGGCAAGCGAGGAATTTGTTGGACTTTGTACTCTTGGCCGAGTTTGTTTTCCAGCAAATATTGGGATAGTTGAAATCGCCCATGACTACTATATCTCTTCTTTGTGCCTGTTTGGTCAACTGATTGCAGAAGACTTCATCAAGTTCTTCATCCTAGCTTGGAGGTATGTAGTAGATGCCTATGAGATCTTTTTGAGTCCCAGTTCCCTTGTTTCTTATTCAGATGCTTTCAAGATGGTTTCCCGGATTGCTGTCTTGCATCTCTTCTGCAGTATAACAGTTTTTGACATATAAGGCTACTCCGCCTCCTCTCTCCTTTGTTTGGTTTTTGTGAAAGAGGTTATAGCCCTCGTTGTCTACATTCCAGCAATAGGAGTCATCCCACCAAGTTTCAGTGATTCCTATGACATCATATTTGTGGTGTTGTGCTAAAAGTTGGAGTTCGTCTTGCTTATTTCTCATGCTCTGTGCATTAGTGTAAAGACATGTGAGCCCATGAGATCTTCCCCTGAGCTGTTTACTTGGGATTATTGTGTTTTCAGTACTTGGTCCTCATTGTGTTTGTGCGGCCCTCGGTTGAAATCAGAAATGCTTTTATAAAATGAGTAGTCTAACATAGTAGAAGCAAGAAGTGCTCTGGAAGTGAGTTCATTGGGTTATGGAACTCACTTCCAGAAGAGGTTGTGACAGCTGTCAGCCTGGACAACTTCAAGGCAGGATTAGACAGATTCATGGATACCAAGTGTATCGGTAGTTACTGAAAAGGACATTCAAGTGCCACCTCGGAGTTGGTTGAGGTAGGCAGGATTTCCCTGGGTACTGGTTGTGGGGGGTCGGGAGCAGGTCAGGGTTTTGCCCTCCCTTCTGCTCGAGATCCCCGTGTACAACTGGTGGGCCACTGTGTGATACAGAATGCTGGACTAGATGGGCTGAGGTCCGATTCAGCATGGCTCTTCTTATGTTCTTATGTTCAAGACTCATTAATGAAAATGCTTGCTGATCAATCATAATTCTTACATTGTGGGGAATGAACACTGCATAAAAGGTCTATGAAGTTCCCAGTAAAGCACATTGAGAAATGCAAGTTTGTTATCTGACTTGGATTGCAGATGTTAGGTGCTAAACTGTTTATAGGTATCTTTATAAACAACTGTTCATTGTCATGCCCTTTAATACTGAAATCTGTGTGTTCAAGTGGTGGAAATAATTACATTTACTGTATATAGAATATTTCCTACCAGATCAAAGCACCTGTCCTGTATTTCTTCTCATAGCTGTAAACTGTATTTTGTTGCAAGGAGGCAGCACCACCTTCTGTGATGATTTGTCATTTACCTTACATAGTGAAACTGTATCAAACTGAGCCATGTATCACTTTTTAAAATATTTGATTGCACTGTTCAAGAATATGGATTCCCCTGGTTTATTACAAGATGATAAATTTGGATTCACTCTGTTTCAGTTTTTTAAGGTGTAGGTATAGCTAGAGGTACAAACTTCCATGCAGACAGAAATTACAGGCATCTAAAATTGGTTTTGGTGACTAGCAAAAGGTTGCAGAAAAAGGCAGAAAAAAAGAATACCCTTCTTCAATGTGCTTTTGCTCTTAGAGGACCTCTTATTTGAGGGATCTACTATGTGAATGTTTAAGTTGCATCTTCATCTGTTCATAAGCTATATAATTGTAAATAAATGTAAATATTGCAAAGCACTTATACTTCAGTGATTTTCCCACCAGAAGAAATGAAAGAGTTCTTGGTATTTTATTTAGCATGTCAGAAGCGAGTTGAGGGTACAGTTAAACTGCATTCAGAAACACAATGTTAAAAGAACTTGGTATTATGCTAATGTTCTTTGACAAGAAGCTGGCCACTTGGGGTGCTTCTGGTGTCGCTGTGAGAATGTACTTGATTGTCCATGTAGCAGGTTGCATTGTAGTCTGTGGTTTGCTCTTATCCACACTCGCATGTAGTGGACTTCACTTTGTAGCCCCATTTTTTAAGGTTAGCTCTGCATCTCGTGGTGCCAGAGTGCAGCCTGTTCAGTGCCTTCCAGGTCACCCAATCTTCTGTGTGCCCAGGAGGGATTTTCTTATCTGGTCTCAGCCACTGAATAAGGTGCTGGGTTTTATCCTGCCACTTTTGGATTCTCACTTAATTTAAGCCGTTGGCATGCTAGCTGATATCTGAACAGAGGATGGGCCGGAGATGTCAATGCCTTGGTCCTTTCATTATTGGCTGCTACTTCTTGACCAATGTCAGGTGATGCAATACCAGCTAAACAATAGAATTTTTCCAATGGTGTGGGGCATAGAGATCCTGTGATAATGCAGCATGTCTCATTAAGAGCTACGTCCACTGTTTTAATGTGGTGTGATGTAGTCAACACTAGGCATGCATATTCAGCAGCATAGTAGCAAAGGGCAAGGGCAAATGTCTTCACTATATCCTTTTGTGATCCACAGGTTGTCCCAGTCAGGTTTCATATGATATTATTTCTAGCACCCACTTTTTGATTGATATTCAAGCAGTGCTTCTTATAAGTCAGAGCACAGTCCAGAATGACTCCCGGGTATTTTGGTGTGCCGCAATGCTCCAGTGGGATTCCTTTTCTTGGTAAAAATTGTCTTATTGAATAACAGTCAGCCCTTCATATTTGCAAGTTTCTGGATTTGATTATTACTTGATTTGATTCAAATATTCTCTTTAACTATCTATAGATTTTATTGTCCTATTCTATGGACAACCTTTGGCTGACGTTGATCATATAATCCTGATTTTTTTTAATGTCAGGAGCAACTTGAGAAACTGCAAGTTGCTTCTGCTGTGAGAGAATTGGCTGTCTGCAAGGACGTTGCTCAAGGGATGCCCGGATGTTTTACCATCCTGTGGGAGGCTTCTCTCGCATGAGAAGCTGGAGTTGACAGAAAGAAGCACATCTTACTCCCTGGATTTGAACTGCTGAACTTTTGGTCAGCACTCCTGCCGGCACAAAGGTTTAACCCATTGCACCACCGAGGGCTCCAGAATCCAGATGGATGACATGGAGATTCCTAGAGGGGTGTTCTTTCAGGATAAAAATTAGTATTTTTTAATTCACAGTTTTTCCACTTTCTTGGAAATCCTGTGCTCCCACACCCAGCAAATGTAAAGGAATGGCTGTACAACTTCCAAGGTGACTGGGGAATGGGTAGTTTCTGTCCAAAAATCAATTTGACAAGGTATGGAACAAACCTTGGTAAGCAATGAATACTCATAGCTAAGAGTAAGGTATGTGCTATAATGCACAAAGAGAACCGGACTTACTTGCACAGTGACTGAATTAACAATAATAGAAGACTTTGTGGAATAACATTTCCTGGAAACGGAAGTTTTTTTCTGAATCTTATTCATTGTTCAGCTAGATCCATTGAATCAGTGGGACTGAGATAAATGTTGCTTGAACATTCAACAGTCAATTCAATGACAAAGTTTTAAAAACATTACAAATTAGTTCTCACAGTGGGAAGAAAATAGTTAAAATTACTCTTTTCATCCTTCAAAAACATAGTGAAGAATAATATCCACATTATTGGATTTATTAGGTTAATAGTGGATGTCTGTTAGAATCGTAACTTGTATGTTATGTTATGTATGTTATGGTTAATTTTGACATTTTTTAGCTTTGTCTTACCTGTGTCTGATTTTCTTCTCTTCTTCCCTTTCTCCTTCTTTCTTATAGACTGTCTACAAAGCCTGGCTCTGTTCTCAGTATTTTGAAGTCACCCAGTCTCACTGCAACCACACAATTCCTTGCAAGCAATACTGTTTGGAGGTTCAGACAAGGTGTCCATTTATATTACCAGACAATGATGATGTCATCTATGGAGGATTATCCAGTTTCATCTGTACAGGTATGGAAGATTTCACAAGCTGTTAGTACGATGTTTATTTTAATGCAGCACTATATTTTCCATCTAATAGAAGTTGTTATACCGCCATTTTCATTACTAGAGCCAAGCTGCTTTCTAGGGTTTCAAAGCAGGGGCAGCTAAACCTTTGAGAGAGAACATCATCTTGAAAGTACCTTATGCCCCTTCCCATTGCCATGAATCTGCTACCCAAGCACTCTGCAGTCCCTGAATCTCAGATTACTATTCTCTTGTACTCAAGAACTATAGAAACTTCTCATTTACTTTTCTTTATACACGACTACTTCATTGACCCAGAGCCCTACAGTTAGGTATCTACCACTCTCTTCTGCCTACCTTTTCTTTTCAATATCACATCTAGTTCAGTTGTTTTTAATGCACTTGTTGTTCATACAGTTTCATGCAGAAGGTACCCCGGTGCCCTACAAATGTTTTGGAGTCCAATTCCCACAAGCCCTTGTGTTGGCCTAGCTGGCAGGGATTGATGGCAGTTGTAGTCCAAAACATTTGGATGGTGACAGATTGTCGACTCTTAGACTAGATAGAGCTTCCCATGCTCTTAAGGACTGAATCAATTGTGTATGGAATACAATAGAGAATGATGCACTACTAGAACAGTGATACTTGTCATCTAACATTTGCTGCATGGGCTTGCACAAACCAGGCTACCATACCTCTGCCTGCCAGAAGAATTCTAGAAAATCCTTGGCTGCTCCAGACCAGTGGCTTGGCAAGCAATCCCATCAAAGCTGTGGTTGAGCTGTGGAATAAAAACAATTGCTAGGGTGGTGATCACAATTACCTTGGAGATGCTGAAATAATATGGGGCTGTTTGGGTCTTATTACAGGGAGAACAGGCAATACTTACAGAGAGAACAGTTAATTATTCAATAGGAACTTTATCATACCAGCTTTTGACAATGCTATTAAGAGTAATGTATGCATACAATATTGTGGTTAATTAAAACTGTTGAATTCACAGGGTAGAAGCCCTTTATCACCATTTTTAAAGATACATAGCTGATATTAGAACAAAGTTAGAGAATGTTTCTCTTCATTCAAAACGCTCATATAAGACAAGAGCTCTGTTTTTAAATAATTCTATAGGGCCATGTCACCTTACCTACATCTACAATTGAATCAAGCCCCTTTAAAATAAATCTGAAAAATTGAGAGGTGATCTGGAATATGAGCAGAGCTTGTAAAAGTAACTTTTTTGAATTATAGCTTCTAGATCATTCTCCAAACAGTATCATTTCCGGCTATGCTGCCTGGTAGATTCTAAGAGCTTCAGTGCAAAAAGGAACTTATAAAATTTGAATGCAAGAATGTAAGACTTCTTTCTTCGTACATTTCCTTTACAGTCCAAATAAGCAGCAAGCATTGAATCAAGCTTACGTCTTTCATATGGGCCCAGCAGCCTATTAGGCAGTTACAAACGTGTAACCTAGAATTACGCCATCATGACTGTTTCATATTCACAATCCCTAGTTTAGAGGATACATGGGGACGATGAAAGTCTCCCAATTCCCACTTACCTACCGGGAAGCACTCTGATTGGGATCTGCTCCTATATTCTTTGGAAGTAGCTGGTTGATGGTCCCATCCTCCCTCTTGTGAGTGACCTCTAGTGCAAGGAGTAATCGCAACAGGACCCATGCTTCTGGCTCTTGTAATAGTTATTGATGAAGAGAAAGGATGGGAACATAATTTTTCTGCTTCTCAATCAGTAGGGGAACAGACTCCCATTGATCTCAGTGACTGCTGCCCAGAAGCAAAGATTGGGGGGACTGGGCTGGGAACCAGTATGTAACTCTGTAACTATGATCTGTAACAATCCAACTGGATCTTGGCCCAGGTTCATCAAGAGATCCATGTAAACTCAACTAAACAAAACATTGATCTCAATTCATGCAGGCAACAAGTGCTTTGTTTTCCTTGTAGCCAATAAGATGGTCACAATGGGCTTTGGAGATTTTGTTGCAGTGTTTCATATTCTGGAAGCTATCAATTCCTGGCAGCTATAGTTTGCTTATCACCTCTAGAGTTTTACAATTTGAATAGGTGACTAGGGACATCTAGTGGACAACACTAAAGATTTCAATCTATACCAAATGAACAAGGTGATGATGAAGTACTGAAGCCTGAAACTGACTGAAAAGCTTAACAGACTTAATGTTAATTCTTTTTCTCCATTAAACTGGTTTATCGTGTACAATTCCCAGTTACCTTGGGCCAGCATGTGACAGCACACATGCACTGGGTATTACTGAGTCTCTCAGAGTTTGCCACTCCTTGTTTGTATGGTTTACCACCCTCACCCAAAATGTATCCTTTAAAAACATTCTGGAAAGCTGGAAGAATCATAGTATTTGATACCACAGAGAACT
The DNA here is from genome assembly GCA_030556195.1 of Anolis apletophallus. Taxonomy (NCBI): domain Eukaryota; kingdom Metazoa; phylum Chordata; class Lepidosauria; order Squamata; family Anolidae; genus Anolis; species Anolis apletophallus. Next base: position 89,366,532 of record JARBWK010000004.1, read on the forward strand.
GTAACAGGAAGAAGATGGACTGGCTCCCCATATCTTTGAATCTTGGTTTAGTGGAGGAAAGCCATGAAGATATCATCCATTTCCACCCAGGTTAGATAGCTGATTTAGTTCAACTACAACAAGCAATTTCTTAAAATGGAATATTTTAAAGGGAAAGCTTCATGTTCTATACATGTAGAATTAGACTGATGCAGAAAGTAGTCCATATGACACATTTTTCCTTCATTATAAAATGACAAACTGGAGAATAGGCCCCATTAGTACCTGCAAAATTGCAGGGGTTGGTGGGGCACACATATCAAGTCACCCACTATAACTACGAATGCCAGCCCATAAGCAAGAGTACACCATGTCAGCATCATTTCCAGTGGAATGTCATAGTGCATCTCATGGAGAATGTTTGGTAGATTTTACTGTATTTTACTGAATTAATTAGTACATATTCTTCTGGGAGTATTTAAAATTTAAAATAAATATAACCATTTTTTAAAAAGCGAATAAGATGAACACATTAGAGATCATGGGAAATATTCCAAGTAATAGTCTCATGACTCTGCAGTATTGGTGGTCGTTGGCAATATGTGTAACAATAAAGTAGACTGCAATTGCTTCAGTGTCTTTTTAAAAAACTTACATTCATGAGTGGTACAGAGCAAAAGGACAATGTGATAAATGAGGACTAGTACACTAGAGAGTTTGAGGCAGTGTCTTGTAAAAAAACCCTTTTCAAGTATCTAAGTGTCCCTGTGGTTTATTTAAATATTATTTTAGGGAAATCGTTGATTTACTTTTTCATCATTTTTGCAAGTACAGTGTTTAAGGAAAAATGTTTAAAATACACAACACTAAATATCCAATTAAAATATTCAGTAAGAGAGTAAAAAATCCCAATAGCAAGCAAATATAAATGTCAGACTGTGCTGGAAAAAATAGCTTAAACTGAAACTGAGTTGATGCTTTTTAGAAATACTGTATATACTCAGGTATAAGTGTAGAAATGTTGCTCACAAAAATCAACTAAAATATGGGGTGCTTTATTCATGGGTCAATGTAAGGAATGTACCTTAACTTTATGAAAAAGGAACCATTCTTTTCTCTGAATAGAGTGGCAAAAAGGCTGTCTGAAGATAACCTTAAAGTAGCACTGAACCACTTTACTGTCTTTATCATAGCAGTATTTTTAAACATTTTGAATGTAAATTGTGGAACCATAATTTAAATCCCAAATCCTTAACTACAGTATAGGTGAGCCAAAGACTATTAAAATACAATTAAAAGTCAGGAAATAAATATTAACAGCAAACAATAAAATAATAATAACTCAAGTGGTGTGCATTAGGATTGATTTTCTAGTGACTTTTAAATAAATGATGCAACTCTCTACCACAAAGAAAGCATTTTGGCATTTCAGCTGGCACAAATGTTACTAGACAAAGCTTTTATTAAGTACAAGAATGTTACTTCACATACTGTAGCTTCTGAGGCACTGATAACACTTAAATGTATGAAGTGAACAATTTGTGGAGATCATGTATTTAAAGAATTGGAATCTGCATCACGGGATCCTTGTTTTTTGTCTGTTGCGTCCACTTCTGAAAACCTCTTTTCCACCGTGATGGCTGTTGCTATTTCCAATGCAGATTGGGCTTGAAACATTAACATACATATTAAGTTAAGTAATGTATATTAGTACTTAAAAACAACCAGATAACTGCATTTAATATTTCTTTGTTTGTTGAATCAAGTGCCTAAATTAATACACACTTTATATTTTCTTTACCTCTGCATAGAAAGATTACTTTCTGAACAATCACTGTTTCCACCCCCCACCTCCAAATAATTTCCCAGTCAGTATGGAAAGTGGCCTTGCTCACTTGAGGATTCTGGGATCCATGAAAAGTAACTTTTTCAAGCTGTGCCGCTTAAGAGATTTGAAACACTATGGACTACAGTACATGAAATTTCTAGGCCGTGGTATTCCCACAATAGCAGCAATTTACTGATATAGTTACCCTCACCATTGGCACCTCTCCCAAGTGCTACACTTCAGCTTTGCAGATCCATTGTCCAATGGCCTTCCTTTGGGTTGCAGTTCTGCTGCTCCAGAGGTTTTGTTTTTTTAAAAAAATAATTTATTTAAAGCAACTCCACAACTGCAACAAAGTTTAGGTTAAGTGAATAAAAAATGAGTTACAGCAAGCGGAAATCAGGGGAGAGAAGGACAATCCTAACCATCTGATGTCATTTCTGTGCTGGCATCCCAGCACAAAAGTGAATCAGGAGATCATCACACAAGGTAAGTTGCAGGACTGTGGCATGATCAAGCACTGTTAACAGATGTTGCCCATCAGTAGCAGCGGATGGATTTATTGTAGAGAGGTGACAGACCAATTATGGGTTGTGCTTGGCATTATATGATAGGAACCAACACTGTAGAAACCATCCCAAGTTGGCTGGTGTAGCTGGTCTTCTGAGTAGTTTGACTCATATTAAGGATGCAACAGTTTTAAAGTATTTGAGAAATGAATTCTGATTTTTACTTCATTCATTAATTTTCACATTATTTGAGAGCTGGCTTGGTATGGTAGTTTGAGAATTGGACTATGACTTTGGAAACTAGGGTTTGAATACTTGCTTTACTGGAAAGCCATTGGGTGATTTTGGGTAAATCATACACTCTCAGAATCAGAGGAAGGTAAGGGCAACCCATCTCTGCACAAATTCTGCTATGAAAATTATGTGATAGACTTGCCCTAGGGTCTGTATAAGTCAGAAATGACATGAAAGTATGGGACTTTCTTCTTCCAACAAAGTTGGGTGAATAGAGCAGTTTGCCTTCCCCCCCTCCTCCCCAAAGGAGAGAATGGATGGTTTCAAATGAAACCATCCAGAGAAGGGTGCGCTGCCAGCACAGAGGCTGGCTACCCCCTTGGGTCCTCATTCGGACCTGTTCTTTAGGGGAGAAGGACATCTCTCTGGACCTCTCTCCAAGCAAGAAGAAGCCAGTCAACAAGGTCCATATTGGGGCCCTGGGGGGAGGGAGGTCTGTCCCCCTTTTCCCCCACCCAGGCCTGGTTGCTCTTTACCTTCATCCCCCCACTATTTTTCTCTTTCTGTAGGATGCTCTACCTACAAGCGAGAGAAGACATTTTCAAGATTTGGCACACATGGCCACAAATACATATTGTTTGGTCAGCCATCATACCGCGCCTTAAATGGGCTGGCAGTGGCGATGTACATCGGCTTGAAAGAGCCAGAAAACGTGTGAACTGCTCCATGCGATCCATTCTATTGCATTGCAATGGATCCTACATATCACACAACAACATTTCACATGAAAAGAAAACTCATTTATACCGGTCAGATGCTATCCATCTTTTCAACTTGGGCAATGATATATTTTTTATCAGATCTACATAAAGGGATTAAACTAATAGTAGAGAATTTGGTGGGGAATGGGGACTAGGTGGACACCTGCCCCCATTGGTGGTGAAAAATAGCTAGGAAAATACAAAGTTTGTATTCATACAAGGCCCCCACCTTTTACGGGGGTGAGTAATTTGCAAAAACACTCACTGGAAAGTTAGATAAGTGGTGAGGTAAGATTTGATGCCCCAGAAATGGGAGAGTCTGATATCAACATGTTCGAAAAGACTTCTGTCCATTTTCCTTAGCAGTTGCCCGGTTTTGGTTACCAGGGAAACTACTGTAGGTTTTCACCCCAGTTAGCCAAGAGGTATACCTGGCTGGGATACCTCCTCGGCTCTGTTCACCAGATTCTTGACACCTATTAGTTTAGGTTAAGGCATAAATTATATAGGTAACATTAAATAAAATTGCCCAAAAATTTGAACCCAAACTTATTGTGTATTTTCTCATTATTTCGGGGATGGGCAGGCAAACAGCAATGAACTATTTCTTTATTTCAGTGTATATGCCTTTCCATACTCTGTAGATAAAAGCACTATCTATTAAACCATAATTTTATAAGTGCATTACTTGAGCATCCAGAAAACTGCTTCACAATGCAAAAGGGTTCATGATCATTAATTATGTATTTTCCCCCTTGCAGGGCTCTATGACAACTATCCAACCAATGCAGAACCAGAATGCTGTGATGTCAGATGGGAACTATTATCAGATAACCAATCCAAAGGGACTATAAAAACAAGTGACTCGATGATGTGTCACGGGACATCACTTACAGTTTCATCAGCATCAAGACTGTGTAACAGCAGACTTAAACTGTGTGTTCTTGTATTAATTCTCTTACATACAGTACTAACAGTCTCAGCAGCACAGAACTCAACAGAACTGGGCTTTGGAGGCATAACAAATTTGGAAGACCATTCAACCAATGAGGAATAAAAGAACTGATCCATCTCCTCCCACAGGCACACAGCAGTCCCACACATACTGCAGTCAAACATGAGAAAATTGGGTCCTTTTGCCCTCCGTTAACTCCTCCAAAGGCCTTCTGGGTAAAACTCAACAGATGGGCCATAATCCAAACAAGGACACATCATATACAGCTTTTTATTGACTAAAAGGCTGTCTGGTGACTTAAATTTCTCGCACCATTTTATACACTGTGTTTTAATGTTTGGAGTTTCTTTTTTTGGTTTGTTTTTGCACTTGTTAATACAGGATTTTATTTTTTTCGGACAGTTTCTCAGAGCTAAACTAAGTCTTTTCACTGTCTTATCTATTTCTAGTCATTGTGTGTGTTCATCCAATAGTTCTGTCTTTTACGTCTTGTCAATTTCTATTAGAGAAAGAACTGCTGTGATTCCATGGCAAAACTAGCAGATTTTAAAAAATGAAACCAGCCCCCTAAATGGCCCTATTCCACACAAAAAGGTTCTCCTTCTTCTCCCCATCCCAAGTGCCCCAAAGCAGACAATGCCCGCTTGCTTTCTGTCTGTGTAATCACAATGAATGGGCACATGTCTCAGATGAGCCTCTGCCACTGTTGCATGTGAGTCTCCTGACTGGATAAACCCACTATGGGCGGAGGGCACGGAGGCTGTCAGAAGAATGAAGTGCTCTCCATAGGATGGTGAGATTAGTGAAAATTGTAATGTAAAGAAACCTATAACAAACTGTTGCTCCAATTCCCATTTTCAAAAAAGTCCAGTCCTTTTTCACTGGTCAGTTGAACAGGAGCAGCCTGGTTTAGAACATGGAATGTGAAAAACAGGTTAAGAGCTCAGCAAGTTGAGGAGATAGGAAGCCTTCAGAATGGTGATGAAAAGTTTGGCATTCATTGTGAATTACAGTTTTAATTCTTCTGCAGTCACTTAATTGGCACATGCCAATATAGAAATCTATAGGGGCAAAAAAAATATTTTCTTTTCCTGACAAAGCTGTAGAAGAATACCTTTGTAGGGTTTCATTCGGAGGCTGCCTCCACACATTGTGATTGCTGTGAGAAGGACGGTTTATTTCACATCACACATGGGTGTACATACATCTAGTGCACATATGACTGTACACCTGTCTTGGATTTGCTGGACCAACCAGAATCCCCAGATAAGTGTCCACTGGTGCATTAAGATGGATGTATACAAATGTCTGACATCTCTGTGGTTCTATCTTGCAGCAATTTAGTATGTGAAGCTCTCCTCAAATTGTTAGGTTCGGCTGGTCAACATACTACCTTCTAGGTGTTGATGGACTGCAACTCTCCCAGCAACCCTAACCAATTATATCCAATGGCGAGGAATGATAGAATTGGCAATTGAACCTCACCTAGAGGTTGTAGTTTGTCTATCCCTGCATTAAATATTACATTTATATGAAATCATCCTTGGAAGTGAAGGGGGGATGGCATTGGGAATGGAGAGGAGATAAAATAATACGTTTGTTCGCACAGCTGGGGCAAAATATATATTTCTTTTTCTTTAAAATATATCATTTTCATGAGTGTGCAATAAAATTGACATGTTGGGCTATGCGTAGTCAAGTGGGGTGGGGGATGAACAATCCAATTGCCTTTTTCATTGCTTTTTTGGGGGTAGGATCATATCACCTGCTGAGTGTATGAGAACTTGCTTTTTAAAAAGGCTTTTTAGAGTTTACACTAGAATAAATGGAAGGAAAAGTTAATAAGGGCTGTTTTTTTAAAAAAACTTTTCAATCCTTCCTGTTCTCTAACTACACTTGGAAAGTGCACTTTAGAGCTGTTTGCTGTGTAGCTGGGAGATGAAGGAAACAAAAAGATAGTAAATATTATCTTAGCTCTAATCTATTATCTGCATTCTAGCTATCAATACCCATCTTCCCTGTCCCCTTTCAAGAAGCATTTCTGTTCATCACTGCGGTATTGATATGCATTTTTATTCATGTTTTCTGGTTTGTGAAGTTCTGCAAAAAAAAAGAAAGAAAGAAAACAAAAGACAAGAACAAGAGAACAATCCCTTACTGCTTTAGCAGGTTAAAAATAATGCATTTGTTAAGATGTATAAGCCTAACTATTTTGCAAGACTTCTTGTTTTGATAGTGTTTTGCTATGACTGAGAATGAGGATCTTAAAATGACCTGTGCAAATACAAAAAAGCACGTAAAATGCAGTTTTCTAGCTTCAGTTTCTTTCCTGACCCTTTCCCCTTCTCTCCACTGTGCATGTGCACACAGAGGTATCCTATTTACGTAGCATTAAAACATGGTGCATTTTTTGCCTGGAAGAGCACATCTTATGAATGACGCTGGATATTGTGGGAATGCTTTGAAGACAGGTGGGGGTGGGTGGGAAAGAGAAAGCTTTAACCATTGATAGAATGTAGATTTCAAAGTATATCAAATCTATTACTAAAAGTAATGCAGCAATAACTGGGCTGCAGCACTGGAGGGATGTAGGTCACACAAGTCAGAAAGCACTTGGGTGCGCTCTTGTTCAACTGACCTCTTCTCCTGATATTAAATGTGTATGGTCAGAAAACAGTTTGTTATAAACCTTGATCTACCTCTGCTGTGCAAAGGCCATTCAACCACATCCATTCCTGTGGCATACATTGCATTGTTTTGGTTCATTCATGAACTAAACACATTCATCTTCTTCCTCTTCTTTTCTGCTTTCTGGTTTGTACTGTCCCAATACAGTAGGGAGTTCCATTCATCTCTAGGTTGAAGTAGTGTCTAAAGAACAGATGCTAGCTATATACTCAGATGGCACCCTATTTTGCCTCATGGTGACGTACTGCAGAGAATACCAAATGAAAAATCATTATTCCTTCTTCTCCTATGTCATTTTGTAAAATGTGTTTTCAGGGGTGGAGAACCACAGCTCTATCGCCCCTTGGCTTCAAGCTGTGAGTGGTATAAGAGGACAAGAGCTGAAGAAAAAAGAGTGGCAACTTTATCCCAATGCTTTCAAAAAGAGAAGCCAAACTATGAGTAAAATGAAGCAGGAAGCACAACCCGTTTCAATTAAAGACGTCATAAAATATCCCCTTCCTTTTCAAATAGGTGCCTGCAGTTACATGGTCTGTGAATTCTCTGTCATCATTTTCCCATTGCCCTTTCTGTCATTCATTCATTCATTTATTTTTTTAAAAAAAGGAATATCATGTTCCCGGGGAGCCTGCTGCTGTGATGTATGTTACTGTTTGAGCCAGGGTATTTCTACTCCAGCAGTGTGATCTGTATCTTTTTTTAGTGGCAGCTAGGAAATCACACATAGAGAAAAAAGGACTCTTTTTATGAAGTTCAGAGAAACGTAATCATGTATGATGCAAAACCTCATCCCATCCATTCCTCATCCGTAACAGTTTTCTTGGCACAAACCTGAGCATGCTTGATATTGTGCACCTATTACTTTTGCCCGAATAAATTTGCATCTTGCCACTGTAACTGCCATCTTGTTCCATTTCTCCTTGTACTGTAAAACTTGGACATACATGATGAACAACTGGCTTCAGAGAGACAATGCTCCAATATTTTACCATAATCTATAAAAATGATCTCTATTTTGCAATCATATAGAGCAGACTTCCCCACAATGTGTTTATTGTTTTATTTTCTGAAACAGAAAATGCCAGATTGTGCAATATATGAATACTGCAAAGCCAAATGTCATAGGTCACAATCCGAGTTCTATGTTATTTCCTTATTGCATTTACATTTGAGAATACATTATATTGACTTTTCCTTTCATTAAAGAGATAGAATACTTTTTTTGCAAATATAGCTATCCAAGGTTGTCCTTCCACACATTAACAAAAAGAAAAAGATGGCACGATGCTTAAGTTTCTTAAGGGACACAAGAGAGTGGCCAGTTTCAAATGAGTTTGTTGAAGAAAGAAGATGGATAGAGTTTCCAAGAAATTTTAGTATAGTGGCCCATAAACACAGAACTACAGGTAACTGACACTGCTCACCACACATAAGAGTTGGCAAATGTGCCTGGGAATTGAATAGTATTACATAAACAGATAAATACGCAAGTATGATGTAGTGGTTTGTGTGCTGGATATAACAACTCTGGAGACCAGGATTCAAATCCCAGCTCAGCCATAGAAACCTAATGGGTGACCTTGGACATGTCATGTTTCTTCAGAGAAAAGCAAAAACAAACCATTTCTGAACAAATCTTACCAAGAAAGCCCCATAAGCCAGAAACAACATAAAGGCCCCCAATGACAACAAGTAGTTTGAAAACAAATTTCTTAACCTCCCTGATTGGACATGTACACTACATTATGCTAAGTGGATAAAATGCATTCAGAAACAAGAAAGAGGACTGAATTAAAATGAATATCATTTTTCATGGGGCATAGGATAAAAGATCATATAAACTGATATAAACAAAAATGCCATGATCTTTGTCCAACTGCTGCTAGAGATCACATAAATAAGAGAAGGATGTGATATTTTATCTGCTAAAGCTGATGGAATATCAAGCTTTTGCAAACAAAATTGACCTCTAAGCAGCCTGGGAAAATCAGAAAGGCAATTTGTGCAAAACACCCTGGAGTGCCTCACCTGAGATTGCTATCATAACAGAAAAACACTGAGATAAGGACCTCTGAATCCTTGTTGTGTAAAATCAGCCTGTTACATTATCCTCCGTATTTTTAGTTGTAGGTTTTTCTATTGGAGTGTAATGTATGACTAATGAATGGTTGCTGGTAAGCAGCACAATCTGAAGTTCCATGAACTCAAGGAGAAAATGCACATAGACATATCACTAGGCATGTTGGAAACTGATGGGAATTTTAAAAGTTGTGACGCATTAGGGAGACTTTCTGTTCAAAACAAGGAACTGTTAAAAAAAATCTAAACTCTTAGATACATATAAAGTAGATCCTTCAATCCTGGCCTTGTACAAGTAGTAGGGATTCTAGCAGTACTATGACTACTACAACATTCACATGGTGAAGTTATCTTAAGGAGATACCAGAAAAAGCTGATGATACAGTGCATAAATTTAAAGCTTTAAAGGATAAACCAAAAATTTGCGGTTAAAATTTCAGTAGTCTGAATTCTGCATATTCAGTATCTTTCTCTGAAGTGTCACTTGCCCTTATAGTACTCTTCATCCGAAGTAGGCTGGCTTCTTCTGACTGTCCATCATCCTGTAGCCTCATTGTATTGCATCTGTAGGCCAAGCCACTTGACTCAACAGCATGCCAAAGTTCTCTCTCCACACTACCTACGTGTACAAAATTATCTATGCTCTCTATGTGTAGAGATGCTACTGTGCCTCTGTGAAAGATTCCTGACAACTGGTCAAATCATTATATGCCTGTGCTGAAAAACCATGATGCTGTTGTGCAGTCATGTGTCTGCCTGCAGTATCTTTTCAAATTTATGACAAAGAAATTTCTCATGTCTGCTGTAAGAAACACAGGTTGGCACCCATGGAATTATTGCCTTTCCCCTCTCAGGAAAGGAGGAAAGTTAAGGCAAAAGTTTGTAATGAGACACTCGGAGTCATGCCAAAGAGTTTTCCAGCCTCTTAGACTTGTACTCCCCTTTTTAGTGTGTGTGCATATGTGTCATTCACATACACACACATACGAATCTTCCCAGAAACTGGGGGATCCTGAGCATAAAATAAAAGATTTTTCTAATAGCTCATTAGAGTGGTGGTTCTCAAGTTTGTACTTTTGTGGGCTGTTTGAAAATTGCTGAGCTTCACAGCAGACTGTTTTAACAAATTTGGTAATTTGGTTTGTTGTACAAATATTCATAAATTATATTGTAATAACTATACTCTTGCCTTTCTAATGTAGTGAATGAATCTGTTTGGGAAACCAATTTCTGTGAAGCTGGGTGTAATGTCTATCAGCTTTAGCAGGAAGATAGGTTTAGAAAAGTGACCTTTAACTAGTAAATTATAAGAGGAAACTAGGTAGAGTGTGTCTGAATCAAATTATGGAAGACATGGGTCCTAGATAGGCGTCCAAAACTAGGATCCTATAGTAACACACTGCCCACACTAGATAAGTGGTGTTACTTTCTTTTCACATGCACAGGGAGTATGTGGTAGCAGTGTCAGAAGAAGGTGGCTAACAACCATATCCTCCCATTGGTCTTATTTTCCTTGTCTTATTTTCCTTACCTTGGTCATAAATGCTGCTGTTTTCTTCTTGCTGCCTTCACCTCTGCTGTTGGTGTAACTATATCTGTGAAGGTATAGGATCTAGGCCCTGTTCCTTAAAGCAGGTGGGATGGTCAAGAGTATCGTTTAAGCTGATGCATAATTCAAAACAATTAGAATAGGTAAATAATGAGTGGCAACTACCAGAGCTAGGTAGCAAGGTCCATTTTCTTTAAACTGAGCGTATATGCAAACTAGGAAACAATGTGTAAAATCTTTTCTGAAATGACTTGATGTGGTGGGAGCCCAAATTAAACAAGGAAAAGGCATCATAGACAGCAAGAATGGGGAGCATTTCAGAGGGTGATTTTGGTAACATGGGAGCAGCTGGGAAAGACTCAGTTTGGAATATGGGGCCTTCACTCCATTTTTCCCAGGTAAATTATTATTTCAGAATAAACTTCCAGAATTACCAAACCACCTAATTTTGTTACAGAACCAGGTGGAAGATTCACATGTGGTACATGTGTTGTGTGTTGTCTTTACCTGACCCACACATAAACAGAGATGGTCTGGTGAGACCTCAGTTCTTTTCAAGTCATTCTCCCTCTAGGACACATTAAATAGCCTTAGCCATTTCAGACAAATTCAGGAACATCACACTGGTGGGCTAACACAGCTTCTTCAATGATCTTTATGATTAAATGGGAAAGCATTTAACGTTCTATCAATAAGTGCAACATTCTGTCAACCACATCATGGTAGAATTGTATATGGGCTCTCTTAAAAGTGAGAACAAATCTAAAATATGAATTGTATTTGCTGCCCAGACTCTATGACACAAAAATGCTCTTTAAAAATGATAAGTTTGACCTTAGTTTTCTTACGACAGAGGTGGGTAGAATCTGTTGATTTCAGTTCTGCTCAGTTTTCATTTTTCCAATCTCAAGTTCATTTCACCCCAATTTTGTATAATTTTTTTAAAGTCCACACAAATATGTGTGCACATTTTCTAATGTACGCATTAATGTTCATGTTAAAGTATGTATTTTCCTAATATATACATTTTGTGCAAACTATGCATTTATACAATGGGTTCTTGTGTGTTATTTCCACGGCTCACTCATTTTTGTGCATTTTTCCCCATAATGTTTGCTTTTTGTACACATATTTTAACTACAGAAAGGAGTTTCCAAGTCACTTATTATTTGAAGAGATAGAAATGGTTGGTATATACATCTAGAGTCAATAAATCCCTGCAGCCCCATCTCTAATAATGAACGGCATCCTGTTGGTGACATAAAGCAGAGTTCTGGTCACTGTCGAGGGAAAGATTCATCACCTCCACCTCAGGAAACAATTGTCACTCCTTGAGGCTCATTGTCTTCCTGGTCTCCTTTCTTCATGGTTAGGGGAGGTCAGGGATGGTCCTGAAACATCTAACTATGCCCCTGTAGCCAGATAGATAACAAAGAGAAAAACCCAGCTCTGTCTCTATATGTCCAACAAGAAGGCATCTTCCATGACCCACCCAGGGTTCTACAGAATAAAGGAGGATAAAAGAAAATTATGTTGTTTCCTCCTGTTTCCTTACCTTAAGGAGGCAGGTGGGAGATGAATCATGTGAAAAATGAGGTGTGTGTGTGTGGGGGGAGGCCTTCCATCTGGAGAGAACTTCATATTCTTTCTCCCTATATGATCGAAAACCCGAGACTTATGCTACAAGAAGAAACCAGAGCATAATGAACTGGAAAATTCACCTAGCAACTTAGTTTCTAAATATATTCATGTTGAGATATGCAGAAGTAGCTACAAATAGATGCACACACAGATGTGCCAGATTAATACACTACATCTTCAAAGACTTATTGTGGTACTGTAACCTCTGTTTAAAAGGGAATAATGCAATAGTTAACTGTAGTAATTAAAAAAGGGATAATGGCGAATTTGGTCTTGGTTGGACAGTAGGATCTGGCTTTGCTTTTTCCATTTACTAAAAGCAACAAATATATGCTAAAACAAACTTGATTAATTATGCACATTTACCTTTAAATTTGTTCTTTCTATACAAACATTAAAACAATACACAGATGTGGTTAGATTCCCAGATTAAAATAATGGGACTGCCCAACATAGGAAATGCTCTGAAGCTCCCTATTATTTGCTCCAGATCTGTGGCAGTATTAGGATGTACACACAGAAATGCATCAAAGCATGCAGTCCATCTTCCTTTTGGCAGAACGCATCACAGCCACTAATGCCATATGACTTGAGCTAAATTGGAAATCTCTCTCCATTCAGGGTCTCACCCTGTAATAATAACACAAACTATACAAAAAGGTCAGTGGTTTTCAACCTGTGGGTCCCCATGTGTTTTAGCCTAAAACTCCCAGAAATCCCAGCCAGTTTACCCGCTTTCGGGTTTTCTGGGAGTTGAAGGCCAAAAACCACTGAATTAGGTCCAATTTGGCCATTCTCCATGATATCTGATCTGGGGTAACAAATCCTTTTAAGGCCCTTGACCAACTGCATACGTTTCATACCAGTGTTAAGGATATGCATAAAAATCCTATATGACCTGTCAGTGTAAATTTGCATACCCCTTAACTCAGTAGCAGAAAAGCTAAGAAACTGTGAGTGAATTGTGAAATATGTGATATGCCACCAGCAAGAATACCTCATGCACATGGGTGTCTGATGTGCATGGTGACCAACATGTACATTGGTGGTGTACATAATTAGGTAATAGAATTTAGTCATAGCACATATTTGCAATTCCAAATTCCATACAAGTCCACTTGCAAAGAGTCCTTTATCCATCAGGGATACATCCCAAGATCCCCCTCCTCACCATGAACACCTGAATACCTGACTATACCTTGTCCAGAAGCATACCATAGAACTGCATGGTATAGAAATACCTAGAATGGCCCACAAACACATCCAGGGGGTCATTGGAGATATTTTTTAGAACATAGGTAAGTGAAAACATGGATACTGAAATCATGAACAAGAGGGTTATATTGTATTTAATTCTGCTAAATAGCCTTTCATGTGACTAGATCAGGATTTAGGGGACTCTCCTCATCGAGAGGGCAGACTGGATAGGTGAGATCTCCAATGAGCCATGAACCCCATGGGGTGCGCCTGAGCCAACCACCCTATATGTCTCAATTACCCCCCATTTTCCCTACCTATTGTAGGGGTAAATGTAGGAAAAGGTGTATGCTGTCCTGAGCACCCTAGAGGAATACATAATAATATCTATATAAATAAAAATGTAATGTTTGTTTGTGGTATTAACATAACTAAAGAAACCACTGTATGAATTGACACTAAATTTGGACACAATACACCTATCAGACCAATGAGTGACCATCACTCATAGAAACACTGGAAAACTCAGGGGAAGAGACTTTAAAAGCAAAAAAAAGATGTATTACAACATATGTACATAACCACATATAAATACACACACACACACACACATATATATATACATACACATACATAAATATATATATACACACAAAGCACATATACACAGACTGAGCCCCAGCAATGCCTGACAGGATGGCTAGTAAAGATAATAATTGGTTTGCATTTCAGTATCATTTTTCCACTAATACAGCTTTTCCTATGAAAACTATTTCAAAAATTTTAAAAGATATATAAGATGAAAAGCTGTTCTAGCCGGGACCAGAAATTAGATTTCCCACATGACAGTAGGCAAGGCTACAAATAAAGAAAGCCAATTATCAAAAGGGAAGGACACACAAGGAAGGGAAAGAGGAGATGAGACCACTGGGATCCTGACCAAATTGTCTGGCTGCTAGAGACCTAATGTTTATGCTGCTCCTAGATTTGTAGGATTTATGATCTTTACGCATGTAAAGATATGGCAGGATTCTTCAAGGGCAGAAACATGAACTCTTGGATAACTACCCCAGGTCAGGATTCCCAAACATTGGGGAAAACTATGCAGATGACTCCTCAGGTATGTAACAGATACCTAATATGACCTCTTTCACATGACTGAATAAAATCCCACATTTTCTGCTTTGAACTGGAATATATGGCTGTGTGGACTCAGATGTATTTATTTATTTATTTACCGTATTTATACCCCGTCAACTTCTCAACCGCCGAAGGGGGATTCAGGATGGCTATCTGTCCCTCAGGATGGACAAATAACCCAGTTCAAAACAGATATTGTGGGATTTTCTGTCTTGATAACTTGGTTTATATGGCTGTGTGGAAGAGCCCTATGACTGCTTTTCCATCATCAACATCACCATGCGGCAGACACAATGATATGTTCCCAATTACACATTTCAGCACATTTACTGAGAGATTTGCTCATTCACATTCTAATCATTGTAGAGTCTATCTTATGGCTGCTAGATCTTTAGGAAGCCATGGAGCTAATTGGGCTTGACAGCATCATAAAGGACACTTGAGACCAATGGTGATGACTCCCGAAGATGCTTTCCACCTTCCATAAATCTCTCAGAACAGAAAAGTTTAATTGGTTAAACATTTCTATGAAAGGTAACATCCAAGGTCAATCTAAATTTCACCTGGACGTGTGAGGCTATGACAACAGTTTCATCATATCATTTTGTGACTAAACTAAGGTAGAGTTGGCAGGTGGAGGATATAAAACAGGAATGTGGGATGTATAATCCTTAGCCAATATAGCCAAGAATGAAGGGTGAACATTGGAAACCAACATCTGGAGTTCAAAACCTTTCTAGTTGGCATATGTAGCATTTTTCCAAAGAGCTATAATGCCAGCCACAACTACGCTGATCCTATTCTTTTAGCAAAAATATTTTCTGTATGTTCTCTTCCCATTGGCAAATGTTTTTTCAATACTTTATATCTTAATCCCATTGGCGATAACAGGGTTTGTGTTCTTCTCTTAACTTGTTACATATACTATGCTAAGTATCCCAGCCTCTAAAATAGTCTTTGTATCTTGGGAGAGCCCACGCATTTCTCTGCATTTTCCAAGTCAAGAAATACTTAGATATGGTTTGCGATTGCTTTCCTCTGAATAGAGCCTAATCCTATTTAATCTCTGAGATTTGAGACAGGATTTGGTGTCTTCTGAGTATTTGGGCCTGTGCACCTATAAACAGGGATATTTAATTAGGAATTCAGAACTGTAAGAACTATTAAAAAAAACCCCAAATTATAGTGCTATATAACACTGCAGAAGTAGGCAAGAGGGATTTTCTCTGCTAAATCATAGTACTTGTGTGTCTGCTTTTTCAGAAGCAATACAAGAAAGAAAATTAGAGATACTAACATTTCAGAGAATGGGAAAAGTCTGTACTGTGCTGGACCACCAAAGTGAGTATGATAAGCAAAGTTGTTGCACATGTTCAGGCAGCAATAACAGCAGTCTATCAGAATCGGATAGTTCATCACAGAATGGCTCTTGATTAATGATAGGAAGGGAATAAGGACCTATGCCAATGTGTAGATTGTAGGCATGTAAGTAATGCTCCATTAAATGGAAGATGAGATTATGGGAAAGATATCTGGCACAAGTAATTCCAGATCCCTAAATGTGAAATGAAGCTCTGGGATGCATGAGCTATACTAGGAGACAGTAAATTTCAAGTTGAAAATTATTTTGGGTTGGATAGAATGTGGATCATATGAGGTGACAAAGTGTCATCTGTAGACCTTCACTTATTTCTGTTTCATTCACGTTGTTGAAGTGTCTCAAAATATCCATGAGTGTTGGTCTAGGAAATGCTAAGAATGAACTGGGACTACTCTTTGCCTTGGCCTGACTTTGTGCCAGCATTGAGGCTATCCCTGTCCTGAAGAAACTTTAGATGTGGTGTAACGCATCTTTTTCCTTACCTCCTTCTCTTTTTGGGTAGTGCTATTCTTCTGGTAGATCGATGTTTCTCAACCTGTGGGTCCCCAGATATTTTGGCCTTCAACTCCCAGAAATCCGAACAGCTGGTAAACAGACTGGGATTTCTGGGAGTTGTAGGCCAAAATACATGGGGACCACAGGCTGTGAACCACTGTGGTAGATCTTTGCCTGCAGAGCCATTGAAAATTGTTGACAGATCTTTATGAAGAAGATCCTAGCTGCATTTCTTTCAGTGTCTAAGTTTAAACCCATAAAGCTGTCACAACTTTGAGTTAAGGTTGATAAACTGATCTAATCCCTTTATCAGGTAAAAAGGTCCCTTGTTTGAATGTGAAGAGATGAAAAAACTGACTAAAGCTGGATTAGTAATAGTATTTCAGAATGCATATCCTCCCTATCAGCATGTGCGGCAGTTTTTGAGTTTTCTAAACGATTCGATTTTTTCTACTTTTTTCCTTTTTTAAATTAAATACTTTTATTTAAACATTTGAAACGTAATACACACATCTTATTTCACCTTCTATTCCCAGATCTATACCCCCTCAACTCTCCTCTTATTTATATACTATACTATAATACTAAATAAGCCAGTTTATTTATTTATTTATTTATTATTTGCATTTGTATTCCGCCTCTTCCGATAAAGACATACTAGTGAAAACACTCATGCCGATTCACGAACAAAATAAAGCAATGCCAGTCATTAAAACATTGGTTAAGAAAAACGGTGAGTCAAACTGCAAGAGGCGTTATATGTTAACCAAAGGCCTGCTTGAAAAGGAAGGTCTTACAGGCCCTGCGGAAGGGGGCGAGTGGTTAAGATTGTAAACTGCCCACAGGTTGCGAACTACTGCTCTACATTATTCTAAATTTAATTTTTATCAATTACATACAATTATTGTAATGTATTCATAAATCACTCAACCCATTTGAAAAACATTTTTGAAATTAAGGCAAGAACCGGCTCAATTTGTACAGGTACCAGCCTAGTTCTGGTGAAAATCTGCTACAATTGTTTTGTGCAAGCTCCTATCCAGTGCCTTTATGCCAAATTATTACACAAAATTATTTTGAGAAAAATACAAGTTTCTCCCATTTTTGTGTTGCTGTTGTAGATGGTTTACACCAAAAGCCTCTAAAAATGGACAGTAGATGGAATGCCTTTTTCACTGAGGAGACAAGTTTTCTCATCAAGTATGAAAACATCTGCAAATATTCTCTATATCCATTTTTGGGGTTAAAAAAGCCAGAGCAAATATGCTTAGGATCAGGGCGCATATGGAAGCTGATCCCACTAATTACTGCAAGCTCTGTATTTGGCTCGGATAATTCAACAGGGGAGAATGTTCAAATCTCATATGAAGCAGAGTGCCTTTAGCATCTTTATTATTTGTATGAAAAAAATGAGAAAGCTCCAACTCCACACACAGCTCCTATCATCAGAGCATGAAAAAATTACCATGCAAATGAGAAGAGGCATTTGCAGGTCCTCACATTTTTAAAATGACATTTTCTACCGTTCTATATGTGTTCCCTTCCCTTTTTCTTTGACTGAGCTCATAAAGTCTGGATATCAGTAACCAGCTCAAAAGAAGATACATTCCAAATTGCCACTAGTTTCCTGGTTATTATTTCAGATATAGTATTGGCTGCTGAATGTGTAAGCCACTTGCACGTTCAGATATTGCTATGACTTCAATGAGTAATTAAACCCTGTCAAGACCCTTGGCAAATAAGGCAGATTTGCTTTATTATCTCAGTTCTAGGAGGCAAAAAAATCAAAATCCTAGCCTAAGGCCTCCATGTGAAATGTGTCAGGTATCATCTTGAGAGCCTCTTATCTGGAGCCAGAAGCATAGGCAAGGTTTTCAAAATGACTGCAATCAGAATCATTGATATATTTTAATAATTTTTACAAGGGAGTGTTTGCTCATTTTCTGTGACTCTACAAAAGGTAATATGAGCCAAAGCTTTTAAGTCTGATGTGAACAACCTGTTCTCTCCAATTGAGCCTCACTCTTGGTTTTAATATACAGAGAAATACAGATAATGAAAAAGGACAACCCTTAAGTCATGTTCTGTAACAGTAAACATATTTTCAGGAATGCTTCAATTGCCATTTTAAATTCATTTTGGTTTTTAAAATATCGTTTAGGAAGGTGATTTTAAAAATGTAAGCACCATTTTCATCTTTTCATAATTAGACTACAAATTTGATGCTTGCAATTAAAAGATTTGCAGTTAAACACAATTACTTTTACTGTTATTCCCAAACTACATGATAGTGAAGATATGTGTAGTATGGCTAGCATTTCAGCAGTAAGTACTGATTACAGCACTTTCCAGATCTATCCTGTGAGGTATGATCCCTGTTCTGAAATTGCCTTGTAGACATGCATGTCATTGGATTGAGTACCAGTTTTCCCTGTCAGTATTGTTCCTTTAGTTCATACACCAAACAGTTTCTGTATCTTTTAAAACTGAAATGATTTAAAATGGCACAGTAAGCCACTTTGTATTGTAATATTTACATTTATAAGTCACAAAACATTAAAAAAATATTTAGAAAATTGCTCCTTGGGCAGCCAGGGCTGGAAGTGGCCCTTGGAGGTGGTGGTAGCACAGGCGAGAAGGGCAGTGCAATCCAGTTCAGCCCGGTCCTGGTGCTTGGTTTTCAGGAGGGGCATCTTACGGGGCAGGTAGGTGGAGGGCTCTGGCAGGCATTTATTTATTTATTTCAGTATTTCTACCCCATCCTTCTCAACCCCCATTGGGGGACTCAGGACGGCTTACACTTGGCAACAATGTGATGCCGCTACATATAACAAATGCAATAGTACAACAACAATTAAAACAATAAATAGAACATTAATTGAAACAATAAAAACAGTATTGTCAGCTGTATCACCATGTCACCACTGGGCCCGTGCTGCCCTCCAACTGCTCCGACAGCAGCACCTGCAAATGGGCCAGCAACTGTGCATTGCCTTATTATTATTATTATTATTCCCTGCCTCCATCTCCCCAAAGGGACTCGGGTGGCTTACAAAGGGAAAAGCCCAAGAATTGCAGGTTAAAACATGCACAGTAAAATACAATCAACAACAATAAATCAATAAAAACATCATAAACAGGCAACATCATAGAAACAATATCATGGCTGAACAACAAGTTGATGCTCTTCTATTCCCATCAGTCCTTCTCTACTACTCTTTAGAATGGAGCCTTGATTAGATTAGCACTTGGAATAATTTTCTCATTTTAGAATAGAATTCTTATAAAAATAGCTTTACATTGTTTCTCTACAAACCATTGGTGCCTTTTATCCTTGATCAGTATGTCTATCCACTGCTTGCACTAAATAAGAACAGAATTATAACAAATTCAACTCTTACAGTACACCACCATAAAAACAGTTTTTGTTAAAATCAATTTCCAAAGGGTTTCTGCAAGAAATATTTGTCGCCCAAAGGAAAGCAAGGAAGAGTCCCTCCTAACTTCCCTAGGGAGGGAGTTCCAAAGTGTCTGAGCACTGACAAAACATCCTTTGCCCTTGTTCCCAACAACCATGCCTTTGAGAGTGGTGGAAGAGGGAGAAGTGCTGTCCTTACAAATCTTAAAGTTCAGGCTGACTCAGATAGGAAGATACGATCCTTCCAATAGCCTTGGCCAAATACAGGACTTTATAGGTCAAAACGGTTCTGGCCCAGCTTACTTGTCCAAACATATCTCCCCTTATGTCCCACCTCGAAATTTACGATCCTCCGGGGAGGCCCTGCTCGCAAAATCCCACCTTTGTCGCAAACACGCTTGGTGGGGACAAGGGACAGGGCCTTCTCAGTGGTGGCCCCTCACCTGTGGAACTCGCTCCCCAGCGAAATAAGGTCAACTCCTTCCCTCCTTTCCTTTAGAAAAAAGCTAAAGATGTGGCTTTGGGACCAGGCGTTTGGTTGATGTGGGGCAGTGGACGGACAATTGATTAATGACAGGATCGTGGAGGTGAACTGTGGATTTGGTTTGGACAGCCTATGAGTGTGGAACGGGGATCATGTTGGTTAATTATTGATATTTGATTGTTTTAATCTGTTTTGTAGTATTTTATGATAAGTTGTTTTGTCTCTTGTGTACGCGGCATCGAATTGTTGCCTTTTTGTTAGCCGCCCTGAGTCCCCCTTCGGGGGTAGAGAAGGGCAGGTTAGAAATAAATGAAATAATAATAATAATACCAACTAGGTGTCTGAATGGCACCTAGTAATAGATGGACTGCAGAGCAACAGAGGATTATGCACTCCCTGTAAGCAGCACTCATTCGTAATCTAGCTGCAATTCCTTTGACCAGCTAAACATTCTGAACACTCTTCAAAAGTAGTTCCACAAGGAATGTATTACAGTAATCCAATCGGAATGTAACTAAAGCATAAGTCACCATATCCAAACCAGATGTCCCTTGGATGGATGTACCTGGCACACTAGCTTTAACTAATCTAGAAGCCTATAAGAACTGTGAATCTCCATATTCAGATGTAGTGTAACCCCATCCAAACACAGGGTGAATCCCTAATTCTTTGAGCTGCCTTACAACTGACCAGGAATATCTCTGACTTGTTCAAATAAAAATTGAGTTTCTTTCCCCTTAAACAGTAAGGAATGGTTTAGTACTTTGAAAAGCAACCCTGGAATTAGATGGAAATGAATAATAATGCTCCATATATCAGTAGCATACTGGTGAGATTGGATTCCAAAACTCCAGACAACCTTCAGATATATGTTAGATAGCAAAGGGTACAAAACAGAACCAACAAAATCAGAAAAGTCCCTCCTAGGACCGCCTGGCTTCCACTCTCTGGGAGGAAATGGGGCCACTGAAAAGCAGTGCCTCTAAGTCCCACTCCAGGAGATTTCCCAAAAGATATCGAATCCTACTGAGAGCTCCATCCAAAAGGAAACACTCCTCATGTTTAGTTCCTTGCATCCACCAAGGTGACTAAAGCAATCCTCATCTCATGATCAGACCTAAAGCCAGACTGAAATGGATTGAGATGACCTGGAGACCATCACATGCTCCAAAACCTTGCCCCCAAATTGAAGTACTGGTGACTATTTCATTGAGATGGAAACACCCAACAGTTAGAAGAGACAGACAGACAAGATTTATTACAGTCAATGACCAGCATAAAAAATGTACAAACATCAGGATGTACAAACATCAGGGTACACATACATGTACAAACACATGTACTAGAAAAGACATTTTCCAAAGTTTTCTGAACTAGAAAATAAAGTGTGTCAATTTTGGATAAAATTTAGTATGAGTTCTTTCAAACAGCACCCACTCTTCTACAAAATGTATCTTCTTATTTCCCTGACCCTTTGTTGCTATCCTTTTTTTAAAAAAAAGACTGTTTCAGAATGGGTTATTATAAATATTTTGTACTTCTTTTGGAATGTGCAAGGTTACTTAATGTTTGAAAAAGAGTTAGGAAGAAGATGAAATATTAAAGTAATAAGCTGCTTAATAAAATAGTATTTGCTCTAGTGATGTATGTGTACAACAAACTCCTGCAAAGATATATGTGTGAGAAGGGAAGAAACAGTATTTCATTGAGTAGTCTGTCTTCCTCTCATAATCTCAAGAGCACACTCAGTTATATAAGCAGGGTGCATTGATGGCTGTTTATTCCATGCTCGCATATCACCATACCTTCTTTTGATACTCTCCTTATATCTAGAAGGACACCTGTGTTTTCAGATAAATTGCTTTATCAAAAGAAGAGGAGGAGGAAGAGGAGGAGGAAGGTGGGGGTAATGGCAAGGTTTACTGGAACCCACTCAATTTGTCAACTATCGGCCAATTTCCAATCTCCCCTATTTGGGCAAAGTCCTGGAACGTGTGGTGGCCTCACAACTCCAGGAATTCTTGGTAGACACTGATTATCTGGATCTGGCACAGTCTGGCTTTAGGCCGGGACATGGTACTGAGACAGCCTTGGTCGCCTTAGTGGATGATCTACACTGGGAACTCGACAGGGGGAGTGTGTCCCTGTTGGTTCTGCTGGACCTCTCATCGGCCTTCGATAACGTCGACCATGGTATCATTCTGAGTCGCCTCGCAGGAATGGGCCTTGGGGGTACTGCTTTGCAGTGGCTCCAGTCCTTCCTTGAGGGTCGGTCCCAGAAGGTGTTGCTAGGGGACTCCTGCTCAGCCCCATGGCCATTGTACTGTAGGGTCCCGCAGGGTTCAGTACTGTCTCCTATGTTGTTCAACATATACATGAAGCCGTTGAGGGAGATCATCCAGAGTTTCGGGGTGTGGTGTCATCTGTAGGCAGATGATGTCCAACTCTGTCACTCCTTCCCACCTGCTACTAAGGAGGCTGTTCAAGTCCTGAACTGGTGCTTGGCTGCTGTAACAGACTGGATGAGGGCCAACAAATTGAAACTAAATCCAGACAAGACAGAGGTACTCCTGATCAGTCGTAAGGTCGAACAGGGCATAGGGTTACAGCCTGTGCTTGACCGGGTTACACTCCCCCTGAAGGTACAGGTTCGCAGTCTGGGAGTGATCCTGGACTCATCGCTGAGCCTGGAGCCCCAGGTCTCGGCGGTGGCCGGGAGAGCTTTTGCACAGTTAAAGCTTGTGCGCCAGCTGTGCCCATACCTTGGGAAGTCTGACTTGGCCACGTTGGTCCACGCTCTGGTTACATCCTGAATAGACTACTGCAACGCTCTCTACATGGGATTTCCTCTGAAGACTGCTCGGAAGCTGCAATTAGTCCAACGTTTGGCAGCCAAGTTACTAACAGGAGCGGGGCACAGGGAGCATACAACTCCCTTGCTGCGCCAGCTCCACTGGCTGCCAATTAGCTTCCGGGCACAATTCAAAGTGCTGGTTTTAACCTACAAAACCCTATATGGTTCATGCCCAGTTTACCTGTCCGAACGGATTCTCCCCTACAAACCATCTAGAACATTAAGATCCATCTAGAACATTAAGATCCATTTGGCTTATATGAAGGACCTAAGGCCCTTCTGATCTGGGAGATCAGTGTTTCTTTTGATTCTCCTTGGATGGACTAAGTTATAGTTTTTCACTGCTGTACTCTGAGAAGGAGGTGGTTATTTTTTTTGAGAAGTTAATACTGCATCTAAACTTCTGCGTTCTCTCAGTACAGTGTTAAAACATATTTTGGGCCATGGTCTACACTCCCATATAATGCATTGGAATAACTGCATTGAACAGAATAATATGAATCTATACTACCATATAATCCAGTTCACTGTAATTAATCTGCATTCTGAAACTGCATTATGTATCAGTGTAGATCCAGCCATAGAATATCTGGCTGGTAAAATGGCTGTGACAGGGGTGGCCAGGGACAGCTGACCTACTGAAGGAGAACTGGTGCTCTCCCTTCTCTGTGAAAAGACTTGACCAATCCACAGGTCAAATCAAAATCCATAATTTTAGCCCCTAAACTTGATTTATATTTCACTCATATACATATGCCAGCTCTAAGACATAAGATGATTTTAACTTTTTAGTGCAAAGCAATTTTGCATTTCTAACAAGCAACATATTAGGTGATAGTGTGATCTAGATTTGCACAGATTCACCCGTAAGAATGACGCAATACTTCATTTTCTTTGCAAAGGACAAATTGATAAGGAGTCTACCTTGACAGGTAAACAGAAATTAGAATTTGGGGCAATAATACCCAGAATCCACTGACTGGGAGCATCTGGAAGCTGTAGTTGAAAATTTATGATTCCAAGCTTCCTTGGTAACCAATAAACTCACATGTGATATAGTGGGCCCACTTCAAAAAAGACTTTCTTTGATTTGGCATTCCAGAATTGCTGGATATACACTGACATATAAAATCCAGATTATCTGCTTTGAATTGGATTATATAGCAGTGTGGACTCATATAATCCAGTTCAAAGCAGATTATCTATATTATCTGTTTTGATAATCTGGATTATATGGCAGTGTAGCTCCAGTCTATGTAATCAAATTCAAACATTTGGAATAGCCATTGTGTTATCACTAGAATTCAAGTATCCCAATAAATAAGTATCTTATTTTATGAACTGGATGAAGGATATGACTCATTATTGCACTGAAGATTGAATTGGATCACCAAGTTATCCTTTTGTCAGCCTCCAGACTCTCAGTCAGGCTGGATCTACACTGCCCAATATCCCAGGAACTGATCTCAGATTATCTGCTTTGAACTAGATTATATGAGGGCGCTTCCAGGCAGGCCCTATATCCCAGGATCTGATCCCAGCTTTTCTTTTTATTTTATTTATTTATTTATTAGATTTGTACACTGCCACTCCCAGAGGTTCGGGGCAGTTTACAACACAATGTGACAAAAATACAGATAGATTAAAATTCAATAAAACAGTAAAATTCAACAAAACACAATAGAAGGTGGGAATCATGGGCATTCAAAAGCCTGCCTAAATAGGTGTGTCTTGCATGCTCTGCGAAAGGTGTTCAGATTTCACAGAGCTCGTGTCTCTGGAGGCAGTGCCTTCCAAAATGTTGGAGTGATGAGGGAGAAGGCTCTTCGCCTAGTTGATGTCAGATGAAAGGATTTCACACTGGGGATGTTTAGAAGATTCAGGTCTTCTGAGCATAGTGATCTCGTGGGAGGGGGGGGTCTTTTTATCCCAGATTATTTGACAGTGTGGGCTCATATAATCTTGTTTAAAGCAGAAAACCTTCGATCAGATCCTGTGATATAGGTCCTGTCTGGAAGGACCAAAAGTCTACACTGCCAGATAATCTGGGATAAGCATATAATCCGGGATCAGATCGTGGGATATAGGGTAGTGTAGATCCAGTCTTAATTTCCTGTTCAGTAGTTTATTTAAGAAACTCAATGCAGAAACACAAAATGAGAAATGGTACAGACTCTAATGAGATCAGATCACATTGCTTTACTTAAAACGATAGATTCATTTAAATTACTAAGCATTGCACACAACCTCACACCACAGTCAAACAAATAAAGTTTCTTACTCCTAAATGTATTACTTACAAGGTTTACAAAATTGCAAACGTATCCTAGTTGGTGTTAAGTGGCCATTGCGCTTTCTCTTACATGATGGAAAAGGTCATTTCAGGAAGGAATATTTGAGTCAGATCAAAAGTCTCTCTTCCTGGCAGAAGAAAGGCACAGATTGGAAGGAGTACAGCTAGATAGCTTCTTAGACTAAAGTCTGGAGACTACCCGTTGTGGTTTACTACTTGTAGAAGGAAATGTGCCTGTGAAATCGACAAAAGAGCAAACCCTACTACAGGATATTAGGAAAGTTGAAACAAAGGCCAACACATAACTGCTCCCTCTTCAGGAAATAAAGGAGACAGGAAGGAACATTGGGATCCGAGTGTAAAGAAAGGGCAAACTTTAAAAAAAGAAAGATATAAGCGGCACTTAACCTTTAACATCCTAGCTCTCTGTGATACCACATGTTATACCCAGGTGTGGAAATATAATCTGTATCTTTAGTTTAGACACAAAAAATATGAGTCCTGGATTTTTCAGATCCCTACATATGACTATAAAATAGCGATGTTGCGAAAGCCTGAGTTTATCTGGCTCACAATATGAATTTGATCCACTTGTAAAGTTAACTTGTGTTACAAACTTAACAACATTTCTACCCAATGTAATTTTTTAAAATTAAAAATATAAATCTAAATACATGCACAGCCAATAGTAGTGGTTTGAATGTTGGATTTCAATTTTGGAAACCAGGGTTTGAATCTCCATCTGAATGACCATTGGAACCCATTCAAACAAGTCACATTCTCCCATCCTCAGAGGGAGGTGAAAACAACCCTCTCTGATCAAATATTTTCAAGAACATCCCAATATAGGTT
Source organism: Anolis apletophallus (assembly GCA_030556195.1). Classification (NCBI taxonomy): domain Eukaryota; kingdom Metazoa; phylum Chordata; class Lepidosauria; order Squamata; family Anolidae; genus Anolis; species Anolis apletophallus. The sequence continues at coordinate 89,392,869 of JARBWK010000004.1, forward strand.
AATCTTAGGGTTGCCATAAGTTGTAAATAATGTGAAGGCACACAACAACAACATGCATTTATGTGTAAGCTGCTGACACTGAAACAGAAGCTAGATGGCCATCTGCTGGGGGTGCTTTGATCATGCCTTTTCTGCATGGCAGGACACTGAATTGGTCTCCCAACTTTATGATTCTATGATTTGAGTCCTGCATAATAATATATTAGTCTCACTGATAGAAATTTTAAAAATAAAGCTTACAAGTTAAGACTGGAATTTATCATCACTTACCCAGGAGTAAGTGATGATAAATTGATTACAATGGAGCATACTTCTGAGTAACCATATGTAGTATTGCATAGTAGTATTGCATAGTAAATATCCTTAAAATGGTATGAACCAGTCTAAGCATGGTTTTCATTTAAGGTCATATTTAGGCGATCACTCATTGTCTGAGTATGATGGTCTTCTTAGCATAGGGTCTTGGAGGTTGGTCCGTAAGTTACTGTGGAATCCATGTCCTTCTACAGTGAGAACATTGGATTTCAGGTGAAAGGCAGTCCAGGTCAGGATTGGCTTGATGCACCTTCTTCTTGGCACGTTCCTCCCTTTCACCCTCAATTCGTGCCTCTTCAAACTCCACAGCACTGCTAGTCACAGCTGACCTCCAGTTAGAACACCCGAGGGTGGCCAGGGCTTCCCAGTTCTAAGTGTCTATGCCACAATTTTTAAGGTTAGCTTTAAACACATCTTTAAATCAGGCCCGGATTAGCGGACTGTGCCGCCCTAGGCCTCCCTGTCTAAATGCTGCCCCCCGGGGGGTGGGCCTCTTGCGGGAGGTGGGGCCGGCGCGAGGGACAAAGCGCCGGGGGAAGTCCTGCCCCTTGGGTGACTGACTCGGCTTTCCCCCGCCCCGCCGCCTCCTTGTTCGTGTTTGGGGTACGGGTGAGCGAGGCGGCGGCGGGGAAAGCCGCGTCAGTCGCTCTAGGGGTGGGACTTCCCCTGGAGCTTTGTCCCTCACGCCGGCAGCGGCTCCTCCCCTCCTCCCTTCAGTGAAGGGAGGAGGGACGAAACCGGTGTGAGGGAGGAGCCGCGGGAAGTCCCGCCCCTGGAGCAACTGACGCGGCTTTCCCCGCCGCCGCCTCGCTCGTGTTTGGGGCACGGGTGAGTGAGGTGGCAGCAGGGAAAGCCACGTCAGCCGCCCCAGGGGCGGGACTTCCCCCCGGCTCCTTCTCCCTCATGCCGGTTCCGTCCCTCCTCCCTTCCGCCACCTCCTCCTCCTCCCGCAACCGAAAGGAGGGCGCGAGGAGGCGGCGACGGAAGCCGCACGGCACCGGCCCTGGCCGTGCAGCTTTCGTCCACCTCCTTGCGCCCTCCTTTTGGTCACGGCAGGAGGAGGAGGCGGCGGATGGAAGCCCCACGACCAGTGCTGTGTGGCTTCCGTCCGCCTCCTCCTCCTCCTCCCGTGACCGAAAGGAAGGTGCGAGGAGGAGGAAGGGAAGTCCTGCCCTCCTCCTCGCCACCTGGGCCGCCCCCTTGCATGCCCGCCGGCGGGGCAGGGCTTCCCTTCCTCCTCCTTGCTGACGCCGCCTCCTTCCTTTGCAAGGGGGCGGCCCAGGTGGGCGATGGCGAGGGGAGGGCACCATTTCCTCCTCCCCGACCCCTCGCAGCGCTCTCCCCCCGCCCTCTCCCGAGGTATGATGACTTGAGAGAAAGAGGGCAGGGGGAAAGCGCTGCGAGGGGGCGGGTTTAAAAAAATATATTGTCGTGGCCTAGGGTGGCCTTATGGGTAATCCGGGCCTGATTTAAATCTCTTTTCCTTTCCACCAGCATTTTGTTTCTGTTCTTGAGTTGGGAGTAGAGTAACTGCTTTGAGAGATGGTGATCCAGCATTTGGACAGCGTAGCCAGTCCAGTGGAGTTGATGGTGTAGGAGCATCACTTTATTGCTGTTAGTCTTTCCTTTTTCTAGCACGCTGACATTTGTCCACCTGTCTTCCCAAAACATACACTTGCGAAACGTGGACTGTCTACAGACATCACACTCAACTGGAACGATTCCATCAGTGTTGCCTCTGAAAAATGCTGCAAATTTGAGGTCATATTGCTATTGGATTTAAAATATCAGAGATAAACCCATTCTGGGAGGTCTGACTTTTTTTAGTTCACTTCCTATCTAAAACAACCGTCACTATTTATGTTTACTATCCAGAATCACATAATAAATTTTCACAACTGCACAAAGCATAACCAAGAAAAAAATTAAAAAGCAGGCATTTCCTTTTTGACCAATGAAAAAACTAGTGAAAGATAGAAATTACATGATAGGCATTTCCTCTGGTTGCCTTGCATATTTGTATTTTAAATTCAATTGCAATATGACATTGGGTCTACTTTTTGTAGTCAAATATCTTCACATAAAGTAAATTTAACCAAGCAAAACATTGCAGCACAATAATCTCCACTATTGCCCTGAATTTAACAAAAGGCAACCAGGTAAAGATAAAAATCTTATATTGGTCCATGACAGACTTTTCTTGTAATGTCAGAGATTGGTCACTAGATGGCAGTGTAGTTCCATCTCTCAGCTTTATCAGAAATATCTCTCAATTTTAGAAGCTTGGCTCTTTTCAGCTATTCAAAAAACAAAACGAAACCCTTACTCATTAGACCTGCACTTCTTCTCCTGAAGAGAAGAGAAACAACTCAGCTAAGGCTGTATAATTACTTGGGAATAAACCTCAATAACTCCCAGGAGATATGGATATTGTACATTAAACAAAACACTAGTTTGATTCCCTAATTACCTAGTCATGTATGTATTGGCCTAAATACTCTGAAGCTACCAGATTCTGTTTGATCTGGGAAGCTATGCAGGATCAGACATGGTTAGTGCTTACTAGGTGGGAATCCATTAATGATGACTGCGACTACTACTACTTCTGCACACGTGCATAGGTTATACCTCAGAGGAAGACACTGGCAAAACCACCTCTGAGCATTCCTTGCCCGTGGAAATCCTATGAAATCCATGGGATTGTTATAAGTTGACAGGCAACTTGAAGGCACATATGCCCACAGTCATGTCTATTCAGATGTGACTCCTATTGTGCTCAGATAATGGGGAAAGTCTTGCAATCTTCATCCAATGTTTTACTTTTGTATGTAGGGAAAAATTAATGAAGCAAAACAAAAATAATTATATACCCATTATTGCCAAAGCTAGATATTAACAATAAATTAAAATATTACCTTAGCTGATTGAACAATTTTAACTCTTCCGGTTTGCGTCTAGGTTACATAGGGATACGGGTCCACCCCGCTTCCTCAATAATTACAATGTGGATAAACTGCATTTCTGAATTTATGCTTCATGAGGAAATGTGGATAATTGAAAATGAATAGTAGAACCTTTCACACACACAACAAACAAACTTGTGGGGGGAAAATGAGATGAGATTATGATGTAGTTTCTTCGTATTATAAGAAAGGGTGATTTCCATTACACTCCAAGTCTTGATGCCATTAGTTCATATTGTAAGTAATCATGATGTCTATTACATCTGAACTGAGTCAGAAAACCTAGTTTTGAATCCCATCTAGCCTTTTTCCCCTTTCCAGTCCAATCTGGATTACTTACAATTTATGTCACCCAAAAATGATCACCACATACTCCAACAACATTTTTAAAATATGTAAAATATAGATGTCATGGCCCAATCTCCATTTGGACTGCCATGAAGAGGGCAAAATTAGAGGTCTTTAGAGTCCCAGCTGAACCGAGCCTTTTCATTTACTTTAGATTTTTAAGAAAAGTGGCAATTGGCTATGCTTTTAAACTAATGGGCACCTTGGCCTTAGGTCTCTGCATTTGATTTAGTGAACTGATTCACAGACTGAACAGACAAGAAGTAAAGTCTGAATTATTCTGTATGTGCTCGGTGTAATTATGGCTCCTGTGTGTTTACTAAAGAATGATACCACAGTAAATGAGGGGTTCTAAAAGCCTATAGAGAAATTTTCTCCCTAGAAATGGGAGAAAATCTCAGGGCAAATCTACACTGACCTGTTATCCCAGGGACAACCTAAAAGCTGGATCAGTCCCAGGTTAGCTTTCACAGCTGCTGCTGCCTTGTGCATTTCTGCAGTCTTTGACTCAATAAAGGTGGCCACAAAGTAACACAGACTGAGCAGAGATCAAGTGAGGGGTAAGAAGGATGTTAACACTAAAAGGATCCTTATGTTTAACTAGTAGAATATTGCTAAAGCACTTTAGCACTTTGACGGTAACTTCTGATTTTTTTTAAAAAAGGAAAGACTTAGAAGAAATGGGTGAAAATCAATTTCTGAAATGTTGCATGAAATAGGATGTGACACATGATCAGTGGAGATGGGTTGAGGAAGAATACAAAGGAGAGATGGAGACAAAAGTCTATATATTGCAAAAGAGGACTAGATGCAAAACCCATACATATGCTGGTAAAATCAAAACAAAAAGAATCAGAAACTGTCAATACTTTGAGACACTCAGGTTGAGCTGTAGGCCACTTTTTCTAGAACTTTCAAACCTTTGTCTATATGAGAAATAAACAAAATAACTGTTGACAGCTGTCATTGTGGACCTGACTTATACTGTGCTGAATGTTAACTGCCACTACTGCCACTCTGACTTTATATTATATTCATTCATTCATTCAATTTAATATTTGTTAATCGCCCTCCATCCCAGATGCTCTGGGCGATTTACATAAAGATACAGCATTAAAACAGACAAGTATTAGAATCAGAATTATAAAACAAAAGCTCTATTAATCTTGGCCGGATTCACCTTCAATCTGCTGGCACGCAGCCAAATTGACATGGCTTCGAGATGCAAGATGAAACTGTCCGGTAATGAGGTTGCTCCAGGCTCCAAGCGTAGAGGAGTTGGGTGTCATCCGCATATTGGTAACACTCCAGCCCGAAACTCCGCACTAGACTGGCAAGTGGCTTGACATATATGTTAAAAAGAAGGGGGGAAAGAATTGCACCTTGAGGCACCCTACAAGAGAGAGGGGATCTTTTGGAAACACCAGCCATAAATCTACATGTTGACCCCAACGTCGGAGGAATGAGTCAAACCAACTAAGGACCTGGCCACGAACTCCGGATATGGCAAGTCGATGGATCAGTATGTCATAGTTGATGTTGTCGAATGCGGCAGTAAGATCAAGGAGTACCAGCAGCGCTGACCCCCCTCCGTCGAGCTGGCAGTGGAGTTCATCGGTAATGGCGACCAGGACGGACTCGGTTCCGTGGCCAGGGCAAAAACCAGACTGGAAAGGGTCCAGACCGTTTGTGTCATCAAAAACTGCTGCAGTTGCCCTAGTACAGCCCGTTCGATCACCTTGCCTAAAAATGGGCGATTAGAAACTGGTCGATAATTGGCAAGGGTCATCAGATCGAGGCTGGGCTTTTTCAACAGAGGATGGACTATTGCCTCTTTTAAGTTGTCTGGGAAGATCTCTTGTTCAAGGGAGCTGTTGATTATCTTCCTCAGATGATCGTGTAATCCTTCCAAGCAGTTCTTGACTAGCCAAGAGGGGCATGGATCAAGAGGGCAAGTGATTGATCTTGCAGCAGCCAGAATTCTGGTAACATCCTCAATATCCAGTGGGGAGAATCTATTTAAGATGAGCACATCGGATGGCCATGGAGTCTCCAATTCATGCAGTGTGTCCACTGTAGGGAGCAGTTCTTGCCCGAGTACGATGATCTTATCACTGAAGAACTTCTGAAATACCTCAGCTGTGATAGTTGAAGTTGCCGGATCCTGGACCAGGGGAGCTGAGTTGGACATGGCTCAAATAATTTTAAATAATTGCACTGGACGGGATTTAGCAGAGGCTATCAGAGAGGAGTTGTATGTTCTTTTGGCCTCCTTAACAACTGACTCATAGGACTTATATGTGGAGTTGCACTTAGTAACTGGACCCAAATGTGGTTTTTGCATGACTGAGAGCATCCATCATGTTTTGTCATTCCTGTTCTTGAAACCAGAGTTTAGAAATGATCCTTTTGTGAACTACAGCTTCCAGAAACCATGATGATTGAGTGCCTCTAGGGACCATAATTCCCAAAAGAAGACATTCTCAAGCTGTTTAAAACCCTTTATTAGAAGGGAGCTGAGGTGCCTCATTGCACTGTTCTTTGTGACCTACTTATAGATGGCCTACTGGAGAGCCCTTAATGGGAGATATTATGTTTCAAATGTAGTCCAAGCTGCTAAAGGTTGCCATTATGATGCAGTCATGCTGTACAAAGGCCAGGAAAAGCTGCTGATCCAAGAAGACTGATCAGAGCTATATACTTGGTTCTTGGGCCGAAGCCTGATTCCTTCTCCAGGATGATCAATGCTGACTCTGGAAGGTGATAAGGTCAAGATTTCACTCGGGGTTTGACTATAAGCAAAAGGCCAACACCGAAATATCTCCAGCACTCTGTTTTCATAGAATAGCCACAATGGACAGAGGCATCATAAAAATGCACTCCCCTTCTCTGTTTTGCTTATCATCCAAACTGATGAAGAGGTCTGAAGTGTTCAAAATTTTGTTCTCTACTTTGTGACATTGGTCCTGACAAAATTACTGTCCTACAGAGGTTTTAGTATTCCTTGGACATTAATCACTGGTGTTGTATTGTCTTTGGAGGGAGGGAGGAGAGAACGAGAAGTGTTTGCTAACTTACAAACCTAGCAAGATAAGTATTTCATGTCTGTGACTTTGCTTGCCTCAGGAGAAATGTTTTATGTCCCTCTTCTAATTCCAAGGTAAGGTGTTTTGAAGAATACCATTACGACCTCTGATTCTCCCATTTGCTGAAGCTATAATTTCCCAAAGCAAAACTTTCTGAAAGAATATAGGTAGCAGGAGAGCATGGGGAATTTAGAGAAAATAGTCTAAAGCATGATCACCTAAGGGGGACAGCAGAAATAACACTATTTCTCACATTTTCACATTGTTGCAGGATGCACTAATGCTGATCTGTGAGGCAGACAGCATTTCTTATCTTGCCTTGCAAATATACAGGCATAACTCAGTTAACCAAGGTATTATTTCTTTAACTTTGGTAGCAGAGGCAACAATATCATTGAAAGAATAAGAATCCAGCCAAAATACATAAAAAAAGAATATACCCTTCCCTTCAAAATCAGCTTGACTGTGTGTTTTCTTCAGCACTAAAGATATGTACAATTGAAATGAAACAACCATATCAGCTAATATTGCATGAGTTATCAAAACATTTGTAATCCTTTAGAGGCCATTTCAAAGCTTCTTCCAAAATGCATCCAGTGATGCTTTTTTTCTTTTAGTAATGGCAATTTTTCCTAATTATTTCTAATTATTTGGATTAGCAACATTTGACATTCTGTTGAGTCTTATCTCTTCTCACCTTGCCTCTTTCTGTTGTTGTCACATACACACAGTAGGGAAGTCCAGAGACAGATGCTGTTTACCTTGTCTGTTGTAAGGATGCACACATGGCCACTACTGGATCAACTTGAGGAGTATCCTGCTATTTCCTACTCAAGTTTTATTAATAAAACTTGAGTAGGAAATAGACATGCTTCTGCAACCCAACTCTCAATGTCTGTGTTTCTCCAGCCCTCCTTCGCTATCCTCCCAATACGGATCCTGATAAAAAGACTTTTAGCTAAATAAAGGGATGGTTGGTCAGGCATAAAAACCATTTGTAAAATGTTTATTTCTCATGAGCTTTTTAACTGAGGTATGACAGTATAATAATGTTCAGCTATGTTATGTCAATCACATTTTTTTAAAAAGGGGGAAATAAAATAATAGAAAGGGGGGAAGAGGATGGCTTCTGGGTAATGCCTCAAATCCAAAAGGGGTAGACATTTATGTTCACCCATCCCCAGATGTTGTTTCTTACAAAGTAATATTTCCATCATACATGTAAACTAGAAAGGGCTGTTTTTGAGAATTGCAATTTCAATTAGCAACATATTCTGGATTGGGGCCCCATGCAGCTATTGTTCCTTCAAGGTAAAGAAGGCAGTTCTGGCATACATTTTTATAAAAATGAGAATAATAAAATAATTACATTAGGTTCTCCATATGCTGTTTTGGAAATCTCTAATTTATCTTGATCCAATTGCAAAACTAAAAATGATTCTAAAAGAATTACATCATTTCCCATTTTAACTCCTCAAAGGTTCATTATGGCATCAATACTTGTGAGAATTAAAAAATGCCTCTGGCCATAGCTCTTCATACCATAGTGCTCACTGTGCATTGGCAGCCCACATGAGAAGTGTCTATGTATCTGGAAGATGTCTGTTACCACATGTGAAGTGTGTTTAGTCAATATACCAGTGCATTGGAAGCATGACTGATTGGTCTGAATGCTATTGATTGTTCCAACAAGAGTAGATCTACTGAATTAATAAGATTTAGCTATGTGCCGATTCACAATTCAACAAGACTGTTCAAGTTGGCACTAATCAACTAAGATTCAAGCCATTTTAAAGCTTTGCTGCCAGGTGCTTGTTTAAGATCACTCCTTTGAGTACAATATATTATTTTAACTATAGTATTAAGTCTGGAAAAGCGATTGCCTTGAACAACTGGTTTTCTCAACTAAGGCTTGACTGGGATTCAAAAATCTTCTAACTCCTTTTTGACAAGTTGGGAATGCTTATGCAATGTTTTATTCAAACAATTACAGATTGAAATAAGTATATATGATTATTTTAAAAAATAAAACATTCTAGGATTGTGCACAAGTAGCAACATGGGGTTAAAATACCCACGAGTCCAGCACATTCATTGAAAGTCTCAATCATAATAGACAATTGAAAGTGTTCCTGAATAAAGAGATCCTTAGGAAATTTCAGCAAATGACATCCTTGCAGTACATCCAGCTACAGGAGAATAGTTTATGTGTCTCTTATTTTACAACTACATGGAAACTACCGTATTTTGGGTGCTGTTGCCTAAGGGTGCATTTGCACTGTAGAATTAATGAAGACTCCTGGGAGTAGCAGTTTAGTAAGGAACTGGTACTCTTCAAAAGGGAAGGCTAAATACTTCGTAAAATTATAGCTTCCGTGATATAATATAATTAAGCCATAGTAGCTAAGGTGGTATCAAACTGCATTAATTCTACAGTTTAGATGTGCCTTAAGTGCTTCTTTCCGGGGAGTGGGGGTGGGGTGTGTTTATGAACTTCTGAACAATGTGGGTTATGATCAAGTTAGTTGGATTATGCTATCATAATACAAGAATAGGAAGTCAGCCAGGATCTCTGATGTGGTGGCGGTGAAATGGCGATGATGGGGGATGAAATTCTTCACCACTTGCATCTCAAAGCAAGGAATGACAATTTTTAGAAGATTTCTTCCTATATTCAATACCCCAAAATTGCATGGATTTGAAATACTATTTCTCTTTCAGGATTGTTTGCATGGTTTTGTGCAGAAAACATATATTTTTGTGTGCATATGAAACAGTATTTTCTGCCCAAAAACACAAATATACCAATTTTGCATAGATTATATTATATTATTAGTCCTGATTCCTCCTTGTAAAGATTTCTTTAAAATCAAGAAACACATTTTTAAAGCATGTGGTTGTGGTGATGGTGACTCTATTTTAGAACATTGTTTACATTGTTTATATTCCTAGATGCCAGGGAGAGGTTCTCTCTCCACCACTCATCCTTTGTGGCAAGTGCATGGAGGAAGTCCCTCCTGGCTATGATACCCAGAACATGTTGATTTCCCAGTTCCCTGGTGTTCACACTAATAGGCTGTGAACAACAATCAGTATATAAAATCAATATATTGTATGGCAGGGTTTCACTAGATGCATATAATCATGAATCATAAAGCAGTGAAACCCTGCCATACAATATATTGATTTTGTATACTGATTGTTGTTCACACCATCTTCTTACATCATTGATCATTAACCCTGACTCTATTGTGTTAGTTCACACTAATAGGAACATTTCATCTCCAAAGACCTTCTTGTGTGTGAGCTTAACCATCCCAAATGTATCACCATCCCAAGTGCCAGGAAAGGGTAAATAGGAGCTGAAAGTTCCTCTGGTTTTCATGATAAGAGAGCTCACATGTGTGCATGGGTGGAGGGAAGAATTCTTGGGCTGAGATTCAACTTCTAGCCGGAAGAATTATGAACTTTGGTGACATTGCAAATGTACAGTAATGAGTGTGACTCCCACTTCAAAGGTTATTTATTTGAGGAGAATCAGAACTGCAAGGCAATACTTCTTCCTCTCTATGAAGTTAAAACGACATATGAAGTAGGTTTTGGATTTGTAAATTTAGATCTGGGGGGAAAAGTCAATTTTAAAGTAATAGGCTTAGATGTTTATTTCTTCTAGGAAGGCTTAGCTTTTTCCTAGCATATTAGCAAAACTGTATTCAATAAGCTTCCCATCTTTCTTCAAGTAGATGGAGAGGAACTGGTTCCATTACATTTCATTCTAGTTTAATCCCTTCCTGTTAGGAGAAGCGGAAAATGCAATTAAATGCACTTCTGAAACTCTTCCCTGAAGTGCTGTTTACCATATTGCCTACATTAAATAGCCTGGGTAGTATCCCCCCTTCTTCCCATTTATGCACTAGCTATGTGGAACAACAGAAAGAAAATATAAATTCATTTTTTAAAATGAAGCAAAAAACACTGGGTAGCTGAACTGTATATATACACACTGAGAGATTTGACTTGAGGCCTTTGAAAAATAATTAATGGACATTAGAAAGAGTAGAAAAGGTGAACTACTTGTGCAGAAAATTCTAATGCCTTTCACCTTCACTCCCCCCAGTGAGTGACAATGCTCACCCAAGTCTATTGCTTAGGGCTAAACGAAATGATAAATTCAATCTGTGGTCACATTTGTGTATCTTTAATTGATTACAAAAAGCAGCTGCAAAGTCCTCTGATTCAAACTGGAACTGTATGTGTAGAGGGTGGGTCGGGTGGTACTTCACCATTACACTATCATGTTATGATTTTTCTCAATGAAAACTATCCCTATATGGAAAATAATGTACAATTTGCAACCATAGCATCCCTCCCTTCTAGAGAAGCATCTCTCAGATGGAGGAGCCTCAGTGTATCTCAGTGAGACACTCTACTCCCGTATCAGGACAGTAGGCAAGATAAATAAATTTCTTCCCATTCCAGCAAACAGCTGTCTAGAAAGGAGCATTTCTTGGCTCAACAGATACAAGAAGAAGAAGAAGAAGAAGAAGAAGGAGCAACAAAAAGATGCAGCCCTCTCATTTGCACGGCCAGCAGTCATCTCTGGCTGCTTCCTGGATCTTCCGGGGTACTAACAATGATCTGTGAGGCAGGGGTAACTTAAGCATTTACCAATATCACAGCACATGTGAATAAATGTCCCATTTGCCCCTTTACCACCCTGTTCAGGTAAAGTAGGTAAAGATAAAGGTAAAGGTTTTCTCCTGGCATTAAGTCCAGTTGTGTCTGACTCTGGGGGTTGGTGCTCATCTCCATTTCTAAGCCGAAGAGCCAACATTGTCCGTAGACACCTCCAAGGTCATGTGGCTGGCATGACTGCGTGGAGCACCGTTACCTTCCCACTGAAGCAGTAGCTATTGATCTACTTACATTTGCATGTTTTCAAACTGCTAGGTTGGCAGAAGCTAGGACTGACAGTGGAAGCTCACGCCGCTCCCCAGATTCGAACCTGAGACCTTTCAGTCAACAAGCTCAGCAGCTCAGTGGTTTAACCCACTGTGCTACTGGGGGTAAAGTACTCTACTCCATCATCATAAGTGAAGACAGATATTGATTATCTGGAAAAGGAACTTGAAGCACCCTGACAGCTTTGCAGATGTATTAACTGCCCATCATAATTTTGGCATGTGGTGGCTTCCATAATACTGAGAGCCAATGGTGAAGCTTTTGGCTTCAGCAGAGTATTGTGAATCTCAGCTAACAACCCCATGGTCATTGGTTGATGGAATCATGTACTCTTACAGGAAGTCTTATAGAATACTAAGTAGTTATAGATCTCTAACTGCAATCTCTGACTGAATGTTAGCCACAATTTTGAAATGGTATAATGATTCTCTCTCCCTACCTTTATCTGTGATGATGGATTCTTTCACAGCTGCCCATTTATCACTTCATGTAATAGTCCAGAAGTGAGGATTACCCCTGTGTGAATCAGCACACCACCAAAATGTGTGTATATAGCAATAACTTGTTTAAGAGGCTCTATCACGTTACATAGGGCAGAACCATCTGCCTAAGAGTGAATGCATCCCGGTTGACTGATACCTTTTTTTGTATGGAATATCCACAGATGCTATTATGTGCTCCAACTAGATGATGTATACTGTATTTCAGTGTTCTTGCTATTTTTAAGCTACAGATGAAGCTTTTGAATTAAAGCACATGTTTTTGTCAATTAAATAAGATCAAGCAATAATCTCCTAGGGTCTTTTAGAAAATCTCATGGTAACTTTTATTTTCTTATTCTAATCTTGAATATCATTGCTCAGCCTGCTATCCACAAGCCATCTGTTGCTGTGAAGCAATGGATTTTGTCTGCAAGGTTGCCAAGCAACTTATACAATCTGCCCACCTGACAGACTTTATTTTAATTCAGTGATACCATTTAAGACCTTGCTATTAGAAGATGCAAAAAATGTTCCTTTCAACTCAACTACAAAACCCAGTTCATCTCCTAATTCTTGGGAGAAGAGATTGGGAGGAACAAGGAGATATTTTGAATCACGCACCATAAAATGATTAGATTTAATATTAATGGATTTATTTATTTATTTATTTACAGTATACCCTACCCTTCTCAACCCGAAGGGGACTCGAAGCAGCTTTACAGAAGACACATATGGCAAACATTCAATGCCAATTATACAATAATAGGACAGCAATACAACAGAGGTAAAGGCAGTTTTTTCCATCTTCTTTCCGGCATCTTGGAGGCTGTACTCATCTTCGGTCACCGGGGTGTGTGCGCGCGTGCATGCGATTACTCCATCTACCATGCCGAGGAGCTTTCCTCCAATCAATGTCCTTAAGGGTGCCTTTTTTCTTTGTTCATAGTAATGTTCTTACTATGGAGAACATTATACTATGGAACATAATTTGAAAATTTTTCTGTTCCTGGTTTGAAAGTGTCATTTCCTTTTTAATTGGGTGGTACATCCTTATTTTGCTTCCCTCCCATAGCTGCAACCCTGTCTTTGAAAGCTTTTTTCAAAGTGGACACTCTTTTATAAAGTAGCCTACATTGCATGGTCAGTCTGTGTTGGATATTACGTTATTGAATTATGTTTTCATTTTATATGCTGGCTGCCTAGGGAAGGCAATACTTTTAAAGATAATATTCTTAACAGCATAATTATAGACATATCTTCTCATAAAAGTACGTCACAGAAAATTGAAGGGTACATAGTCCCAAGTGAGTGGATTGTAGGCTAAAATTTTAAGAATGCCAACAACCATATCATAATGCTATTGATTTCTTATTTAGCATATGAATGAGCTTAATTAATTTCAAATGACAAAATAAAGGAAAGCATAATATAAAAAATGAATGAATGAAAAGACTTCAAACTAAGCATAACATCATATTTCAATTATCAGATACTATTCATTATAAAAGTTAAATTTGAGAAATAAGGGACATAATGTACCATAATATGTTGCATGTGTGTATGTAATTCAAAAGTATATTTGATTAAATTCAATAGGGTTTGCTGTGAAGTGATGGGTACAAGATTGTAGTATTAACCTAACATAAAAGAGAAAACATTTTTACTTTTCTACCAGAATACTAACTGATAATAACACTCCATGTTAAATAGCAAGATTGTGTGTTTTCTTTAAAAAACAACAACATCAACAAACCTGTCTGTTGAGTTAATTGACTGTGTCCTACTTAATTGACTGAGTCCCAGGAAAGTCAATGAAACTTAATTCTAACCAGGAATGCATAGGATTACACTAAACATATCTGCTCAATATTAGCCTAGGAAGTCACAGAGTTGAGTTTACAAGTCAGGTATCGCCCTCACATCCCACCCACCCTTATGACTAGGAAAAGGGGATGAAAGGTTGGGAAGCCTTCATAAGTACAAATGAAGGTCATAATACTTCCATTAATAGCTGATGGGGTGCTTGGTAGAGGTAGATGGCTGGGAAAGAATGGTTAAAAACTCTCTATACTTAGTGCTTGTCAAACAGCACAGATCCCCATATTGCTATTTTCAAGAAATAAAAACAATTGAGGGAGCTGCACTATGTAACTGATTCAACTGGGTTTTTCCATTGAAAGGATTTTGAAAGGTGAGATAAGTTAAATACTAGGAATATAGCATAGATCTGAACATGCCTCACAGTGAAAATACCATTGTGAGATTTTGAGACTTTGAGATTATGAGTATTCGAGATACAACTGAATAAGTGTACCATTCTAGCAAAGTACCAATACATTATATTGAGGGCCTACATACAGTAGGTCCAAGAATCTGCATGGTTGCAACTGAATAAGCAGTTATGATCTTCTTCCCTTGGGATGACAAACAGAAGGAATGGTGATCTGACATTGTGATCAATTCTTGAGCTTAACTGTGTAACCGTGAAGAATGGCTTCCAATCTGCTGGGACCTCAACACTGGTAAGTGCAGACAATAGACTTGTAAACATAACCACCAAAGCGGAACATAGAGCCCACTCTGCTCTTCTTGTTTCTGAGGTAAGATTTCAGAGGGATTAACTGGCTCCAATGCTGGTTTTGCCCAAGGAGGAAAACAAGTAAGGAAAGGTCTCAGCACCACTCTCAATTCTGGCAGCTTGTTGGACACTTCAGTTCAAGAGGAATAGTGCCAAGTGCCTTCTGGATAGTTTCATATATGGTTTTCAGATCTCCTAGGTAAGTAAGTGTTCACACTGGCTTTCCTTTAACTCTGGGTCATTTACCATTTTGAACCATCATACTATAAGGGAAAGAAGAGAACCACTCACCAGGCATTCCTCGCCCAGCCATCTTGCCATGTAAGAAAAGCAGCCTTTCGTCTCGCATGTAGTAAACTCCAACAAAAACTCAGAGACATCCAGAACAAGTGGTGGATTGATTTATCAGAAAAGACACAACGCTGTGCAGATCTCGGTGATCACAGAGGTTTTTATGAAGCTCTCAAAGCAGTGTTTGGACCTACTTATCAGGTCCAAAGCCCCTTATACAGTACAGATGGTCAAACACTAATTACTGATAAAACCTCCATCCTGAACCGATGGGCTGAACATTTTCAGGGTCTCTTTAATGCCAGCCGAGTAGTCCAAGGTTCAGCTATCCAACACATGATACAACAACCAATGAAAAATGAACTGGACACAGCTCCCACTCTGGAAGAGACCATTGAGGCCATACAGCAGTTGAAAAATGGCAAGGCAGCCGGGATCGATGGAATCCCACCTGAAGCTTGGAAACAGGGAGGTCATGTACTGCATGCTAAATTCCACGAGCTCCTTGTGAGTTGCTGGGAAAAAGGTGAACTGCCATCAGATCTCCGAGATGCAGTTATCATCACCCTGTATAAGAAAAAGGGAACAAAATCCGATTGCTCAAACTATCGAGGTATAACACTGCTCTCCATTGCTGGAAAAAATCCTTGCAAGGATACTCCTGAACAGATTAGTTCCGGCTATTGCAGAAGAACTTCTCCTGAAAGCCAATGCGGCTTCAGAGCAAATAGGAGCACCACAGATATGGTTTTGCCCTTAGACAACTGCAAGAGAACTGTAGAGAGCAGAACAAAGGACTCTATGTAACATTTGTCGACCTCACCAAAGCCTTCGACACTGTGAGCAGGAAAGGTCTGTGGCAGATCCTGGAACGTCTAGGATGTCTCCCAAGTTCCTCAAAATGATTGTCCTGTTACATGAGGGCCAGCACGGTCAAGTCAGATATGGCGATGCTCTCTCGGAGCCCTTTCTCATAACTAATGGAGTGAAACAAGGTTGTGTTCTTGCACCAACCCTATTTACAATCTTCTTCAGCATGATGCTCCAAAGGGCTATGGCAGACCTACAAGAAGAAGACGGCATATATATACGCTATCGTACTGATGGTAGCTTGTTCAACTTAAGCCGTCTGAGGGCTCGCACTAAGACTCTAAACTATCAAGTCCGTGAGCTACTTTTGCTGACGATGCTGCCCTTGTCGCCCATTCAGAAGCAGCCCTGCAGCGCCTCACATCCTGCTTTGCAACAGCTGCAGAGCTGTTTGGGCTGGAAGTCAGCCTGAAGAAAACAGAAGTCCTCTACCAGCCCGCACCACAGGAAGAACACCACCATCCTCACGTCAGCATAGGCACATCTGTGCTTAAGTCCGTTCAGCAGTTCACCTACCTGGGAAGCATCATCTCTTCAGACGCCAAGATTGACAAAGAGATAGATCACAGATTATCAAAGGCATATAGTGCATTCGGAAGGCTTCACAAAAGAGTCTGGAGCAACAAGCACCTGAGACAAAGCACCAAAATCAGTGTGTACAGAGCTATCATACTGTCCATTCTCCTCTATGGGTCTGAAACATGGGTCACCTATCGCCAACACCTACGACTCCTCGAGCGCTTTCATCAGCGCTGTCTTCGCACAATCCTAAATATACACTGGACCGACTATGTGACGAATGTTGCTGTCCTTGAGCAAGCAGGGATCACCAGCATTGAGGCCATGCTATTGAGAACACAGCTGCGCTGGGCAGGACACGTCTCTAGGATGGAGGACCACCGCCTCCCAAAGATACTACTCTACGGTGAACTCGCCATGGGTCAGCGCAAGAGAGGCGCCCCCCAAAAGAGATATAAGGACGTCCTGAAACAACATCTCAGGCTTGGCCAGATTGATCACCAACAATGGTCCACCCTGGCCTCACATCGGGAGGCATGGAGAAGCACTATCCACAATGCTGCGGCCTCTTTCGAGAAGACACGCCGAATGGGTCTCGAAGAGAAACGACAACGCAGAAAGAACCGCAACTTGGAAAAAACATCACCCAAGGAGACTTTCTGCTGCGCTTTCTGCAACCGAACTTGCCTATCTCAGATTGGCCTTTTTAGTCATCAACGCGCTTGTAAAAAGCGTGGGATGAGTCCTTCCTGAATCTTCGTTCGCGAAGTAATGCCGAGAGAGAGAGACTATAAGGGAAACTAACCAAGAGACTTGTGCAGGCCAGGGACATAAATATGTTGCCACTTCCTGCCTTGAGACTATCACTATTGGGTATGGTCAATGAGGAGGCACCAGAAGTCATGTGGATAGGAAGTGTTTGCCAAGCTGGGTTGGCCTTCTTCCTGTGGGTGGGTTGAAGGGGAATTCAAAGTCCAAAATTAGTTTGTGTTCAGCAAGGGAAGAAGAAAGGTAGAAGTTGAGTCTTGTTCTTCCTAGTTGATGTGGCCAAAAGCAAACTGCTGTAGCCTCTTCTAGCTTGTGTGTTCTTCCTCATACAGAGTTTTTACTATCTTGACCACACTTTGTTGATGCTTGGCCATATGTATTCCAATTTTCATCTTTGAAATGTTGGAAAGTATGTGAATAGGAAAGTACAAGACAACTGAATGTGTGCATATATCATGTATCTATAAGAGAAAGAGGGAGGCCTAACTCAGAGCAGCAGGGGATCTGCTCTAGATTCTAATATGCTATAACTTCTGTGGAAATGTTGAGTAGAGCTTTAAACATTGTAGTATCTGTCTGCAATCTCCTGGATCTTTATTCATCCTGGAACTTTTACAAGGCTAGTATATTTTTATCTAGGAATTCCAAGAAAAAGTAAATGCATTATACTTATCATTGAGATTAGGGACATCACCAGATGGGGTGAATTCGGTGTCCTAGGATGTTTTCGCCTCATCTAGAAGATTGAGCCCTACACTGGACATTATATGATGTTGTGTGAGTTCCGATGGAGGCCCTGTCCCCAACTGGGGAGAAAGTGTCACCAGACATTTTCACCTCAACACGGGAGGCTTCCTGTGTTGTGTTGGCTCCAATATAGCCAGCACTGGGCCTCTCCATGGGAGCAGTGCTTTCCCCATGTGATGTGGAAAGCATTGTAAAGAGGGAGCTATGTCAGGGGTGACAGATTCATCCCACTGATCCCTCTTTCCTCCCAGATGTCAGGTGAAGGAGAATGCTTTGCCTGGCCTTTATGGTGAGGCTGTTCAAGATATGATGAGGCTTTTCAAGATAGAGAATTGATAGAGACAGAGACAGAGACTAGACATTGGGTAGATAGAAGATATTGGGTTATATAAATGTGTTATGTATAAGTATATATCAGCTTCAATTTTATTCTTATGGTTTAGGTTGCAAATGTCTTCATGCACGCTAGTATGGAAAATACTTGCACTATTAGTGTTCCACAGTAGCTCTGAACTGCCATCTTGTTAAGAGTTAACTTAGGAACTGTTCCAGTTATCACAACCTAGAGTCAGTAAGGAAGAATGATTTTCAAAAAATCAATAAATGGATGAAAAAGAAAATGAAAGCATGGTTGAATCAGCAGCCTCTTGACCTGCAAACGATTTTTTCTCTGTTCTATTGTTCAGTTTGTCACCTGTTGTGTGACTCTTGACTGTTGTTTACTCTGATAGAAGACAGTCCAGAGCCAACTTGCTTGAAGGCTACCAGTCAATACCAAGGGGAATTCCTCCACAATTATTTCTACCAGGAAAGGTTTCTGAAGGGGATTTCTTAGGAGTCAGGGGTTCTCTCCAGAGGAGGGTTGTCAGGTCTGCAGTTGAATGACATTTGATTGCACTGGGACCAATGGCTGTTTCTTTGATTACAAACTTTTCACTTTCAATGTGTCACAAAATGAAAAATAATAATGGAAGAATCCCCCCTCCAATTTTTCCAGTATTTTTTTTATTTGATAAAGCCACAGCTTGTTTTAAAAACACATTCTCTCACACATACAGCAAGGAAGGTGAGGCTGGCGTTATAATGAATCAAATTTGTTTTTGTTTCAAACACAAGACTCCTACCAGGCACCTTTTCCTACCTCTTTCTCCTAGTACCATTCAGAATACTATGTAACTCTAGTCCAGAGCAATAGGGCACCACTTAGCTCAGGGCTGTCCAACTGTCGGCCCTGCAGGTGTTTTGGACTTCAAATCCCAGAAATCCTAGCCAGTTTACCAGCTGTTAGGATTTCTGGGATTTGAAGTCCAAAACACCTGCAGGGCCGACAGTTGGACAGCCCTGATAGCTATTCCATAATCAGACTCGAAATTACATCTGGAACAAAATGTTGAATGTAATGTGGAATTCTGGGTTCACCTTTTGAAGGGACCCAGATATTTTGCTGCCACAATTTCAACTCTATTGGGATCTTTTACTCAAACATTCCCCATCTATTCCACATCTTAAATGGCACTTCAAACTTGCTTTGGTCATAGCAGGACTGGATTCTTAAATGCAGCTATGGACAGGAGACTAGGGATGGATTTATACTTTAGAATTAAGGCAATTTGACACCAGTTTAACTGCCCTGGTTCAATTTAACAAAAAAAGCTATAAACTTGTAAAACTACAAGTTACATGATTCCTCAACAGTGACCCATAGCAGTTAAAGTGATATCAGATTTAATTCTACAGTGCATATACACCCTAGGTTGAAAGGTGCAATTAAGGCAGCCTAGAATCCACAACTTTGTCTTCCAACAAATGAAAATGGTAAGGGGCCATGATGGTCCCTTCTACACCAACCAGGATGGGCCACTTGAGGTGGGCATTCTCAATCTATTTAATGATATGGCTGCTCCTGGACAAGAAGAATGGTGCCTATTCCCTGTCTCTGTCAAGATGACAAATCAATCAAAATAGGTGGTAACTCAGGACAGTCTCCTTGACAGAACCCAAAATTTGTCCCAAAGAGATAGATTATAAACTTTTTGAAGAATAACAAAGCAGTTTACCAGAGTCTGTCATATACCATGCAGCTGTGGACTTAGTCAACTTAGGGATCACCAAATGCAGCATTGCCCAACACAAATCAAGGGACATGAAAGGCACTGCAGACTACTTCAACCAGAGAAGTCAGCCATAGCAGAGCACCTGATGAACCAACCTGGACACAGCATATTATTTGAGAACACACAAATGCTGGACCACTCTCACAACCACCATGTCAGGCTACACAGAGGAGCCACTGAAATCCACAAGCATGTGGAGAATTTTGACAGAAAGGAAGAAACCATGAAAATGAACAAAATCTGGCTACCAGTATTAAAAAACCTCTAAAATTATAACAGTAAATAAAGAACTAAACTCAAACAGAGGGTAACTCCGGACAAGAAACAATCAGGAACACCTAATCACCTCTTAACAAAAGATTCTCCCAGACAGTAACAAGCCACACCTAAAAACTATCAGGCCACCAAATGCTAATCAAGGTGGCCAATTAAAACATTCACACCTAGCTCCAACAGACAATAGTTCTTTCTCCCACCCTGGACTTTCAACAAATATATAAACCCAAATTTCCTAGTTTCCAAGAGACCTCACAACCTCTGAGGATGCCTGCCACAGATGTAGGCTAAATGTCAGGAGAGAATGCTTCTGGAACATGGCTATACAGCCCGAAAAACCTACAATAATCCAATAACAAAGCAGTTTGCAAATGTAAAAACTAAAGTCTGACTCTGGGAGCCTTTACTTGTTTGAAGCATAATTAATTGAACAAGATCCTCTTGATAACTTTGCCGGAAGGCAAATAAATGTAAGAGTGATTCACAAATATCTGTCCTCACTTCTGACAGGAGTCAACGGAGTCTGGTTTATTTGCCAAGAAACATTCCAACAGGATATATACTTGTTACAAATAATCTTCCATAAACTGTTATGAATTCTCACTTTGACATATATCCTCTGGAGTATGAATATATGTGTTGAATATTGATTATGCACATATTTAAGAGGGCGGTGGCTTGCTCTTATTTGCAAAATGTAACAACAAACTATAGTTTTTAGTTATGAGCTCAAATAATGACTGATAGTCAGAAGGTTTGTATGTGTATGTATTGAATTGGGCAATTGCCTCTCAATCCACTAACGATCTCTAGGTCAGGTACAATGGATTAAAATAATAAAAATATTAAATGCACAAATAGAAACATTGAAACACAGACCAGTCTATTTCCTAACACACCTGTCATTTCAATTTGCAGATGGTAACTGTGAGGAAAAGCAAAGATGGGTGCCATATTCCAGGTGACAATGCTCTTTACTATTTCAAAAGCTCAAACAGTTGACTTCATCTTTAGTATGGAACTGGAAGGCAGTATATCACGTATATCAGAGGCCACCTGGTTAGTTGCAGGGGGAAGGAATCAGGGTAATTCAAGCCCTCTCCAGCACCAGGGACGGAAAGAGATACTAAAAGGAAAATCAAAATCAGGAAGAAAAGCGAAAATGTTAAATATCTTAAACCAACTGAATATAAAAAGGGGGCAGCATGAGAAACTCTTTAAATTACTGGATAGTAGACTCCTCCAACTTAGACCCAAATGAGAGAACTGGACATGGAAGAAATTGGCTCCCCAGAGAAAGCCGTTGAGCAGGTTACCTGTCTGTTTAATTTGGTGTTTCCTGTGGTTTCTAAATAAGAGTTGGTGGGCCCCAGTCCTAGCAGCATTATTTATCTCATGAATAATGCTGCTAGGACTGGGGCCCACCAACTCTAATTTACTATAAGCATCTTAGGAGGAATATTGTCACTCCCTGGTACTTTACCCACCTTAAGCTGAGAAAGAAGAGTATTGATTTCAGAGGTGGAGATCGGTTTGTATGTATACCAGAAGACTGGGGATCACTATCATTATCCCAGTATATAAGAAAGGGAAAAGATCAGACCCTAAAACTATAGGCCAGTTGTCTTGCTAAGTGTAATCAACAAACTGTATGCTCATCGCCTTCTTGAAAAACTATCAATCTGGATGGAAGAGGAAAACCTTCTGGAAGATGAGCAGGTAGATTTTAAACTGAGATGCGCTACAAGAGATCATGGTATAGTTTTATACCATCTTATGAAAAAACATTAATCTTGAACCAAGGGAGCCCTTTATACAGCCTTCATTAAATCTGTATTTGATATGATTCCCGAGACAGGTTGTGTCAGAAATTGAAGATGATCAATATTGACAGGCATCTGTTGATTTTGATTCATAGCCTTTATGTGAAAACATGTTTGAAAGTGAGATGTAACATAGGCCACTTAACCAAGGCCATCCCAATACATTCAGGTGGAAGACAAGATTGTATGCTAGCACCGTCTTTGTTTAATATTTATATCAACTCTTTGTCTAGGAGTCTCCCTGGTTTAAATTTCGAGCCTCCTAACATAGCAGGTAGACCACTGTCAACCCTCTTTTATGCAGATACTCTGGGTTATATGGCTGTGTGGAAATGCCCTGGGTTTCTCACAAACCACTATTTTGACAATGGAATATACAGAAGCAAATAAGGAAATATAACAGCGAATTATAGATAACTAGCTGTACCCGGCATGCGTTGCTGTGCCCTATTTAGGAGATGCGAGAAAGTCTGAGTATGTAAGGGTTGGAAATGTTGTTAGTGAATTGGGTGTGTTATGTTTGTGCCTCAGCTCTTTGCCTGCAGTCCTTCGGGTTTGACTTGTACCATGGCCAGGACAGATCAGCTTGGGGAGGGCTTGTCCTGTCAGGGGATCTCTATCTTCACAGGTGCGCCCAGTGTCTGTTGGGGACTGTTAAAAATCCTTTCCGTATCCTTTTAGCCACCTTTCTCAAGATCTTCATGTCTAGCTTACTTTCTGCTCCTCTCTTTTTCAAGATGTCCTGCTCTGTGTCTTTTGCACCCATTGGTCGATGTCCGATGAGGCTTTCCTCATGGACAGGCCATCTGAGGGAGCTCTTCCAGCGCTGGGCATCAGAAGGTACTTGGTGATGACCTCCATCCCTTGGAGCCAGCATATAGAGGGGCTGGAGCACCCTCCTTGGCAAACCCCATTGTTGCTGGATGGTCCTCTTATTAATGTGGAATTCCAAGCCACTGGAGATCTTTTGGGAAAGGAAGAAGAGCTCCCCTTGAATGGTGTTGATCTCCATCATGGTCTTCTGATTTGAAAGTGTTGGAGGAGGCTGTGGCACTCATCTGACAGTTTGTTATGGGTCGGAATGTTCATGTTGGCTGGCCAGTACAGCAGTTATGCAAATCCGCCCTTATTGGCAGCCAATCATGTTGTCAGAATGTAGAGGCTGGGGGAGTCTTTGGCAGCCCCGGAGGATGCTGGGAAATGTAGTTTTATTTTTACTCGTTGTTTTGGGGGCCTTTTAGGTTTTGGGGGAAAAGTTTCTTTGCTACAAACGTACCTTGCTTGAGGCCTATTTCTGTTGGCAAGTTTTGTGTTTCTGCGTTGTAAGGTTTCTCTGTTTGAGGTAGTCTTCACATGACGACTGTTCCTTTATATATATAGATGAGTTTCAGTACCATGTACGCGTATCTGTTGTATATCCCGAATTCAGAGACAGTGGTTAGTTTTTTTTATGTTAGCAAGTCATTTTGATATTTTAATCCTTTCAAGATTTCACCACAGCAAAATTTAATATATCACCTTTAGCCTTATTAGAGGGGAGGTATAACAATGCCCTCTATGATGCAAGCTTATGTCCTGTGTTATTGGCTCAGTGGAGATGATAAAACATGTATTGCTACATTGTTCATTCTGCAGTGGCTTCCAACATACTTTTATCCACCCAAGTCTACAAAGCATTCCCGGAAGAAACAATGAGTTTTACATACACTATTTGTTGGCAGATCAGAATCTAGTGGTAAGAGTTAAAGTGGCCAACTTTTGTGCCACAGCTCTCACTTGTTGGGGAAAAAATGACATCATAAACTTAAGGGAATTTTTACTCATTTTTAATAATATTTATTTTTATATCATCTTATTAATATTTTTAATATTATTAATTTGGTTTTACTTATTTATCTGATCTGTTGAATGTAATACATTCATTCACTCACTCACTCATTGAGACTTACTTCTGAGTAAATCATCAATGGAATAATCAATAGAATGATTTGAGGCTGAATCTACATTGACATATAATCCAGTTCAATGCTGTTAATCTGTATTCAGAAACTGGATTATATGGCTGGGTAGATGGGGCCTGTGTAGAATTCCACGGTTAATGGGCAAAATGCAGGTGACATGTTTTAATGGTGATTTTTTTTCTGCATCACACATATTAACAATTTATTTCAAACAAATTCTTTGGCTCTATCAACACTGCCATACAATGCAATTTGAAACTGCATTATGCGGTCAGTGTAGACACTTATAATGTAGTTTAACTGAATCAAACATTATATGAGTCTACACTGACTATATTATGCAGTTTCAGACTGCATTATATGGTAGTATAGACAAGACCTTCATTTAAAATTTATAGGTTTTTGTATTTTTGAATTCAGGTAGGATCTACACTGCTATATGATGCAAACTAAGAATGCAGTTTAACTGCATTGAACTGGATTATATGGCAGTGTAGTTTGGCTATTTTCTCATACTCAGCAATTTACTTTAATACATTTTAATACATGGTACATGTGATAGACTAGTAATAAAGCTCCAGCAATATTTATTAAAATTAACTTGACATGGGCTTTGTTCTGCACAGGTATTGGTCTAATAGCCCAGAAAGATCTGTTTTATTTCAGATGGGGCTCTGCTGTTTTCTCGTTCCTTAAAAGTTAATTCCTTAATAAGAGTGATTACAGTCTTTTCTTTTTACTCTTAGGAAAGCCCCACACTTTTTGAAAAGTTGATATTAAACTAGGCAATACAACTTGGGTAACAACCTTAAATACACCCCAACCCCTTTGAAACTGGTCACCAACATGAAGACAAAACCCAAGAACACTGTGAATTTTTGAGGATTTTGCTATTATTTCCCAATGAGTTATGGCTCTTCCTTTTGCTTCTAGCAAGACTTGTCTTTGGAATTTTCAGCTGAAATTTGATACTGTAACTTGGACAACAGCCAAAAACACTCTGACAAAGTTGGACACCTCTGGCATAATGTCCTGATGAGTTATGGTTTCCATAGACAGACATTCTCTTTTATTATTATAAATGAAAAATAACTTCAGGAGAGATTAATTTTAAAAAGAAAAACAGTGTGCACATCATCCTTTTCCTGTTACTATTCCTCTGTTCTCTTCTATTTTACTCATCTTATATTAGGATTTATGCTGAAAGCAAAGATACCTTTTACACTATATAGCTTTTCATCAATTTAATTTTCAGATTTTTATTATTATTACAGGTGCCAGTGTCCTTAAAAACTTGGATAATCTACACCAGGCATGTTGAAGTCCCAAACACTTAGAGGGCCAAAGTTTGCCCATTCCTGAGCTCCATCAAAGCATTTCAGATATACAAAAACCATTTTCCACTATAAAGTAGTATCTTCAGATTTGCTCTATTGACTTAAATTTGTAATATTGATTCATTATGATATATTTATATTAAAATTGATTTATGTAATTAAGCTCTAAATTTAAACATGCACACTACAGTAATGTTTCCCTAACTTTGGCTTTTGAGATATTTTGGATTTAACCTCTCAGACTCCCTGACTGTTGGCTAAGCTGGCTGGGGCTTCCTGAATGTTAAAATCCAAGTCAGCTGGAGGACCAAAATTTGGGAGCCATTGTACATTCCACTGTGTTTACCAGGACCTTTTGTCTGAATAAATATGCCTAGAATTGCACATTTATGGCAGAACTACAGAATTTGCCATGCACTGAGCCCAAGAGCTATAAGGTGATAAGCCATAAGTGGGGACCCAGATGCCCTACTGTGCAGAGGACAATTCTCTATTTGAAGTACTGGCAGTCCCTGGGTTATGAACAAGATTAGTTCAGAAGGTTTGTTCTTAAGTTGCTTTTGCATGTTAGTCAGAACAGGTACATTTTTAGGTGTAAATCCAATCAATTTTTTAAAAAGTTTTGGATAGCACAGGGCAGTGTTTTTCCACCTTTCTTTTGAGCCGCAGCACATTTTTTACATTTACAAAATTCTGGGGCACACCACCAACCAAAATGTCACAAAATGACACTCTAACACAGTAATACATATAGTTAATATGTTTTTAAATGTATTTATACACTCAGTGTGAAACCTGGGCCTGTTTCGATGAACACAACATAGATATCCTGGCAGGAATGGCAGAAAGACGCACATGAAGGTCTTACTCAACAGCTGTCAGTCTCTCTCTGTGTTTAGTTTTTATCACAGTCACCCGGTCCTCAGGGAAAATGTACCCGGTCCTCAGGGAAGCCAGCTGGAAAGAGAGCAGCCAGATGGAAGCACACTCTTAGGCAGAGAGTTCCATTGCTGAACAGCTCTCACAGTCAGGAAGTTCTTCCTAATGTTCACCCTCCTACACAGATATGCTTTCCTGTGATGTTTGCTTTTCTGCCTGCGCTGTTGTGCTCTCTCTCTTTCTCTCTCTCTTTATATATATATATATATATATATATATATATATATATATATAATATGTTCATTTGTGGGATTAACATAACGTGAAAACCACTGGACAAATTGCTGCCAAATTTGGCCACAAAACATACTAATACTAACCCAAGGAGGGACCATCAGTCAAAAATTGATTTTGTCATTTGGAAGTTGTAGTTGCTGGGAGTTATAGTTCACCCGCAATCAAAGAGCATTCTGAACTCCACCAATGATGGAATGGAATCAAACTTCCCACACAGAACTCCCATAATCAAGAGAAAATACTATAAGAGTTTGGTGGGCATTGACCTTGAGTTTTGGAGTTGTAGTTCACCTATATCCAGAGCGCACTGTGGACTCAAACAATGTTGGATCAGGACCAAACTTGGCATGAATACTCAATATGGCCAAATGTGAACACAGATGGAGTTTGAGGAAAATAGACTTTGACATTTGGGAGTTACAGTTACTGGAATTTATAGTTAACACACAATCAAAGAGCATCCTTAACTCTTGCAACAATGGAATTGAACCAAACTTGGCATATTGAACTCTCCTCATTACCAACAGAAAGTACTGAAAGGGTTTGCTTGGGAATTGACCTTGAGTTTGAGTTTGGCAGGAGATGGAAGAAAAGATATATTGGAGGTTTTCCCACGGCACACCTGATATTCGCTCACGGCACACTGTTTGGGAAACACTGGCATAGGGAAATATAACTTTGTTTTCTGTTTGTGCCCTTTCTGTAAGATTTTACCTAACTTTCTGTCCTTGTGACAACCGGATTTGAAAAAACTGGGTTATCAGGAGAACAAGGATAGGCAAGAAAGCTTGGGTGGAGACATTTTTTCCCCATAATAACTTTTCAGGATTGAATTTCCGTTCCTAGGGGTAGATTTCCTCTCACCCTCTGTTGTCTCACCCCCGTTTGTAACTAGGAGTTGGATGTAAGTCAGATGTTTGCAACTTGGGGACTGCCTGTATTATGCAGGCAGCCCCCAAGTATATATATAGGTCATAGGTTGCTCATCAAATCGGTAGTAGTAGACTGAGCAGACATCCAAGTCACCTGATCATGGTTCTCCTTACTATAATGAAATGTATTGTATTTTACATTTAAATTATAGTAATTAGTTCCACATCTACCCATATAAATTATGCATACCTATGTCTTCTTCTTTTGAAGGCATTTGCTCTTTTCTTGGTAATGCAGAAGTGGCTATTCTGTATGTATAGTGAATCAACCATTTTCCTGCTCTTCCTATCTGTCAAAATAGAGAGAACAATTGGCAGGGCACAAGTCCCGCCAGGTAGAATAATTTTGACTTTGCAGGTTAAAAATTATTCTACTATTCATTACTCCATGTTTTTCCCCTCCACCTTTTCTATTCCTTCTCATGCTGTCTTTCCCACTTCCCTCCTTTTTTTCTTTTTTATATCTCATTATTTCATCTGCAGTAGGCTGCTGGCACTAATCCACCAAGGGCCCAACATGACTGATTTCCAGTGACCCAGAACACATCGCACAGTAGTAAAAAAATGTAATGATTATTATTCTCACAGATGTATTTATAAAAGCAGGATTTCTAGCTCTCTTTGGTACATTATTTTCTCAGCTGGCTCATAATGTACTTTATAAAAGCAGAGGGAAAACTCTTATCTTGTGAGGGATTATTCAAGAGTAGCAGTATATTATTTTAAGGAAAGACAGTTAATTTCCACTACCAATGTGAATCAAAGCTTAGGAAAGGTTCAGAAGTTACTTTCTGTCCCCAGGTGTTTTGCTAAAAACTTACCAGTACTGCTCATGTTCATGTTGTTTGTCTAAGTGGCGAGCCTTTTACAATAAACTTTTGTTGCAAAACACCAACATTACAAATGGTCACACTTTCTTCAAAATGCAGCTGCTTTAAAAAGAGAAGGCAAAACATAATTTGGTGTCCAGCTGTGTTTGAATCAGACCAGAACAGGAAAGAAGCCAAGGTGGTAACTCTACCATGAATCCTGATCAGTTGGCAATGTATCAAGTAGAGGCCATGACAAATCTTCTCTTTTTAATGCTTCACTACGTTTGATAGTAAGAATGTCTTGGCTGGACCATATTTTCTACTTGTCCACATGAGTTTTCCAACATGTGAGAAAGTGGGATCTATCAGTGGTGGGTATGGTTGCCAGGTGCCCCTTATAATAAAGGATGTCCCTTCTTTTTCTTTTATGACTGGCATTCATTCATTCATTTGCAATGTTTATTTTTTGCTCTTCTCACCCTGAAGGGGACTCAGAGCGAACCACAGAACACATACTGTATATGGCAAACATTCAATGCCAGTTATACAATGACAAGAAAGACAACGTAGAGGTATATATAGGCTTTCCCATCTTTGGGTATCTTGGAGGCTGTGCTCGGTTCCAGCCATTGGGAGGAGGGGGTGCTGTTGCTCTGTCTTCCCTGCTGGAAAGCTTTTGTTTTGTTTATAAACTTCCCCTTTTTTGATAGAATTTATGTGCCTAAATACCTTCCCACTTTTAATATGGTCCCTATTTATCTACTCACATTGATGTTTTCAATCAACTAGGTGGGAGAGGAGCTGGGCTGAAAGTCAGGAGCACACCCTGACCCGGATTTCAAACTGTCAACCTTTCTGTTGAAAAGATTTACTGTGGCTGCTGATGAACCTGCTGTTCTAAAGCCCTATGACAAATGTCTCTTTATTTAAAGAGACGTCTTCTATTTGAGAGATGGAAAACATTTCTTTTAATATAAACAGAATAAAATGTCCCCCACCACCAATCCCAGAATTTTGTGTGTGGGCCTTCAAAAAGCAAAGATGTGTTCATCATGATTTTTTAAAACTCATTTTTACAGAGAAACACACAATTAAGTTAATTCGAGTAGAACATCAACTTGCTAATACCCAATTGTCAATTTGGCATGGCATTAATTTCAATAGTACCTTAAGCTGTTTTGAAAACCTGCCAGCACTAGCGATGCTTACCAATTAGGGTGCCTACTGTTAGCCATAGCAAATTAGCCCCTTTTCCATAGGCTCCACTGCAGCAGTGGTAGTCCCTTCACCCTTGTCATTCCCATCGTTGTACATGCATGTGCTTCTTCAAATTGTGTAAGTACAATTATCAGCAGTATGCTCCTCAAGGAGAATCAACAATTCAAATATCCATCCCACAATAGCAGGATGTTGTATGAATGTATTAAATGAGAAAGAAAGAACCTTTTTTCTACAATGCATCATCATTGGTCCTACTTTCATCGCCTGGACCATCAAACCAAGAAATCTCTAATTACTATTTTGCCCAATATAATATTTATCAGTGTATCTTCATCAGTAGAGGAAGTGTTGAAGGCAAATAAATTTGAAAGTTATAACATATTCAAAATTTAAAATAATTGATGTGGCCCAGTCTCCTACTAGTGTACATCTCATTGGTTGCTCTATGGCCATCCACAGAAACATGTTTAGCTAATAATTATTAATAGTAGCCAGATTGAATGGAGTGCAGGAGAGAGAAGTGATGCCAATAAATATGTGATACCTTTATTCTGCTTATTCCCTGAAGCTGAGAACTCTACACTGGATTATCTATCACTTTATCCATTTTTTTCTGCCACGTATGCTGTAAATTCTGTAATTTATTATGACAGCATTTCTAAGACACATTACGTCTGTCATTTCATTCACCTACAAGTGATCATTCAGAGGATGAAAACCACAGAGATATGGTAAGGCTTTCTGCAACAAATGGTCTTCAAGAAGAGAACATAAATTATGATTTTAGGCTAAAAATGTTCAGGAATGATTTTTCACATCATGTATCCTGAGGTGGGGGAAAGGTTTTCAGAAACCATAACTTGACATGTGCTCACAAATATTTCCTACCGAATTCTTCACAGGGTTTATTGAAACAAAGTGATAATTTCTCAGGCCATGCCTGTCACTTGTAAGTCAGTTGATCATGATTTGAGGCTAAAACCAAACTCATCTGAGACCAAGGCAGAGCTAGAAAAGTGTACTATGAGGCCCTAAAGTTATATGTCAAATGGGGAAACTGTATATAACATGCAGGTGAACATGTACTGACTTCAGTGACTTTTTGAAGGAAAAGTATTCATTGAAAAGCTTCCTTAGGACTCTATAATTTTGAATGAAACCGAAATTTGTTTCTCTAGTACAGGCAGTCCCCAAGTTATGAAGAAGATAAGTTCTGTAGGCTTGTGATTAAGATGCATTTGCTTGTAAATTGGAACAGGTACATTTTAAGTGTAACTTCAGCCATATATATAGAGGGGGGGAGGGGGAGGGAGTGCCGTCACGCTGAGACCCTTGGAGTAATTTAAAGAGGGACGTGTCTGAACCCTGTAGGAGAATGTGCAATGTCTCCTTATTCTCTAGATGAGTATGATTCTCCACCAGAGGCTTTAGATAGTAAAGTCGAATCCTGTTGTAGTAGGGACATTTAAAGAAAAAAAATGTTCTGAGTTCTCCACTTCTGTGTCTACCTCACGACACCCACAGGTTCTCCTCATATAGGGAATTTTCTTATGTCGTCCCAGCTTGGACTTAATGTCGAGCTGCTCAAATCTAGCCCTGGTTAAAAGTATTCTAATATATAGTGGTAGCATGAAGGAAAGATAAGATTCCATGCCCACGTTACATTTAAATTTAGCCAGGTATGGAGTGGCTCTAGCTTGCGCTATGATCGTTAGATCATTTTGTGCAGCAATGTCGAGAGCTCTTTGGTATACAATTGAACACACTTTTGCCCCAAGATTTATTAACTCATGGGGTGCAAAACCTAGCCTACTGACCGTGTGGCCAAGTCTGCTCAGCCATGATGACCACTCTTTGTGGTTTTCTTGTTCTAATAGGCATATTGCTGGTAATCTGTGTGGTTGCATTTGCCTTGTTTTGTACCACCAATTGATCTGCCTCTTCAGGATTACAATAGAAATTGGGGGTATTCCCATCTCTGCTCTCACTGCAGCAGACAGGGATGATCTCTCCACTCCTAAGCCAATTTTCAGGTGGTGAAGTTGGAATCTTTCTACCATTGAAAGATCTTGATCACCCCATTTTTCAGCTCCCTACAAGGCAATGGGGAACACCTTTGCCCTAAGAACCTTCAAAAGGGGACGCAGGGAAACCCGGGTAATTGTGATGACATAATTTATGAATTGCCTGTGAAGCATTATCAGATTTTGCAATACTTAATCTTAGGTGTTAGATGCCGCAAAATGTAGGTCTAAGTATTTAAATGTCCTCACTTGCTCCACTTTGTGCCCATCAAGGTGCCAGTTGGAAACCTTAGCTTTCTTACCAAAAACCATTATTTTGGATTTTTCTTTATTTATAGTGAGGGCATTTTCAGTACAATATTGACTAAATTTTTGCAGGGACCTCCTTAACCCAACTGGGGTGGTGGATAGCATTACTATGTCATCTGCATATATCAAAATGTTTATCTCCCTATCCATAACTAACCAGGAGCACCTCCATCCTGTCTAGATTAAGCTACAAATTGTTTGCCCTCATCCAGTGCATTACAACTGCCATAATAAGAGATTTTTAGATGGATATAATCCCTGATAAAGGCGTGAGAAAAGACCAGATTTTTTCAAGTTTTAAAAAGTCTTTAACCTTCTACTGGTATGTACCTTAAAATAATTATTGTAAATACTTGTTGTGCCCCATGGACCTGGAAGACCCCCCAGTAAACCGCTTGACACTGGCCACGTTTAAATGCTTTATTTAGAATAATTGGATATAGCAAAGAGGCTAGGATTATAGTCTAAAGATGTTTTCAAGCATCAATAGATAGCAGGAAATTGTCCAACAGAAGCAGGATAGCAAGGTTATAGTCCTTTGGTAAAACAGGAACAAAGCAAAGAGAATCTTCTTGCCCCCAATCGGGCTAAATCCAGGAAAGGAAAGTTCTTGACACCAGGCTTGGCAAACAAAGTTCTAGGCAGGCCCAATGGCCAGGCAGGTTTCCGTGAAGGCTTGGCTTGCAGTTCTGAACATTGGCGAAAGATGCTTCTATCTCTGAGACCTGGCTTAAGTAGATCTCATATGCTTTGAAGTTCCGATGCCTCCAAGACGTCGGACTGCATTCTCATAACAGTTCTCCAGCTGGGCCTTCTCAGGCCTTTCACATGGGAATGGTATGTGATCCCAATTAGCAGTAGCACCTGGGCAAAAGGGAGTCGACCCATCCCTGCTTATTGGGCCGAGAGGGAGCTGAGCTCCACTTGTCCTTGAACGATGAATGAACTGGGAGTCTTTGCAAAAGCTGTCTGGCTGCGGCTTGTCTTTTGGCCTAACAGGCCTGACTGGAATAGCATGGCTTCGGTCTGGTTTGACCAAAGAAACAGGTTGGGATGTGACAATACTGCTGCTTCTAGGCTTTCCTGTTCCAAAAGAGTCTAGGTTGCCCTGATCTCCATTCTGCTGGCAGGCAAATACCTTTTTTTATTTTGGCATATTCATTTTGGCAGTAGAGGATGCTAAAGAAGGGACTTGTAGTATATGGGTGCTATACTTTACTGATGTGCTCTTAAACTATTTTTCTTTAAATAATTATACTATAATTGTTTATAATTTATTAATTAATTATATTTCTGCTTCTGATTGAACTTGTTTACTCTTTTTCTGAGCCCTTTTGAATGCCAATAAAGATATAAACCAGATAAATGATACATGAATAAAACTTTAAAAATGAGTTGGGACATCTGCTGTAGCCCCTCCTTTTCCATTCCTAAACATTCATTCATTCATTTTTCATTCATTTATTTGGATTTATCCATCGCCACTCTCATCCGGCTCGGGGCAACCCACACATGGTGGAAGGGTAGGGCTTGACACAGTTTCAGAGTGTCATACTGCCTGATTCTTCAAGGTTCATGATCTCAAGGAACACCTTGAATATTTTCAGCCAGTGTCCCTTAATGAGAGCCCATAGCACCATGGGAATGGAGAGACAGAGGGCTGCTCTTTCTAGTCTTACAAGAAGCGTAGCTACTTCCTAATGTCAAAGTCACAGTATCATTTTTAAAAAATTATTCCAAACATTACACTAGCCATCACACATTTTGTGCCTTAAATAGTAGAAGTGTTTCTGAGTATGTTTGACCTGCTGACTCAAAAATGGCACCAGGTTTCTCCTATCAGTTCTAGTTTTTAAAAAATATGGAACGCATGTCATATATCGGTCTTCATCTGCTTCTGGCAGTTTTGAATAACTGAGTAGAGAAATAGTGGCAGCAGGAATGGCCCTCATCTTATGCATGGATCATATCAAAATCCATCATTTTGACATATAAATCTGCCCTTGGTTTATATATGAGGTTGACTTATACATGGGCATATAAAATAGTATTGGCACCAAATAAATATTTATTTATGCTAAACTTTATTGCAGTTGTTGTTTCTTTTAATTGCATCACATCAATGTCAGTTTATGATGATTCGATGAATGAGCCATCTCTATGAGCCCCAGCCATGAACTCCCTGCTCAGGTGCTGAAGACTAAGAATTGTGCCTTCCTTAACTGAATCAAGCCACCTGTAGTGTGGTTTTCCTGCCTTCAATTTTGGCAAGCATTATAATATTTTACAATGGGTCACGTCATCTCATGATATGTTCAAAGCATGACAGTGTGATTTTGCTTCAAATGAGAACCTTTGCTTCCAGTGAGAGTTTCAGCTTAATTTGTTTGAAGGCCAATTTTCTCTCTTTAACAGTCCACAACATTCATACAACTTTTTTCCAGCACCTCTTTTCAAATGAGTTTATT
The DNA here is from genome assembly GCA_030556195.1 of Anolis apletophallus. NCBI lineage: Eukaryota > Metazoa > Chordata > Lepidosauria > Squamata > Anolidae > Anolis > Anolis apletophallus. Next base: position 89,427,251 of record JARBWK010000004.1, read on the forward strand.
TTCTTCTTTTCAGCTTTCCTTCCTGTCCAGCTTTGGTTACTTTTTTTTTTACTAAACTTACTTCCTAATAAAAATATCCTGGAAGATGAGTTGCTGAAGGCTTTCATGGCCAGAATCACTGGGTTGCTGTGAGGTTTTTTTGGGGCTGCATAGCCATGCTCCAGTAGCATTCTTTCCTGATGTTTTTCCTGCATCTGTGGCAAGCATCCTCAGAGGTTTGTTCAGAGGTCTGAAGATACTTGCCTTAGATGCAAGTGAAACATCAGGAGAGAATTCTACTGAAACATGACCATGCACCCTGAAAAACTCACAGCGATCCTGGAAGATGTTTTTCTGGAACAATTTCAATATTTCCTTCCCCATTTTAACAACCTGGATGCACTAGTTCATAATGTGCAAACTCAATCTGACAACATATTCATGAAACTGAAACTTGAGTTCAGTTGTGTTAAAACTTGACATCTAGCTATATTTGACTGTAGTTGACACGTATCTTTTCCCCCCACAGACAGAGAAGTTAAGGGCTATTTATATGCTTCTTTGAAAATGTTGCCAGTTTAAAAACCTTTTCAATGCTGCTAGACCAGTGCTGTCCAACTTCTGGTTGTGCTAGACATACCACAGATGCTAATTTTAAAAATAATTCTGACACTTCTAAAATGGTTGAAAAGTCTTCTTAATTCATTCTTTTAAGCACACTAATCTTTTAGTGGAGACTATCTGGCTTTCTGTCATTATTGGGCACTCAACACACACAGAGAGAACACGCAGTGTGTATCTACCATCTCGCCAGATTATAAATTTCTGGCCAAATCTCTTTATCTCAGGCCAAAATTTCAGGAAGGGATTTAAATAAAAAAAGTTGACATTTTAAAGCATTCTCAAATGAACTGAACATTTTAAAGCAATAAAAAGGTAAAGAGGCATTCTTAAAACTGACAGTCAAGTGTGAAGAACAACAAATAAATCTTTTGGCATATAAATGAATAAATGGAACCATTTTGTAGAACTGCCACTCAGATTTTGGAGAGTTGGCATGAAGATAAATTGCTAAGTCTTCTCTGTTTCGAATGATACAAGTTTCAATCTGTAATTTGGGATAAGACCAAGCAAACCAAATTCGTCATTTGTAGTATGTCTATGAATAAATGGTAAGTACAAGCACTGCTATAGAATTCATTTCAAACAGTGCCAAAACCATCCCTTGATTGATGAAAAGTCTTGGTGGGCCGTAAGATTATCTTGATTTTTGAAAGATGCTAATTGCAAAGCTTTTCTCTCTGCTCTGCATTTGTAATTTTTGTCAAAAGAATGAAGACCCATTTTGACAAATGCTTGGTAGCACCACCTTATTAGGATAAAAATTTCCTGACAGAGAAGTGCTGTTATAGGCTATTATATTACTATTTGCCATTCTAGTGCTTTCAGAAGTGCCAAAGCAGAGACACCAGTGTTTTGCTTTTTTGTAGATATTAAGCCTGTACTGTTAATTCTTGCAGACTTATTTCCTGGTCTTTTGCTAGAGATATACACCTACTTAATTAGATTGATTCATCTGCCATCTTCTATAAGATGCTGTCAGTGGAGAGTTTTTGCCTTTGCTCTCTACTTCTGCAATACAACAGTAAATTATTTCCTTGCATTCTTGTTGAGCTTCAAGTAGTTCAAGTAGTTTTAAACTTTGCATCTCTGTAGGGCTTTGGTTCCCTGAATGCCTAGGATTTGAATGAGCTGGGTCTTTTGTTCCCCCTTTGTTGTTATTCACTCACAAGTATGAAGGGGGTCTCGCTCAATGAAGTGGACCTTTTCTGTGTGGAGGTTTTAGTTGAGATAACCCACCCATTCAAGGGCATGCCCTTTGCAGAAGCCCTTCAGATTGTTTAATGAAGCAAAGAACTGGAAAAGGACTTTGTTCTTCTCATCCACATTTCAGATCCATAGCATTTAGCAGCACACTAATGAACCTGGTATCCTGGGTGAGAAAAAGCATAGCTGTAGCACACTATGTCAGCAAAAAAAAAAACAACCCAAAAAACAAAAAGCAAGAAAAAGAATTCCAATTATTTATTTTTTTTAAAAAAATGCTTGCTTCTTGCTAGGTTTTTATGTTTTGGAACAATATACTGCTAACCCTTGCTCATTTTAGTTTTCTCTTTTTCAGCAAGAATGCAATTTTGATTTTTTTAAAGTAATATTTTGACAGATTGTGGGCCAAATAAAGTCTGAGATAATATTATTGCAGCAATACCTAAGTAAATATTGTATACAGAAGTCACTGCTACCCTAGTCAAAGTGTGGTATGTACACAAAGACCTTGCATGTGTGGTCCTGTTCTTGTTGATTTAAATGGAGGCAGCACCGACCAGGAAGCACATGCACACACATACACACAGAAGACCAACTCAACTAAATAAATGTTAGATGCTCTACCAACGCATGAAGCTCATAGACAAAATTGAGACCACACACCTGTGGGATCTGGATGGTTGGTGAGCAAACCTAAGACTGCCATGCTGCTGACTAAAGAGATATAAAGGGCTAGTACACCAAGAGAGAGAGAGAGACAGCTTTACCATTAGGCAAAATGAGTCAAGAGCCTTATAAGATGCTGTCTGTTAGGGGGACGTTTGACCTCCAGTCCAGTTGGCCTATTTGTGTGTAAATAAAGGGGCCTGTAATCTTATCTGTATCCTCAAAGAGTCATCCTATTGCTTAAGCAATGCCCATATGCTCAATCTGAAATGGGTTCCTTGTGAGCCATTTCCACTAAGCCTGAGAACCTCAGGGCCCTTCCACACAGCCATATATCCCAGAATATCAAAGCAGAAAATCCCACATTATCTGAGTGTAGACTCAAATAACCCACTTCAAAGCAGATATTGTAGGATTTTCTGCCTTGATATTCAAGGATATAGGGCTGTGTGGATGGGCTCTCGGTGATCCAGTGGTAAATGTATCAGATCAGACAAGGAAAAAATGCTCCAGATTGTAGGCCAGTAGGTTGGTCTTGAAAACAGTGCAGGAGAGTCAATAGTACAGGTTCCAAAAACTTTGTTTTCAATCCAACCCCAATCAGAAACTAGCTGAAAAGTCCCAGATTTTTTTTCTGTTCTTTCCCATTTTATATTTGAAATTTCCCGGTGTTTTAAATCTGAATGCATGCCTATGCTTGATCAGTTCTCATAGACTCCTTTATCAGGATTTAGACAGGAAACCTCTGATCCCAACCTTGCAGTACATTGAAGGCCTTTCCAGATTAACCTTTCCCTTCTTTACCATGTTATTCATTAAAAGATCAGAATTGAAAACCAGTTGGCAGATGAGTTTCCAATGAACCCCGAACAAGGGAGTTGAAAGTTACAACACAGACATTTAATCTTCTAAGGCTCTTGACTCATAACAATTCATGTTCAGATTTAAGAAAGAGAATACAAAACAGACTAGTCAAAAAGCACCCCAGGATTTGTGCAAGTTGGATGATCCTGAGGTTATGGTTTGATTTCTACATAAGGATGTCAAGAATTTACCAACATTTTCTCATCCTTGAAATATGAAAACACTCTTCCAAAAAATGACCTGCACTTATGAACTTTTTGTGATTCAGTACTTTTTTAAAGAAGTCATTTGCACATCTAAATGTTAGAGCATCTAATATTTCTTTCTTTTGGCCAAAATAGATGCGGGGATTGCTTTCAAGATAATGATTTTGCGCTTGTTGTAGAAAATTGGGCTTCTTGCGTTCTCCCTCAGGACATCGTCTCTAATTTTTTTCCTATTGAAAAGCACCAAGACGTCACGGATAGATTTATTCTTCCTAGAGAAATTAGTGGATATTCTAAATATTCAGTCCACCTCTTTGTCAGTATCTTCTAATGTTAATTGCAGCAGCTTGGCAACGATCTCTGTCATGATTCCCCTAAGATCTTCCTGGTCATCCTCTTCCACGTTCCTAAAGCGCAGCTGAAATTCTTTCTCCTTTAGGTCCAGTAGCTCCTGCTGCTCCTCAAATTTTTTGTTTAGTGTTTCAAGATTGCTAATCTTTTTCTTGAGGCTTGCCTCCAGTTGGTCATGTTTTGCTTCTAATTTGGCCTCCTTCTGTTGAATTGTTTTTATGTCTTCCTGCATCGAGTCCATCTTTTTTTCAATATTGGCTATATCGCCTCTTAAGTCTTTTTTAAAGTCTGCCATTCCTTCTTTAATGAGCCTTTCTTGGTCTCTTAACAGCTTCTCTTGTTCTTCCTGCCTATTTGCTGCCTCATCTTGTTAATTAGATAGTCTTTGCATCTCAGCAAAAAGGTCTTCTAGTGTTAGTTCCCTTTGTTGGGAGTCTTTTCTGCCTGGGATCTTTTTGGTAGACATCGTGTCTTTTGAGGCTTCCCTCCCTTTCTGGAGTACCATTACCCTAGGCACACTTTGGTTTAATTGAAGTTCAGATCAGTTTAAGTTCTTTCGCTACATTAAGTAGGGTAGAGACCATGGAGAGAGTCTTGAAGGGATATCGTCCTATGTTTATTAAAGTATCTTCAGCTAGAGGGTCTGCCTCTTACCTTCCTCTATGTTACGTTGTATCTATGTCTTCCCACAGCTTAGCTGTGTTGGGGGGGTTGTTCCTTCCTGTCTTGCCTGCAGGGCACTTCCGCCTTACCACTCAGTTTATACTGTATGTCTTCACTGCGGCAGTTGCGTCTTCGTCCTTGTTGTGCACTCCTGACAACAATCGCCTCCCTCTCGTGTATTTTCAGCGTTTCCAGCGTGGTTTCAGCTCCGCTATTGACGCTGGAGCATCAGCCGGTCGTCAAGGCGATCTGGGAGGTGTTCTCTGCCTTTCCTTCCTCCTCCTTTTCCTATCTCTGCCTCTCCTCCTCTCTTCTATTGGGTCCTGAAATGGGAATGGGAGTGGCAGGCTGTCCCGCTTGATGCGGCGCTTCTCATTCCCCTCCTTTCTGTCTCCCTCCGCCTCCTCACAACCACAAGGGCTGGAAATGGCGGACTCCGCGTCTCCAAGGTCGCTGGTGGTCTTCCCCCAATGCAAGGTCCTCGGGCTCCCGGGCCAACGGACCCCCCCCCCCTGGGTGCCTCTCAGGTAGATTTTGTATATCACTGCACTGGAAGTTGCTGGGGAGGGGGTTTATTCCTCGCTTTCTCTCTTCTCCTCTTCAGCCCTTTATCTGACAAATCTCCAAGGATGGTTGCTCTGGCCCTGGCTCAAGCACCCGCATCGGTTTGGGGGCAGTTGAAAGGCTTTTCTCTTGTCTCAGTTTGGTTTCAGTACTCACAGTAATTATTAAAATCGGCACTGGTGAGCGTAGTCAGGATTGCGGGCCTGTTTGGCAAGTGCAGAGCCAGCTCCCTTGCTGTCACTCCTGGTCTGCTCGGAGCTCCCCCGTCATGTGGAAATGCTTTGCTGGGTCCAGTTGACTCGGCTACGGGTCGGCTATTCAGGGATCTATATTTCCAATCCCTAACGGAGAGCCAGTGTGCTCTACCTGGCTCTGCTTACTTGTCACCCTCAGAGCCTTCTGAGGATGCGACCGCTCGCCATAAGCGCTGACCGGAAGTCTAACATTTATTTAGTTGAGTTGCTTTTGGACTCAATTTCAATCTTTTCCTTTGGCAATTTCATTGTTTTAGACTGAGTATTGTATAATTGTTTTAGTATATTGCATAAAAGTAACATTTTGTAAAGAAAGCAGGGTGTTTTGCATAAAATACACAATTTTATATACAAAATTGCTGCTTTTATGACTAAACCCCAAACCAAAACATGACTTTTGATGGCTACCTAAGTATTCCCCTTCCAGAAAATGTGATAATGGATAAAAACTTTAATAACCTTGCGCAAACGAGAGACATTTGAAATTGTTTTGGTTGGAAGAATAACTTGTTTGGCTTTGGGAATTAACTAAGTAGGCAGAAAGCATGATTTACAACTCTGTCTCAGACAGCACTTTATTTTTTCCCCTTTCAGGCCTTTTTCATAATCTGGTACATTTTAAATAGACTAAGGAATTGTAGGAGTTGAAGTCCAAAACACCTGGAGGGCCGAAGTTTGCCCATGCCTGCTCTAGTGTTTAGCATACAAATGCTTTTATTTTGCATATTTTTATTTTATTATACACTTGAAAGACAACAAAAACCCCACAAAATAAAGGGAAAAGCTCCATCGTGACATACCTCACAACTACCCTTGTGGATATTGGTCAAGCAGTTAGGAGAAAGATTACTATATCATCTAGAACAGTAGTTCTCAACCTGTGGGTCCCCAGATGTTTTGGTCTTCAACTCCCAGAAATCCTAACTGCTGGTAAACTGGCTGGGATTTTTGGGAGTTGTAGGCCAAAACACCCGGAGACCCACAGTTATTCATATTATACATGGTGTGTTGTACCCTTTTGTCATTCTTTTATGTTATCCTGAGAACATTGGTACATAGTAAAAAAGCAAGTTGCATTCATAGCTTCCTCTGAATTTCGAATTGGAATATATGATGACCAGAGATCTCAATTTTAGCCCTGATTTTGTTTCCTTAAAAAAAATCCCTTTTTATTCACCCCTCCTCCAATTGGTGTCAAAAGACTTTCGCATAAAGTTTACTTGGGTTTTGGCTTGTAACAGTGGCCTTGACTTGTATGTAATACATCTTAAAGATCTGGCTATTCTGGTTTGGAATGATGTTGAAAATAGCACTCAGCATTGGTGATAATGTAATAAGTAGGGTATACAAAGAGTTACTGTGTTTCAGGAAGTTAACAGTTATAAATGAAAAGGAAAAATAATATTAAGATACCCAGGCATGAATGATATTTAGAAGAAAATAGAAGCAAGAAACTGAAGATAGAAAAAACTCATGTCCTCATAAGAGTCAAAGTAGAATTGATTATATATTGTAACTTAGACTATACAAATAGTTGCAGCTCCATCCTATGTCTGCTCAGAAGTAAATACCACTAAATTTGATGGGAGATGCACCATACTAACCGGTGAAAGTTTGGTTGCATGTGAATGCCACTGCTCAATAATAAGTGGGACCAATATCAATCAATATCTGTGCTTTGGAATTCACGCTTAACTTCCTAATAACTTGGAACCTGTTCAAGACAGTGGCACTGAAAAAGGGGGGCTTAATTCCTTTTTCACTAAGTCATTCTTCCAATTAAAATCATTCTACAATGTTTCTGAGGCTAGAGGTGGGGATGGGATGAGAAAACCACAATGCAAATAGGTGACTAATGGCATCTGTGTCCATTGGGGTGGCCATCTATTGCATTTTTAGTCTGAGTTTTAAAAGTGCTATCCAAGGTGCTAAACCTGTTTAATGTTCACATCGAAATCCAGTATGATATTAACCTCTCTACACTAAGAAAGATATCCAGAGAAAGAAATCCATGAGCTTAACTTCTGAATATCATGTAGCTTGACCTGCAGAGTAGTGAGGCAAGAAAGCATGAGAAAAAGGAACTTACTGAAGATAGAGAACAAGAGGCCTCTCCCATTTAATCTACAGTAGCTTGAATAGACTGGCAACTGTACTTTAATTTGGCATTGATGACTGACCTCTGCCTATCTTAGTATGGCTGTCTTACTGAAAGAAGCAAAGATAAAAGGAGGAAAGAAAAATTATATGCAACTTTTCAAACACAGTGGTCACATTTGGAAGAGATACTGTGCTTGTGTTCTCCACAACAAGGTATACAGAAGTTCTTTATAGTGTATAGTTTCAGTTTTTAGGATTCTTAGATCTTATGTCACAACATAAACCTTATTTATTTATTTATTTATTTATTTATTTTCCTCATATTCATGGTTGATTACCTGTAACCATGTTTCTTCGAGTGGTGATCTGTGAAATTAGCACATGTGATAGTTGATGCACCTGTCCAGCAATTACTGGAAACATCTAGAAAGCTGAAAGGGCTTGTGGCTGCAGCCCCACCCTCCTTCCCCAGAAGGCATATATGCTGTAGGAGGGGCTATAGCTCCAGTTCCCTGCTGCTGTGCAGTGGCCTGAGGCTGGAGGCATGATCTATGGGGAGGAAGGGCGGGGATGTGCTAATTTCACAGATCACCACTTGAAGAAACATGGTTACAGGTAAGCAACCATCATTTCTCCTTCGTGGTGTCTGGTGTAATAAGCACATATGATAGACTAGCAAGCCCAAACCTTGGCTGGTGAGCATCATGCCACTGCCGAGAAGAGAACCGCTCTGCCAATGCGGCGTGCCTCCTTGACTGGACGTCCATCTTGTAATGGGTGGCAAATGTCAGCCGAGTGGTCCAGATCGACAGATGTCATCCAATGGAACTCCACGAAGGTATGCTGCCAACATAGCGACTGCTCTCATGGAGTGACCCCTCAGGTGTACTGGCAGATCCTTGCCCACCAACTGATTGGCAAGTCTGATTGTCGAAACCACCCATGCCGAGAGAGGCGTTGGGGGGAAACAGGCAGGCCTTTAGTGTCACTGTGGTATTTCACAAAAAGCCTAGGAGACTGCCTGAAATCCTTTGTTCTGTGGAGGTAGAAAGGGAGTGCTCTGCAGACATTGAGAAGATGGAACGCCCACACAAGCTCTGTTTGTGGTGTTTGAAAAAATGCTGGCATCACAATGTCTTGAGCCAAGTGATGCGCCAAAGCTTCCTTGGGGAAGAAGACGATGTCAGTTTGGAGAACCACCTTGTCCCTGTAGAAATGGAGGTAGGGCTCCATACGTAGTGCACATAATTCGCTGGATCTGTGAGCTGAGGTAATTGCTACTAGGAAAGCAACTTTCCAGGAAAGGTGAGAAAAGTCGGCCGTAGTCATGGGCTCAAAAGGCGGCTTCATAAGTGCTGATAAGACAAGGTCAGGCTGCCAAGAGGGAGGTGGGGGGATATTGGTGGCTGGAGGTTCCTGTACCCTCTAAGGAAGAGTTGAACAAGAGGGTCCTGAAGCTAGGACAAGCCACCTTCCCTGCTGCGATAGGCAGAGATCGCAGCAAGATAGCACTTGAGCGACGAGAGCACCAGGCCCTCATTTGCCAATGTTGCAAGAAACTGAAGGAGTGAAGTAGGGGCCTGCAAAGGCTCTATGTCATGATGATTCATATGTCAAAGGCTTTGAATCTTTCTACAAATAAAGGGCAGCAACCAGTAGAGGATCCTATGTTTCCACCTGATGAACAGGTTCCCCCATATTTGCTCCAGCTTAATAAGAACCCCAACCAGGCCCTATTAGTGGGGCCAGCGGTTTCTAGGAGATGGACGCTTGCTACCGGATAGACCTCGCATCTGCAGAATGGGTAGTGCGACCACCTAAGCCTAATACTGTGGTGGTGAATGTTAATGTATCTAGTCCGTGAGCTGCTTTTTGCTGATGATGCTGCCCTTGTCGCCCATACAGAAGCAGCTCTGCAGCACCTAACATCCTGCTTTGCAACAGCTGCAGAGCTGTTTGGGCTGGAAGTCAGCCTGAAGGAAACAGAAGTTCTCTACCAGCCTGCACCACAGAAAGAACACCATCATCCCCACGTCAGCATTGGCAAATCTGTGCTTAAGTCCGTGCTTGGAACGAAAGAAGCCCATAGAAGTTTAACATGGGGTTTGGAAGGAAAGCATGGGGCTTGGAAAGCATGATGGGAGCCAGACAGCTCAGTGAGTGAAGGAGGGAGGAGCCAGTGCATGCCGCCAAATTTAGTTCCATGTGAAGAGGTAGGTCTCATTGAAGGATATAAGTGGTAAGGATTGCAGAGAGGATGGTTTCTTAAGCTTATTGCCTTAAATCCAGAATTCATTGAAGGATATAAGGGGAAAGGATCCCAGAAAGAGTGGTTTCTTAAGTCTGACGCTCTAAAAATAATGGAAATGGGAGCATCATAATGTAAATGATGTAAATAAATAAATAAACAGACAGACACAGAGGCAATTTAACATTTCAACTTTTCTGGCCACCAGGAGTTGCTGTCGCATTCCTCCACTCCTTTTGTGTGTATTTCCTGGATATTTTTATGGCCTCGCAAATCACTTAAATTAAGCCTCCCCACTCAAGTGGTACTTAAATTTCCTACTTGACAGATGCAACTGTCTTTCGGGTTGCAAAGGTCGACAACGAGCTACATAATTGGTGGAGCGCTCACCCCGACCCGGGCAGGCCTTGAACTCATTACATTCTGGTCAGTAGAGATCTTATGCAGCTGACACTTAGTCAACTGTGCCACATTCCCGGTGCACTATATATGTTGTATGTCAAATGGCATTGAATATGTGCATTGTGATCCGCCTTGAGTCCCCTACGGGGTAAGAAGGGCAGAATATAAATGATGTAAATAAATAAGTAAATAAATGAGAACTCTAAGCAGTTCAAAGGTGTGCTCACCATGCCAACTTGTCAGTCCAGATGGTAACATGCTACCACTACCCTCTGGATCTCTCAGACAGCAATCAAAGGAAAATGTTTGCTGAGAAAGATATGTGGAGTGGACATTTAACCTGGGAAAAGTTTTCCGTGACCCTTTTTCATTAAACAGTGCTTCATTCCAAGTAGTTTGAGGGTTTATATCCCTTATTAATTTTTAAAACTTGTATCCAAGGAAGGAAGGTTCTCATCATCTGTTTAAATATTTTATTATATTCTTATTTGAATGTCATTGAGCATGTGGGCTCATTGATATTTGAGAGGGAGGTGGGTGATAAGCAGAAGTTGAGGAAATTCTGAGAGAAGGAAGGCAGCAGTAAGTATCACCTCCCAAAGTCATCTTCACCCCCTGCAGACATACAAAAGTGTAAATTGTCAAACAATCTGAGATAATAATCTAAAACTAAATGTTCCCTCTTCCCTGTATTGATTTCATGGAGCCTCATCCTAAAAATTCTTGGCTCTGTTTGCATGTGCTTCAGAAACAGTCCCATGGAGGCCATCACAGGATGTAAAGGCACTTCCAGTGGAACTCCATGGGATCTCTCTTTCTGTAGTGTATGGAAATGGAGCCAAGAATCTGTGGAATGAGGCCCTTTGATTTGCTCAGGGTCACAGATGCACATGGGAACTGAGTCCAGAATGTAACCTGAAAATAGGGCAAAGCAGGAGAAAGACAGACTTCAACAGGGAAAGGACATGGGATGGTTGGCCATCTCAGAAGATGGACCTTGACAGGAGGGAACAGAATAAGATGGTTCTCTCCGTTTCCCACCCCGGTCATGGGATGAAGTCCAAAGTCTCTCGGCTTATAAGAAAGGCAAAAATAAATTTTCTCTGAGGATATTTTTCCAAGAAAATTTTAGAGTTGCTTTAAGTCAAAATTCGCATGAATACACATAACTTCAACAATAAAACATGCATATATTTGCAGTGCAAATTTATTTCCTGAGGATATTTCCTGACCCAGAAGGTTATAAGGATAATGATAATAATAATAATTTTCTTACCTTCCTTTTCTTGTGGCTCGAGGCAAGTCACAGCACAGTTAAAATACACAAACATTGCAAAAATTATATAAATACACATATTAAAATGTTGTTCTATAAAATATACATATTAAATATATTTCTATAACATATATATAAAATACACAGGACACTGATTGAAACACAGGACAGGAGTTTAAAATTAATGCTTAAAACTGGTTGGGTAGGTTAACAGTATCTACCTATTTATATGTTGATAGCATTAAATTGGCTACTCTATTTCTGTCTTTCTCAGTTTTGCATGCATTAATTCATATGTGTATTTTGTTCTGTCCCATTCCAACCTGCATCATGCATTCAAAGAGAATGGAAGGAGCTTTATAGAGGGTTTTTTTTAAAAGGCAAGGAATAGTCAGAGGTGGTTTTGTCAGTTCCTTCCTCTGAAATATAACCTACAGTACCTGGTGTTCGCTGGCAATCTCCCATCCAAATACTATCCAAAGCTTACCCTGACTAGTGTCCAAGATCAGATGGGATCTTGTACTTTCAGGATGTGGGGGTATGTATGTACATGTTAATATGTGTGCCTGTTAAAAACGGACATTTTCATCATTCTTCAACATGTTCTTACAATATATACATTTCAGTGCACATTCTGTCCTAACATTTGCATTTTCTAGACATCTTATTGTCTCACTGATGTTTATACTTGAATTTTAAAAATCCAAGAAATGCAAAGAGATGTAAGAGAGGTACAAAACCCACATATTACTATTCACTTATTGGGAAATGTAAATGAGACTAGCTAACCAAACAAAATATCCAAGCATTTGGTAATTTGATATAGAGGAAGGGATCATACCCTAAAGTATGTTTTAATAAACCTACCACCAGCCGGGACTGCAGATATATCTTAATTATACAAGCCTTGGCTTCTTTGGCACTGAAAAATCTGTTTGGCAGCATAAGGGAACAAATCCTCTTTCCTTTGAAAGCCATAATGTTAAAAACCAAGGTCATAATTCAGGCCAAAGAACCATTTAAAAAATCTCATTAATTCCAGTGGGAGCTATTTAAGCATATGTATTATAGTTCTACTGAAATCAATGGGTCTTAAAATTGTCAATTTTGGCTGGATCATACCAAAGGCCTCCCATCCAATTGAAGAGGTTTTGCAAATCATGCCTGGGTTTTTTTGGGTTTTTTTTTACTTACAGGATTAAAATTGGACTACTTTATTTTCAAAACTGAAATAAAGCAAAATTTAGAGCAATTACTATGGGTGATGGAAAATGAATTATGCATGTATACAATCTAGCATATGCATTATATACAGAAAGGTACATTAATAATGAAAACCTCATTTCTACAAAGGACAGATATTTTGAAGTGGCATATTCTGCATTGGAAAAGCAATTACAACTTTTTTTGCTCCAAACCCATCAAAATTTAGTAAAGTATAGAAAACTATAAACTGAACTTTGAATGACTATAAAACCTCCTTCTTCCAAGATCTAAAATTATACTTTTGATGGACAAAATTATGTTTTTATTATCCAAAGAACACAATTTAGGCTTCTAAAAATAAATAACACTTTAGTGGCTATAATGGCACATATTTGAAAATATGAAATATGAAGAAAAGGTTTTAATTTATTTTACAGATCAGAGTGATGATTTGAACATTACATTTTAAGGTCAGGAAGAATTTTCAACATAAATATATTATTTAATATTATACACATGAGAGTAATAGCAAATGAATTACTATATAAAGATGGTGATAAGATTTCAGTTGTTACCATTTACCATCAGAATGTAAATGGTTAATTCTTCAATTAAATCCTGGAGCTGGTTATTAAGTCTCCTCGCCTATATTCACAACTAGAGTAGACTCCCCAAATCAATGGAACCTACATAAGTGGTTGACTTCTCAAATTTCCTTGGATGCAAATATTCAGTCTAATTGGGATTATATTTGGTTTTGGGTTATGAACTCAATGGAATTTCCAGATAAATGTGCAGGACAATTCTTGATAATGTTCACTGGAAGTAAAATCTTTGCAGTTTAGTAGAAGTTATTCCTATGTAAATATGCACAGGATAAAGATTTAGGGTGCAATGACACTGTAGATTTAATGCAGTTTGATATGACTTTAACCGTCATGGCTCAATGCTATGATATCCCGAGAGTTGTAATTTTACAAGTTCTTTAGCCTTTTATTTATTTACTATTTATTTATTTACTATATTTCTATACTGCTCCTCTCAGCCCGAAGGTGACTCGAGGAGGTTTACATAAGGCAATCACTGTCCTTCATATAAAACACAAATAAAACAGTTAAAACAAAAGTGCTGATGCCTCACCTAACCACACATTCCATAGTATTGAGCCATGACAGTTAAAGCGGTGTCTACTTGCATTAATTCTTCAGTGAAGATTCAATGTACGTTTTAGAGTATGAATGTAAATCCCTGATTGTTTTCTCTTCACAACAAAGGACAAATAGTTTCTCCCTGCTGCAGGAAGAAAATTAATATTTCCCTGCAGTATTTTCCCCATATGTGAATATTCCAAATTTAGAAGACATAGGCTTTTACCCAAATATGCATTGTCAGAAGTTTACCATACAACTAACAATTCAGTCAAGCAAGAGTGTGAGGAAGTAAAGTCTAAAGATACCACACTTTGAGACGAGGAATCAACAGGCAAACTTCAGAGCACCCCCAATTTTTTCTTAACATGAAAGTAAACCAGATTAATCCAATCGACTCCGCAATATAACTTTATTTTTTATAACCCGCCTCAATCTCCCTGAAGGGACTCAGGGCAGCTAACACATGGGACAAAATGTCCACAGACCATAAAAACAAAACAATCAATTGAAACACAAAACCACAATTAAACTAAAGCTTAGCAAAGCATAACAATAAAACAAAACACAATTAAATAAAATGTAATAGTATTAAACAGTAGCATTAAAACCCACTCAAACAATACACAACAAAAGCCAATAACCAGAATACTAAGATGGGCATGATCAGGGTATAAAAAGGGCTGGACCTGAGGTAGTGCAAAACAGTGGAAGAATGCATAGAACAGAGTACTATCTGGCGAGCTAGGGATAATACTTACCAGAAGTGGGAAAAGGTTGTGAAGACAGCCAGGATTGAACACACGTTAAGCATGGGCTATGAAGCCTGTGAGTCTAGCATTCATAAACACATCTTGGCTGAACTGGAAGTGTCTGGTTTCTGGCTTTAATTTTTGCTTAAAATTCAAGTCTTTGGTGTTTTTTCTTAGATGTTTTGGAGGGATTAAGTTAGTGGGGGCATCTGACCCAACTTCCAATTTTTAACTGAAATTAGGGTGGTTTTCAGTATGCTCTAGCTTAAAAAATATTTTGGCATGTCCAGGGCTTGGATAAATTTTCTGGGCAGGTGCACATTTCCCACCTCTTCAATAGTGACAGGGTGCTTTTCAGACTAAAATGAAGATTCTCTGACTCCATACCTGCACTGTGTGTTGCATCAGAAAATTACATCAGATCCTGTAGCACCAAGGCATTGTACACATAAATCTAGAGGTTATCCTCTCCAGCCTTGTTGCATCCCTTGCTGAAATGATTTAGACCCATCCTCCCACCTTCGGTGCAGTGTGAGCATTGCTGGTTAATTCAGAGCTGTATAGGAATTGTTTTCCCCCTTTACTTTTGCCTGTCCTACCCTGTATCAAGGGAATTTTAACAACTGGCAAGAGGTGGAATACTTAAATGAGGGGCACAATTTGCTTTCTGGTAGTTTGGATCAGGGCTTCTTAAACTTTTTCCACTCATGATCCCTTTCGACCTGAATTTTAAAAAATTGACTCCAGGTATATAGATATATTAAAAAGATATACAATCAAACATATACGGATAATAAATCAACATTTACAAGGCTTCTTAAACTGACCATTTTTTTCTTTTTATGAAGTACACCTAAAGGATCTTTTGCAGTGTCCACTGTGAAAACTGCACAACAGATTTATATAAATGTCTAAGGACATTATTCCACGGGAGAAGTAAAGTGTTTCGGATCATTGTTTTTCCTTTAATTAATTAATTAATTTAAAACTCTCATATCCCGATCTTCTCTACCTCCATAGAGGGACTCAGACCGGCTAACAGCAAGAATTTAATGCTAACAGTAAAAACCTTTAAAACATCATTCATAAATAATCAGTTAAAAATACATATAATATAGAGTGCTTCCCGAAGCCCCATTTTGAAATTAATGGATGATTTTTCTACCCCATCACATGGTTTCCCTCTTTCAATTTTCTTTTCTAATTATCCATTTGCCTTCTCATCACATGGGAGACATATTTTTCCTCCCACTGTCTCCTTCCTTGTTTTCTTTGCATATTATAAATTCTCTTTATGAGTAAAGATAGCTCTCAATTCAAAAGGTGGGGCAGTTGGAGTCAAGATGGCTGTGTTGAGCAGACGCCAGAATGCCGAGCTCCGCCGGGGCCTATGTAGTCTTTCCTACACAGCACCCCCACCTACGAGGCCAGTTACCCCATGCACAAGGGGCGACTTGCAGGACTTTAGGGCGAACTCCTGCTCGTTGTTAGAAGCGCTGGCGAGTTCCCCGCTTCTCTTCGAGGCTCTGCAAGCCGAGGCCGAGGTTGCCCTTGAGGTTGCTTGGGCTCCGGCCTCGGTTCTCAGGATCCATGCGAGCATGAAGGACGCTGCGGCCTCCTGATGGAGCGCCTAGAGGCCATGGACAGCCGGTGGCCGCCGCGGGGCACGGTCCGAGATACGGCGAGAGGACTAGTAAACAACGGAAGAACCCTCTGCCACCTCAGACGAAACAAAGGAGGGGCCGAAGGCGGGGCAGGGGGCGGGGCCAGAGGAAATCCCAGCCCTGCTCTGCAACACCCAGAGGGTTCCGTCCCAGAACCTTCAGGAACACCAACCTCAGGTGCCGGGTTCCCCCATTGATGAACCCCCACCCCAGGAGGCTTGATAATCCGACGCTGGCGAACCCGGAGCCACAGGCTTGCGACGATTGCTATTGTATGGATCTCGAGTCCCTGAGGACGTTGTTCGATCTGTGGGACCCTCCTAGGCTTCCCCCATTCGACGGTCGAGCCTGATAGCTGACCTTAGAAAGCTCCGACCCACATGGGCCCGAGCTTGGCTTCCCCTTCTCGTTAGTTTTGTCATTCCCTGTCGATGTTGTTTGTCTTGTTGTATGCTCTGTATTTTTTATGTCAAACTGTAAACCGCTCCGAGAACTCGGGGAGTGGCGGTATAGCAAGTTTGAACTATAAATAAAAGGTAAGTCTATTTATATCACATTTTAAAAGAGATATAAATTACATTTTCTTCCTTCCCAGTCCCAAAACAATAATGACAAAAGAAAGGAATTAATACTGTCCATCTCAGCTCCTCCCTCCATGATGAAATATTCATTATCTTTACAAGGGGGATAAGGGGAATTCTTATCACATGGTAAAATGGATGTCTCTATGGATGGAATTGAAAAAGAAGTCGATTACCAATCAAGTTAGGAAGAATATGAAAAAATCACTTTAGAAATGATGAAATACCTGGAACCCACTATATCAGTGGTTCTCAACCTGTGGGTCCCCAGGTGTTTTGGCCTACAACTCCCAGAAATCCCTGCCAGTTTACCAGCTGTTAGGATTTCTGGGAGTTGATGGCCAAAACATCTGGGAACCCACAGGTTGAGAACCACTGCACTATATGAACTTGCATCATGTGATGGGTTGTGTTAGTAGTTGTTTCTTAAATATGTAAAAACAATGATTTTATTGCATGTAATGAAGTCCCAAAGGAGCCATTAGGTGTCATTCAGAAAACTTTTACTGTTGCACAATTTTTCAGGACCCCAACATTGAGCTAAGGGGACCCAGTTTAAGAAGCAGTGATTTGGATGACCAATGGATTCTGGGAAAAGATATTCTGCCAGAGTTTCAGAAGTGTTTATCACCTCTGCTCCAGTACCACCAATCAAAACAGTAAGTGCTGGCAGTCTAATGGCATAGGCTTAACTGAAAGCCACATCCTGGCACTGTGGGACCATGGACCATGGTGATACTAAAGTAAAATACTGAACCTTCTGGTGATGCTGGAAGAGGGAGCAGCAGGAGGAACTTTCTCGGTGCTTTCAGGCTTTTTGTGATTGTTCATCTTGAACATTTGCCAAAAACATTAATCCCCACATATATTTGAGTTTTGTGCCAACACCCAGTGAGATCCATCCTAAGGTCAAACCTTTCATGCTTTCAACATTTCATCACACACACACACACTAAAGTCAGTGAACATAACTTTGAGAAACTGTCCCACTAAGATCAGTACGGCTCGTGGCATTTCTTAAGTAGCACATAATCCAGTCAAAAATCTTTGAAATAGTTCTCTTCAGAGGAATAGTCTGGAAAGTCATTTGTAAAATATAGGGTCATTGGGAACGTTTTATTATTCAAACCTCTCTTGCCTCAGTGCTTTATTTTACCCAGCTTTTCTGTACCTATTTTTCAGGGAAAGACATCAGATCATTCAGTTCTTTAGAATTTTTGTCAATTTCCACTGTTATTTTATGCAATGAGCTAACAATTAATTATAGGAGACATTTTCAGTTTTCAAAATATTTTTGAAGTGGCATTGATGGCAAAATAATAAAAATATAAAAGCAATATCCTCTGGAAAATTGTAGTGACATATTTAGTTATCACTTTAAGATAAAAACACACACAATTAATTTTGTTTAAATACATCCCATTTTCTATATTTTCCCCTCAGCAGAAAATAAATGTTTAATAAATGAGAATAAAGTCAAATCCGACTATGGCACCTGCATTCATAAATTTTCTACAGCTAGCAAATGCTAGGTTATTTTAAAATGTAATGCTGCTGTACCATTAAAGGGGAAAAACAGAGTTCTTAATTTTTCATGTGTTTTCACAATATTGGTATTAAATCATTGCATTTAACTTATGTTTTCACAAAAATAATGAAAGAATGGAGATTTGAGTCATTCTACAATTTGAAAATAGAACTTGTCTCTTTTATGTTTTTTTCCCCCATCAACTGTTTTCTTCTTGGAATGACCTTAACACTATTCTACTACAACAACTTTAAAGGCAAACTGTCAAATTCTTATTAAACTCTTTGGACAAGACCACCTGGAGATAAACTGAATGGGCTTTTCAGTTTTTATTTTTAGTGAAAGGCTGAGAAGGGTGGCAGCAATTGGACTCTGTATTCAAAATGAACACTCTTGTGGTACACAAGAGAAGAGAAGAAAGCAGCTGATTCAAAACTGCTATTGTAGCGGATATCTGGAGTCCCAAAATTCCCAGGCAACTTTCGTGCGGGCACAGGAACGAAGGACGCAACAATTGATACTGGTCCAAATGAAGCCAATTTATTGATACATCAGCTGACGGAGTCTGCCTAGCATAAGACTGCCATGGCAGAGCCCCGATCATTTCCAGCACACAGGTTTTATATCATCAATGGCTGCAGAGCCCCAAGTCCCTCCCATCTTCATCATCATTATTGGCTGGCCTGTATGAACCCACCTTATTATCCAATTAAACAAAGCATCCTAGCATCTCATTTCTATTTGCTAAGAGCTGTGTCGCAGCATTAATTCTTTATTTCCATTGTTATTGCCTTATGAGCAAAGTGTTCTTGAGTTGCAACATTTCTATGCCGTGCCTCTTATTCTCGTCTCTGGCTGCTAGCATGATTTCTGGCAAGCTATCTAGCTATACTAAGGCCAGTTATTCTAAAACCTTGCTGCGCATCACTCTCCTCTGACATCACTTCTGCTAAAAGCATCAATTCTGCTTTATTCCTTACTTTTTTTTCTTGTAAATGATTCCTGGCTATCAAATCATTTACACAACATGCTTTTACCACTCAGAGTGTGCTCCAATCCACCTGCCAATCTCGTCTCCCTCCTGTTTTCACACTTTTGACTATTCTTACTGACTTTATCACTGCAAAGGAGCAATATCTTAAAAACAATGGCAAACAACAAAATGATTGTTACAGAACAGAAAATCACAAGAATTAGCATTACTAAAGATTTTAACCATTTTACATTTGGCAAATTATGAGATTGTATTTAGCAGTTGTCTTTTGTTCATTGCACAAATTCCTCCTTTGTTGTCAACAGTTAATTTAAGGCCATTTCTGCTGTATCTCCATTTGACTTAACTCTTCAGCTTCAGTGGCACCGACAGATGGACCTCACAATGCTCTTCTGATTGCCCTGGGCTATTATTCCTGGGTATGACCCTAAAAACAGGATCTCAGTGGTGGCTCCGGCTTCTACCCTTTGGGGCTTTTGGTGTCAGACATTTGATCCTTAGTGGTCACTGTGTCATCACACCCAGCACCCACTCCTCCGGCTGGAACCCCCTTCTTCTGCCTCTCTCTGGGTTCCTTTGATAATTCACACTGGTAGGGTTAGAAAGCCCACACCAACACACTGACACCTCCCAGGATGATAGCTATTCGCCCATTTGACAAAGGAGAACCCCAAGTTAGGGCCTCTTTATCTGCCAACTTGAACAGATGCTGTCACCGGTGTATTCATTTATCTCAAACAAAGGTCAGTTAGGATACAGCTCTCTCTCTCATGTCAGACAGATTTTGAGTCTTGACATAACTGAAGTTGTGGCCTTTGCATAAATAGTGATCTGTGCAATGAGTTTAACTTTCGAAACAAAGTGTAATTGGGTTCCTCCAGCACTGCTGAGGACATTAAATTTGTTAACTGCAATCCTCCAAGCGTTATTTGAGGATCCTTGCTTTCTAAAGGTAGGGATGAGAATGACCCTACTGTTTCTTTTATGCATGTATCAATGTACTATCTGAAACATGTGTTGTATCTGTATCTTGATCCAATTGCCCTGCATTGGACTATGGTCAGTCCCAATAACACATTTTACTGATCAGCCTTATCACTTCTGCTCTCTGGTGGAGGCCTACAAAGGATCGTCTTACACCACCAGCAGAGCCAAAACAAACAAAACTATACAATACACAGAAAAACCCAAAACTGGCACCCCCAAGTCCCAAGGTCATGTCTTTGGGCGACTCTCGGACGACTATCCTCCTCTTCGGGGGGCTTTCGATCAGCCTGTCCCCAGGAGAGTGGCCCCCCCACGATGCTGACTCTCCTTTTCCTTTGGACCTCCTTTTGGCGCGCCCGCCGGAACTTTGGTCAGGCATATCTTCCTGGTCATTGTCCACCTGGATAATAACATCTCTGCCATCCAATGGGTTATTTCCATCTGTATCTCTTTGGATTTCGATATATAGGTCCAAGGCCTTAATCTCTTCGCTTGGGGGGACAGGAAAACATCATATCACATCACACTGACCTTTTTACTTCAATCTCAATGGGCCAAGTCTCCATTTTGTTTAGTTTGTTTGTTTTAATACCACATAATATCACCTGGGGAGACAGAAATACAGAACAGTAACAGGGAAACACAGCACATCATTTTAAACAAATAGAAACCACTTGGAACCAATACTTGCACCTCTTTTCATTTTCCTTTCTTTTCAGCTCTGTGGAATCTCTCTGTAATGGTTTTTCATATCTCAATTCATAAATAACAATCTCAAACAGTGTAGGTGCATATCTAATCTTTTAACAATATCATAAGAAGAATTTGGATTTCATTCAAATCAGTTTCTTGACACATTTTCGCTAAAGTTCCTTACAATGTCCCATTCCAAGTCACCCCTAGGGTATGGAATCCTCCAATGAACAATACCTGGACCATTTGCAACCAACATATCCACAGTCCTGAGCTTGCAATCTTTTGGCAATTGAATTTTTATCAATTGGTAGATGGTATCTCTCTCCCATTCCATTGTAATGGGGCGTGGCATCCAGCTGTGAAAGACATCCTCTTCATCTCCTTTTTAAAGACACGATTCTGAACACTTGACTAAAAGGGCACAAACAAATTAATCTCTGATCAAACTAACAGTCCAAACTAAATAGTGGTAATGATCACTTTAACAATTCAACAAAAGAAATCATTTAACTTGAAAAGGATATAGCCTTCAGTACAATCTCAAGCAGGTCCGGCCTTGGTTACTTTAGGCTCAGATGGCCATTCACACATCCACTCATGTCCAACCTTTATCTCTTTTCATCTTTGGCATAGAAAACAGTCTCAATCACCCTTGATTGAAGAAATAAGTCTATTAGATTCCAAGTAAGATGAGGAAAATATCTATATTCTGCAATCTGTAGTCTCTGAAATAAGTCTCTGTATAAGAAGGCCTGTAAATAAAGTCACTCATCCGGCCAATTCTCATGTTTTCCCCAGCCTTTTATTATGCCTTCCAGCTGGCTGTGGTTGGATATCAATTTATAAGCAGGGTTCCACATAATTTCCAGGCCTGAGACCTGAAAAGCAAAGATAGTGAAGAGAGAAGGGGGGGAGAGAGAGGGAGGGAGGGGAGCTAATTACCCAGCCGCAGGATCCTCCTCTGATTTCCATCAATATCACATCTTTTGCTTTCACAATCTCTCACTTTCAGAACAGTCTCCACGGCTTTTCCTCCACGATTTATCTCACATTTCTCTGTCCATCTGCTATAAGCAATCTTTTTCAACATAACTGTTTCCATCAACGTATAATCATCTGTTGTCCAAACAAGGGGGAGGGTCCTTGCCCTCCAGACACGTTAATCACCTTTTATCAATTCCATCCCTCGTTCATTGTCACTCTCAGATTTCCTCCAATGTACTTTCAGTTTAATAACAATCTACGACTTGCTTTTCCAACGCAACAACACAGTCTCTTCCAGGGCGGGTGCCTTTATCTATTTCAATGTAAATCATTTTCTTTTCCAGTCAAAGTATAGAATTCAATAAAAATCTTAGGATTGTCCTGTGTTTGGGAACAAACTATGAATCGCTGGGAAAATTAATTTCTGAATCAGTAATGTTTTAATTGTATCTAAAGGGGTTTCAAAAGGTCATTTTTTTATTTCAAAAGGTTGCTGTAAAATCAATTCTCACACAGTTCCAGGCCAAATGTCATTCATCATTTTTAAAAGACCTTCTTTTCCCCTTCAGCTTAAAACACTATCTGCTGTCACCTTGTGGCAGTCCCATGTACTTCTACATGACGGAAAAGAAAGCCCCTAACAAGGGCGGGCGATTTCTTTCACAGTTCTCGGTGTTTTTTTCCCACATCTCAACATTTGGAAAACAATAGGGTTCCTTCTCACATCTTAATCTCTTCCAGGCTCTCCTTTCTATCTCTGGAACATTCCGTTCCCAAGCCCTGGCGCAGCGCCAATGAGTAAAATCTCACATATTTACAAGTAAATATTCATTCTCCACATAGGCACAGAGTGAAGTAGGATTTTTACATAAATAAGCAAATATTCATTTTTCCAGAATCATTCATTCTCCACATATATGCTTGTTAGTGATTAATCCCCCTCATTCATACACAGAGAGAAACCCCATTCACACACACGTTGGTGTATTAATTAAGAAATGCATATGCTTAGAGAAACACTGTTCTAGCATTGATTGAGTTAAACTACACAGAGTCTCGCGAGACAGGTTATCTAGTCTTGACGAATCACCCGCCCTTTTTTTGTGTGAATATCATAAAAAATGAAACATCAGCTTTAGAATGGCCCCAAAAGATCTTCATTATACTGGCATTCTTTCCTCCCACACATGCATTTCTCATGGTAAAATATCCATTACATCATTTTTCTTACAGTTTTAAAACACAGTTTTATACATATCGTCCCTATGAATTCGTTTTGTATACATAACATATAACATTTAACATTTTATATAAGGCATTTCAATAATATGCAGTCTCATTTCTTAGACTCTTATGTACAAGGTCGAACAACCCCTCTTCCTGCCAACTTTCCTTCTCTATCCGTTATCAGCATTCTAGGTACATTCTACTCTTCTGCACAGAGGGAGTTTCTTTCTTTCAAAACTAAATACAGTCCTTTGCCTTGACTTAATCAGACACATAAAACAATTTCACACTTTTAACAATTCCACAGCACTTCCTTTGAACAAACATTTACTAGCTCATACACACACAGGATTTTTATTTTTATTTTTCCTCTGCCTGACAAGAAAGGCCAATCCTTTCTCCCTTGCCTTTGCTTTCCATGCACGTGCCCTGCTGGCACCTTTTATCCACACCTCCTTCTTTTACTACCCCTTTCCCAAACCTGTCAACATTCTCCACCACACAACTCAAGGGCGTCCCCTTGTTTTCCGGAACTCCCACCACCCATTTCTCTATGGCTGGGGACACTTCAGTGCTTGCCCCCCCCTAAATGGTGTGTGTGTTCCCTAAGTGTTACCTTAAACACTATACTTGCGATTCCTGTATACTTCAGGAGTCGTTCCTCAGGCCTTTGTGCTGGATTGCTCACTAGACGCTGGAACCCAGCACCCCCGGTCTTCTCTTTGCACGCTTTTTTTGTGCCGGATTGCTCACTAGGCGCAGTTTGACCCTCTGCACCCCCGGTCTTCCCTCTTCCTTGGCTTCACTGGCCGTATATTATAATTGCGGTCCCTCGGGTCAGTAAGCAGTGCCCTGGGGCGAATCAGGCAGCCGATCGTTTGGGTTGCCCCCCCCCCTTTTCTCAGCACTCCTGAGTCGTCCCAGTGCCTCACCTGCGAGCGAGGGCCGTCCTGCCAACAGGATAGCGTCCTCAGCGTTACAGACCCGTCTGGATTGCCTTTTCCATCACGTCGGACTGGTCACCAAGATGTAGCGGATATCTGGAGTCCCAAAATTCCCAGGCAAATACTTCTAACTCTCAGGCGGCGACTTTCGTGCGGGCACAGGAATGAAGGACGCAACAATTGATACTGGTCCAAATGAAGCCAATTTATTGATACATCAGCTGACGGAGTCTGCCTAGCATAAGACTGCCATGGCAGAGCCCCGATCATTTCCAGCACACAGGTTTTATATCATCAATGGCTGCAGAGCCCCAAGTCCCTCCCATCTTCATCATCATTATTGGCTGGCCTGTATGAACCCACCTTATTATCCAATTAAACAAAGCATCCTAGCATCTCATTCCTATTTGCTAAGAGCTGTGTCGCAGCATTAATTCTTTATTTCCATTGTTCTATGTTATTGCCTTATGAGCAAAGTGTTCTTGAGTTGCAACATTTCTATGCCGTGCCTCTTATTCTCGTCTCTGGCTGCTAGCATGATTTCTGGCAAGCTATCTAGCTATACTAAGGCCAGTTATTCTAAAACCTTGCTGCGCATCACTCTCCTCTGACATCACTTCTGCTAAAAGCATCAATTCTGCTTTACTATCATGTGCAACTGTACTATCTATTTTTTCAGCAATAAAAATATTGCTGACCTGAAAGCTCATCAATCTATTTTCTCAGTTGAATGAAATCTTTGGGATTTACTTCAGTCACTAGTTGGTCAGCTTTCTGGAGCTCCATCATTACACACTTCTGCTGTATACACAAGGATAAGAAAGTGTGCTTGTTAATTTCTTAATTTCTGTCTTTCTTGACTTTTATGAAAACATACACTGTGATGAATGCTAAGTTTCTATGTTAATTTATCTGAGGGGAAACCCCATTGAAAATTGATGGACATTTAAGTAGAATATATGGGATTTCTAATTTTCTAGTTATTAAAACAGACCCTTTATAGAAGTGGTTCTCAACCTGTGGGTCCCCAGATGTTTTGGCTTTCAACTCCCAGAAATCCTAACAGATATCCTAACTGACTGGGATTTCTGGGAGTTGTAGGCCAAAACACCAGGGGACCCACAGGTTGAGAACCACTGCTTTATAGGATCACCAAAACCAGCGAAGTGAAGTGTACTGTATGAGTCAGTGTGATATAGTATGCGCATAGACAACAACTCTGGATACCAGGGTCTGATCCCCAATCAACCATGGTAACCTACCAGGTGACCTTGGCTAGGCCACAATCTCTCTGGCTCAGAAAAGGTGAAGGCAAACCACTTCCCAACATATCTTGTTAGGAAACCCCATGATAAATTTGCATTGAAGTTGCCAGAAATGCCTTGAACAATAACAAAATTGCCCAGGTTAAGAATTATGTTGAAAGAGATAAAGACTTATTTTTTTCATAATGTGGACATATGTGGGTTCTGTCACAATGGTATAGTATTCAGGAGAGCTCAAATGTCCCATCCTAGTGCAAAAAAGGTTCAAATATGCAAGCATTACAAGCATGTCACTGTATGTTAACAAAACGATGAAGTCAAAAATGTTACATGAGAAATGTCTACACCAAATATATTAGATACAGTCTGATTCTGCAGTTTTAAGTGAGGCAAGGAAGGTAAGAAATACCCCCTTCTCTTCCACTTTGGCAGAAAAATTCCAAATCCCCAAATAAAATGCACAAAACGTACGGTGGAAGCTTGTGAAGCTGTACTGATTTCTCCATCAGGCAAAAATAACTTTTCTTCTCTTGTGTGATACCTAACATCTTTCCCTGTGATGACTTTATAACACAGATTTCTTACCCATCACAATTCTTTATTTTCCTTGAATATGTGAAGGTTACTGTTATTCTGCATTTCCATCATACAAAAACACCCAAATTTGAAGATTTGATTCATTATCTTCAAAACCTATTTCTTCTTTTTATTCCATCTCTAACTTATTCAATTTCTGTTGGGCCTGTG
Source organism: Anolis apletophallus (assembly GCA_030556195.1). Classification (NCBI taxonomy): domain Eukaryota; kingdom Metazoa; phylum Chordata; class Lepidosauria; order Squamata; family Anolidae; genus Anolis; species Anolis apletophallus. The sequence goes on from JARBWK010000004.1 coordinate 89,453,374, forward strand.
GCTTCATCAGGGATTGTGGGATTTACAGTGCAAGGGATTGTGGGATCCACAGTGCATGATGGAAATGGGCAAGATGGAAATTTGCAAAGACGGCGCTTGGGAAAAGCAGTTAGGGAGTGCAGTTCTCCTGAGAATCAACAGGGCAGAGATAAAGCTCCTGGCCTGAAAGGCCTGGGATAAAAAGACAGAATATCTTAATTGGCAGTTCAAGGTTTCTGCTTCCAGTTCTGGTTTCAGTTTGCCAATTAAGGGGGGAGCGATAGAATTCTAGTTTCTTGGTATAGCTCTGCTTGGCTTTTGAAAATCAGATCTTGGACAACTTTGCAATCAAGCCTCATGTTTCTGGTCTCCTGTATTCCTGGTTTTAAGATTCAAGAATGAACTTTGATTTTGCTTCCTTTGGATTTTCTAGTTATTGGACCTTGCTTCCTCTGGATTATTCTAGCTATTGGACCTTATCACCTTGGATTTATTTAGTGACTTTGCAGCATCTATTTTGCTTTTGCTCTCCTGGAACATTACCCTTGAATTATTGATTGTTTTTATACCTTTTTTCTTCATACATTTTACTGCTCATATTGAATACTGTTTGCTTCAATAAAAAGACTATTCCAGCTGGTGTTGTGTGAGTGCATTTAAAGGGCCCTGGTTTCTTCTGGAGTGTGACAAATTCTGAAGTTTTTGTACCTGTAGGTCACCAGAGCAGCAAATTATGGATTACATGGTGCCACCAAGCCATAGCTGTCTTGTTTTCATCCCACCAAAATAAACCAGAATAAATTGATTATCTTGGGGCAGGCATTCTCAAATTGCAGCCCCTCCAGCTGTTTGAGTTTCCAATTCACAGAAGCCCTAGCCAGCTTGTTCAATGGTCAGGAATTCTGGGAGTTGGAGGACCAAAGAGCTGGAGGGTCGCAGTTAGAGGATGCCTGTTTTAGGGTGACACAAATTATGCTGAATTGAGTGAAAGGAGAAAAAAGCTAGGGGAGAAGAGAGGCACTTACACTTACTTCATCTCTTGAAAATAATATTTTGTGACTGTCCAAAACACACAAGAAATGGCATGATATCAATCTTTGATATTTTGAACTGTTGAGCTTACCACAACACAGTGGATGTGAGGAAATGAGGCCAAACAAATTGGCAAAAAGAGTGTTTTGTCTGGATTTTCAGAAAGCAAGCAAAAATATTCCAAGAATAAACAACCATAGACCATGAAAATATCCTGTCTCATTTCCCTCTATGAGTGAACTCAGCAAACACAGAATAACCAAATCTGTCTTCAGTATGTGTGGTCATTAAAGCAGATAATTATTTTAGCATATTTTAGAAGCGATCCTCTTAAGTGCTAAAAAATATCTATTTATCAGTGCACAAGATTTTACTTCTCATTATGTATTAACTTTGCTTTGTTTTGTCATTAGTTAAACACTTAATTTGCAAGTTTAATTGACAGCACATGCATCTCTGAGGAAATCATGACACAGAAAAATAATAAAGTGGACATAAGAAATGTGCTTTGCACTCAACATCAATTGTGAATGTAATTTACACACCACTCTGTTTGTCTTTCTATCAACAACTGATCTAGGGAATTTGGGACACGATGAGAAACACTAATGGAGATATCACATGGTAACTTTTCCAAGAAATATTTTTCTTAATTTATAATTCCCATCTAAAAATCCATTTAATGGCTAAATTGATATAGTTGGGTGTGCACTCCATTGAAAGCAGGCCATGGAAGATGATAAACTACCTTGTCACACATGCCACCAGAATCACCATGAGTTGCAGCAATCCTGGCAGCACTTGCCCAGGAGGTGTGGGGATCTAGCGCCTTGTGCCTTGCACCATTTTAGCTTCCTCCCCCTCTCATCACATGGGAGGAAGCATCTGCTGGCTGGCTTCCCCTATTGAGGGGAATGCAAAATGGGAAGCCTCCTGTTTTGCCGGCAGTGGCTTTTCTTTGGCGGTAACTCTGGTTCCACTGCATTTTTGCCCCAGAGCTACCCCAAAAGTACTTCTTCCACATGTTGTGGGAGCTGACTGATGGGCTCCGTGGCAAAGCTGTGGCACAACTTGAGTTACTGGTGAAATTTGCCTTGCATGATGAAGTCAATAGACAGTTCCCTGGTGTTCTCGAATTCAAATCAATACATGAAAAGAGACTGCTGCCCACGTGGATGTGGGGTAGCAAAGATGTGGATTTATGAATGAGAGAATCAGGATGATCATGAATCATTGGGGTGTTTTTAAATGCAAAAGTAGCAAAAATATTCACAATTAACTCTTCCTGGCAATATTTTAGATTAATGAGTGTTACTTGTGAAACTAAAAAAACTGGCCATACCAGTTGTTCTCATGATAGCACTAACTTTCTAAGGTAGAGGGATTGTGTGCTTCTGTGAGGTGAGGACTACACTGGTGGTAGTACTACTACTGCATTGTTTTAGACACATTATATTATGATAGCTTCATTACTCTTCCCTCTAAGTAACACATTATTTTAAAGTTCTGTGCTGAAATATTAATATTGACCAAGAAATGTAAGGCGAGGAGAGGAGGTAGGGAGTGTACAAACCCACATGATCTCATGAATTAATAATTGAAAACTTGGGAGATGTATGGCACTGTACATACACAGGAAGGAGAGTATGTGCTTCTCTTTTCTGTATAGGAAAACCATGTGAATTTTAATAACATTGAAATTTAATTCTGTTTTAATGTTTGTGTGTTTGTAGATTTTAAATTTTATTGAAATGCTATAAATATAAACCACTCTGAGTTTCCTTTGTGGAGAGAAAAAGTGGGGTATAAATAAACAACAACAACGGCACAGTCTAATGAAGTGCAAATATATATTCTCTTTGGCTTTGTTCATGGATATAGTAAAAAAAAACCCCACATGTTTCTGAAATTAATATCACCTTTTTGGCATCTTGACATGGGTGAAATGTAAACAACTGGTAGACCTAATTAACTTAAATAACTAAAATCAATATCTGTGGTGAATTATTTTGCACCTCAAAATGCTATTCTGTTCTCCACTGTCTTTGGAGCAGATTACTCCTCTCTCCCTAATCTACCACAGCTGCCCAAAAATTGGTGCCTTGTGTTTTATATAAATTCCTCCTGCAAAACATGATTTAATTTTGCCCAGGTTCCACGGGCACTTTTTGTAGTTGGATGTTTTACAATTGTACATTTCTAAAGGTTAAATTGAAACCAGAGCTGACCACTAAACCATCCTCTCTCATTATGAAATGGGCTGCTTGTCACATATCCCTACATGTAATAGCAGCTGAAAGAGCCTAATTGAAAACTGTTTACACTTTTGGATGTACTTGGATATAGTGTTCTTCAAAGGAAAACGTTCACAATTCCCTCTTGCTATTTTTAATAAGTTTGTATCTGTTCCATCTTCTAAGACGTTCAAGGTGTGCAAAGTTGTCCTCAACTCCATTTTGTCATCATAGGAGACCTGTGGGATGGGTTAGTCTTAGAGATAGTGACTGACCCTAGGCTACTCAGGGAGGGGGGATTTTGTCCCTGTTCCTGGTTTAACCACATGCTGCTTTGGTCTTCCAGTGCGTTTTGTTGCTTTCATGCAATGGAATCTGGAGCTTGTTACCCCAAGTCCATTAACATGTCAAATTAAATATACACTGGAACAAAATCCAATGCATTGGCTGGAAAACATAAGAAATTAAAAACTCCTACTCTTTCACATGAAACACTATTAAATTATCCACAAACAGGCATTTAGTGATTATTCTGTGTATGAAGCTTCTCATGCTTTAACTTCTGTGATTTCTCCGCAAACAGAAACAGTACTAAAAAGCAATTAATATTACAAAGTGGGAGCTAGATATGCACCCATATGAGCCATGAGGTACTTATGAAAACCACTACTATGGATGTTTACTTGAATGGAAATCCAGTTGATTTACTCATGTTTACTTCAGGCACGGGTTTTTTGAATTAAAATCTGACTCTTTAATCCTAAATATGTTTATTCAGAAGTATGTTCGTCTGAGAGTAATTTATTATTTCATTATTATTATTATTTCAGGATTTTACCCCGCTCTTCTCAACCCCCGAGGGGGGACTCAGAGCGGCTTACAGCAGGCACAATTCGATGCCACATCAACAGCGTAAAACCCCAAACCCCACAACCCATTAAAACATTAAGGCATTAAAATACAATCCCTCAACACATCTACAATCATTCCAATTAAAACAGTATTCAACCCTAGAAACATTGACCCTCTTCCTCCCTCCCATTAAAATTCCGTCTCACATGCTGCCTAGTGCTGGTGAGGGAATGCCTGATCCCAGAGCCAGGATTTCACCTTCTTCCTGAATGTAAGGAGGGATGAGGTGGACCGTATCTCCGTAGGGAGCGCATTCCACAGGCGGGGGCCACCACCGAGAAGGCCCTGTCCTCGTCCCCACCAACCGCATCTGAGAGGTCGGCGGGAGCGAGAGCAGGGCCTCCCGGATGATCTTAGGTTACGGGATGGGACGTAGCGGCCGATGCGTTCGGACAAGTAAGCTGGGCCAGAACCGTATAGAGCTTTAAAGGTCAAAACCAGCACTTTGAATTGAGCCCGGAATGGACAGGCAGCCAGTGGAGCTGACACAGCAGGGGGTAGTGTGCTCCCTGTATGTAGCTCCCGTTAGTAGTCTGGCTGCCGCCCGCTGGACTAATTGCAATTTCGAACTGTCTTCAAAGGCAGCCCCACGTATAGTGCGTTGCAGGAATCTATTCGGGATTTGACCAGACCGTGGACGACCGTGGCCAGATCAGACTTCCCAAGGTACGGGCGCAGCTGGCGCACGAGTCTCAACTGTGCAAAAGCTCCCCTGGCCACCGCTGAGACCTGGGGTTCCAGGCTCAGCGCTGAGTCCAGGATCACTCCCAAGCTGCGAACCTGCGTCTTCAGGGGAGTGTAACCCCGTCCAACACAGGCTGTAACCCTATACCCTGTTCGGCCTTACGACTGACCAGGAGGACCTCTGTCTTGTCTGGATTTAGTTTCAATTTGCTAGCCCTCATCCAGTCCGACACAGCAGCCAAGCACCGGTTCAGGGTCTGGACAGCCTCCTTGGTGACAGGTGGGAAGGAGTGACAGATCTGGACATCATCTGCGTACAGATAACACCTTACTCCGAAACTCCGAATGATCTCTCCCAGCGGTTTCATGTAGATGTTGAACAACATCGGGGTCAGTACTGAACCCTGAGGGACTCCACAGGACAACGGCTGTGGTGCCGTACAGGTGTCACCCAATGACACCTTCTGGGTACGACCTTCCAGGAAGGATTGGAGCCACTGCAATGCAGTACCCCCAAGCCCCATATCTGCAAGGCGACCCAGAAGGATACCGTGGTCAACGGTATCGAAAGCCGCTGAGAGGTCCAGCAGAACCAACAGAATGGGTCTTTTTTCTCTCACACAGATGCATTTCAGGCTAAAGCATCAGTAAAGTTCAGTAACTTTGAACTACAGTGCTATAATCATGTATATGATTTGGACATATTGTGCTTTTTCAAACAGTCAGAAGCACCTTAAAAAGTTACAGAGGATTGCCCAATTTTATTTTCAAATTACCATAGTTTTTAGCACAACATTTTGGAACTGTATGGAGACTGCAAAAGATTAATAGAGCAAAATTAAAATGTGCAAGTGCAAACCTACAAACTTGGAAACAACAGGTGCTAAAATGACAACAGCCCAGTTTCGGACTGTACTGATTTTATTGTTTTCAGCAAGGTTTTTCCCCACATCTATTTCAGATATTGTAGACACAAAGTCTCTTGTATCCTTATTGTAAATTACATCAGGAGACAAGTTATAATACCAAAGAATCCTCTGAAGTTGCTAGAAGAAAACATGGAATTTTAAATTTTTAGAGACAAAAGTTATGCATTTGTACAGTAACCTCTTGGATTTTGGAACAATAGGCAACACTATGTGTAGCTGGTTTTTCTTAGCAACTTTACCCTATATATTCCACAGCTTTGCCTCTTATGTCTAACATTTACTGTAAGAGCCCAGACTTTTTCTGTGATCATTCTTCCAAGGTGATGTATTTATGCAGATATAGAGCAATGCAAACCAGAAATCAGAAGCTGGTAGTCCTAAAAAATACTCCAAGATGTTTTAAGATTTGCAAGAACCATTTCATAAGGAACTGACAACATCATGGCACTTTTGGTCATGTATACTACTTCTGTATGGGATTGTGGCAGATTATACAATTAGATACCATTTTAATGCATTACTCCCAAATTAGGTGGCCAATCACTTCTGGAGTTTGCCAAAAGCAACATAGGAAAAATCCCTATGTTCAACAGTGCAATATAATGCATGGAAAAGAAATAGGAAAAGGCTCCAAAATAGGAAACATGTAAAGCTTGCTACATTATAATTACAGTGCAAATCCCACATTTGAAACAAAATTCTAGACCCCCCCCTCCCCCACCATGATTCATTTTTATGCTTCCACCAAAGGTTGATTCTATAGGCATTTTGAGGTCTCCCAACATGATTCATTGGCAGTGGTTTTCAACATGTGGGTTCCCAGATGTTTTGGCCGACTACCCCCAGAAATCCTAGGCAGTTTACCAGTTGTTAGGATTTCTGGGAGTTGAAGGCCAAAACATCTGGGGAGCCATAGGTTAAGAACCACTGTTCTATGGTATGTTTCCATCAAAATAATTCATTTCAATGGGGTTTGGTATTATCTCCATGGTTTCACGTTTCCACAGTAAAGCAAGGAATTTGTCCCTCACAGATATGAGGGTTGTACTGTATTTCAATGAAATGTGTTATCATTATGCTAATGTCAAAGAAGGTGTTATCTTTGTGCCATACAATTAAGACAAAATTTATGAAATTAATGGAGGTAAGAACCTATTTTTTCTACTGATTCAAAACACCTTTGCTATTACTGTTTCATAAATACTATTGAATGTGTCAAGGTAAGCTTTGGAGAACCAAAATATTAAGTCTACCAACCTGGAAGTGCAACTACTTAAAAACAGTGGAACATTTTGCATGAAAATCTACAATTATTTTAGACTTTTTAAAAACACAGCATGACCAACTCTTAAACAAGTAGAAATAAGAACTCTCTTCTTTGATAATTGTTTGTCTTAAGAGTAGTGTTGGGTGATTTAAAAAAATCATTAAATGTTTTACCTCTTGCTTGGCATCAGCATACAGGTGTTCCAGCAGCAATTCTGCTAATCAGATGTGGGAGAAGGGAACTGCAAATGCAGGTGAGATGTTTCTCTTATCCCGCTTGGGAGATACACTCTGCAGGGGCAGCAACCTCACAATAGTTTAAAAGCATTGAATCACAGAAAAGAGAATTTTGTTTCAGTTTTGTTTGACTCAGAATTCACCAAAATTCACAGATCCTGTATCTTTATATTCAGGATGGGAAACAGTTGAGACTGAAAGATTGTTAAATGTGAATAGGAGAAACAGAAAATGGCAGATTTGCTGTGTGTGAAGATTTAACCGGTCAGCTCTGAAAAGTCAGGCTTCAAATTATATAATTAAATTAATTAAATGTAAATGTAATTAAATTAAATGTATAATTAAATATAATTAAATGTATAATTAAAGAAGGCCACCTTTGGACCCAACCCAATTCATCTGAATGCTGTTGCTTTGGACCCTCCTCCTCTTCCTCCTCCTCTTCCTCCTCCTCTTTAGTCTTCTATAGCAGTGCTACATAAAGGGATGTTGTGTGGACCAGTGCCAGATCACAAGCCATCAGCTGTTGATCCATGAAGAGTTTCCAGGAAAGAAAGAAACAACCATAGTCAATAAGTACAAATACAATGCCGGTCTCTTCTATATAGAGGAAAAACACCCTATGGGTCTTACATCACTGATAGTTGATGATATCACCCCTGAATGTTGAAAGTCTCTCACTTAATTTTATGTAATTTGAAAAATAATAAATTAGTCCATAGTCTGCAACAACTGGAGTATGTGCTCAACTTTACCACAAATTAATGTGAATTAACTTTGGGAGAACTGTGTGCCTTATAATTAAATAAACTATAATACAAAGTGATTCACCCCTCTCAAGTTGTATGTATTCCCTTGTAGCATGAGTCCAGGTCAGATGTTGTAAAATTAAGCTTTCACAGTTAACTGATGTTTATCTTTCAAAGTTTCCTCAATAATTTCTGGTGGGACTGGAAGAGGGCAAGGACATTAAGAGAATGTCACATATACCACAGTGTGAGGAAATTGGGGTCTTATTATTAACATCAGATAGACAATTTGGGGGGTTTAACAAGAGACAAAAACAAATCAGTTATTACGCCTTGAGGCATCCTCAGGGAAAGATAGGAATAAATCAGGTGGATAGCCTAAACACTCAATGATTCTCCCTATTAGCCAAATAAGATCAAAACCAGGCCATCATTCCTGATGAAAAGCAAAATTTAATTAGCTAATCTACCAGTGTCATTTAGTGAATCAAAAGCTTTTGAGGGGTCAATGAATCTTGCCCTCATCAGCTCATTATCCTCCATCACTAACAAGATATCATTAAGCAACTTCAGAGAAGCAGCTAAATGGATGAGAGCACCATCATTAAAGGGGAATGACTATTTATTTTCAATTAGAAAGTTTTCTAAAAATTAACATCAAAATGTACACAAATGTGTTTAACAAACCTTGCTTTTTGGAGTAACACTGTTTTTGCACTTCCACATCTGCTCATTTTAATGCTCAGCTTCAGTTCTGTAATACTCATTAGGATTCAATCCTATGAAGAGAAGACAACAGTGACCTTGCTAATGCATTGTTCTGCCATTGCTATAGAGACTGCAGGACAAAGTGTATGCTAGTTCTCCTTCTCCACTTCCCATCCCACTCTTCTAATTGAGGAGGAAGGTCTGAAGAGAAATTGTTATTGGTTTCATCTAACCATGGTTATAGACCTTTCTATAATCAGGCACCTTCCAATCAGAGGTTGGAATTGATTATCCAGTCAGAGGTTGGAAATCTCCAGAATTCCTTTGTCAGCCTAGCCATTGGGGGATTCTGGGATCTATGGCCCAAGAGAAGATTGAATTGGTTTTTTCTAGTTTTGGTTCTAGTGCTTTGATCATAGCTACAAAATACGTTGTTGTTTCCTGCACATTACAGTGTCCTTTCTTAACGCTTCACTTCCATGGGCATTGATCTTGACGAGGAAGGCAATATACTATGAAAAGATAATGTATGGGTGGAACACTCTAAAGTAATTGTGGAATACATTTTTTTTTAAAAAAATACATAAATGATGATGATGAAATGAGATCCCTGTGAAATTACAAGTAATAATGGCATGTCTTTATACATGTTTCTCTATCTAAAAGAACCACCAATCACTTTCTACTAATGACTACATAGCATATTCTATTATGGTAGCTAAGCATATTCCAAGATGACAGCTAGCAACAATCCCAGAGGAAGTTTAATGATCAATTGTGGCAACCATCCACAAATTAAAGGTCCTTAATAACACACAGCGCCAGGATAAACTGTGAGGCCTCTGAGAAAAGGGGGGGACGACCACGCTTTCATTCTATCATGCCAAATGATCCATAGCTTAAGGGCTCACATTTATATAGCACATCCTAATGGGTCTGAGGAAGCCCTCACGGTCCCTCGTGTCAATGATCCATGAATAATAGGTGTTGTCTGAGAAGTGTCTGAGTCCACGCTGTTCTGCTTTCGAGATGAATTAGTGTGTTAGGATTTAGCAAGCATTAATGTCTCTCCATCAATATATTAAGCCTTCCTATTTAAACATTTGGAAAAAAGACTAAACCCAAGGCACTGAACTGTGTTGTGATGACTTGAATAGGAAACATATCCTTTTACTTTTGAGATACAATTAAGTACATAGATGTAGATATTTTCTACCATTTTGGCCAATGTACAAATTAAATCCTTGTTGCAGAGAAAGGTTACAGATAGGCACATGAATAAACATTCCCCCTCCCACCTCACTACTTTCAAATTGGCTGTTTTCCTTTTAATATATGTGCCGTCGCTCCCGGGCTATAAATGCCCCGTAAAGGGCCAGGATGTGGTCTCTCTATACCAGGGCTGTCCAACTTCTATGGGCCAAGGGCCGGAATTCCGGTCACTCATCACCTGGGGAGCCGAAGGGTCTGCCTCCGCCCCCGGCTCTGCCCCTCCCCTGGCTCCGCCCCCGCCCCTCTCTGGCTCCGCCCCCTCCCTGGCTCCAATTTACTTACAATTGACCTTGAATTGTGGAGTTGTAGTTCACCTCCATCCAGAGAGCACTGTGGACTCAAATAATGATGGATCTGGACCAAACTTGGCATGAATACTCAATATACCCAAATGGGAACACTGGTGGATTTGGGGAAATGTTTCCTAATACCTTTGAGTTATTTGAGTCCACACTCAAATTGGGACACACCAAAAAAACCCCAAACACCTCAATGCCGTCGCAGAGCTTGATGGGACCTCCTTTCCCAGAGGCGGGTGGAGGAGGCCCAAAGAGCTCCCTCCCTCCCTGAAGGGAAAACAAGCCGCGGGGGCAGGTGCAAAGGAAGCCACGTTGTGCCCTGCACGTGGGGGAAGGCAGCACAACAAGGGGGAGGGGGGCATGGGGGAGGGGAAGGAAGCGTCGCCAAGGAAACCGCCGCTGAGGACCCTCCCCCCTCACCCAACGTCCCACTGTTTTTAGATTGATTGATTCGAGCCAGGCCCTTCCTTAACTATACTGCGGGAGCCCCGCCACAGGGCCGAAGTGCCAACGCCGCCGCCGCCCCCGAAAAGCCCCGCTGGAGCCGAGGCCAAGCTCAGGCCGGGCACTGCGGCTCTTCCCACGGCGGGAAACAAGGGCCCTCCACAGGAAGAGGACGGAGCCAGGAGGGGCTTTCCCTGCCTCACTGCCCTCCTCCCTCTCTCTGAGAGAATGGGGGCTGGCCTGGAAGCAGCTGCGAGGAAGGAAGAGGCGCGCGCCCAGGCCGGCCGCAAATCCTGCGGGACCCGAGATTTCGGCAGCTATCGCGAGACTATGCAGCCACAGTCGGGATTTCGACCTCCCTCGAAATCCCGTCTGTGGCTGGCATAGTCTCGCAATGCTTGCCTAAACCTGGAAGTAGGTATTTTTTTTATTTTTAATTTGTATTTTATTAAAACAAGTTAGGGGGCCGGAGGGAAGGGGCTCGGGGGCCGTATACAGACCCAGGGCTGCCTGTTGGACAGCCCTACTCTATACCAGGGGATTGCTTCTTGCCTTCCTCTAAAGACTCAGGGCTCCCAAGGACCAAACTGGACTCTTAGATTAACTCAAAGGTTTTATTGTTCATTACATGAGCTATTATCACTCAGGCATTCTGCGTGGTTCCCCAAAATGATGCAGGAAAGATCTTACTTTACAGCAGTGGTTCCCAAACCTTTTTGGCCTACCGCCCCCTTTCCAGAAAAAAATTTACTCACTGCCCCCCCCCGAAATTTATTTAATTTAATTTAATAGCAATTAAACAGAAAGATATATGTATTAATGCAGTGGTTCTCAACCGTTCTAATGCCATGACCCCTAAATAAGGTTCCTCGTGTTGTTGTGACCCTCAACCATATTTTCATTGCTAATTCATAAACAATTTTGCTACTCTTACGAATTCTAACCCAAATATCTAATATGCAGGTCAAAGCAAAGGGGACGGGGCCAAAGAAGAAGGCCGCGCGACCCCTCCTAAATGGTCAATTGTTCACCACCCCTTAAAGGGGTTCATCGTCCCCCAAATTCCCCTGAGCCTCCCACTGCCCCCTTGGATCACCTCACCGCCCACCATGGGGCAGTACCGCCCACTTTGAGAATCAGTGCTTTACAGTTTCTTTGCAGCTTGATCCAAGAAGCTATAGCTGGATGGCTCTCCGAGTTCTTTCACTCTCAATGGCATTGAGGTGTGGACACTCGCAGCCCCAGTCAGGTGGCCAAAATTGAAGGCACAAAGCCTTCCTCTGGATGCCAAATGACTGGTATGAAGGCGCTTGAGACTCCTCAGGGTCGCTCAGCTTTCTGATATGCTGAACATTATGCTTGAAGGAAAATCTGTCTGGTATTGGAAGATGGCCTGACCAAGGCCTGGTCTGGCAAACCTTCAAACACATCCGTTCAGGAGAAGTCCTGGTGGTCTATTGAATGTAAAATGGCATACTCCCCAGATCCCTGGAAAAAGGGGCGGAACAAACTCAACTGGACTCTCCAAAAGATGATTGGCAGGTGCTCTGGACCAATCAATGCAACTAAACCTTTAGCAAACCGTGCAGGCTGCAAAAACACATTTTAACAATACAAACCTATGCAAACTGTGCAGGCTGTAAGCACACTTTAACAATACAAATCTTTACAAACTCAAGATTCTCTAAGCAGGTGGCGTACACTGTGCCATCACAATCTATATCTATATAATAAAAGGAAACCACTAATTTAGAAGCTACAATAACATTTTACTTCCATGGGTGATGTTGCTGATGATGGAACTGAAGTGAGGCAGTTATGAGGGTGTGCAGAAATATAACCACAGGACCACAGTATTGGAGATTGATTCAGTTGTGCTACTGAAGGGAGATGCAATATCAAAGGTACTCAACCTGGTGTGCATCCATTATCTATGCCAGGGCTGTCCAACTGGCGGCCCGCGGGACGCATATGGTCCCCCAGCCTCTTCCCTACGGCCCCCTACCCTTTTAAAAAAGAAATCGGCTGTTTAAAATAAAATATATATATATTTTTATTTTAAAATTATTTTTAAATTATTTATTATTATTATTTATTATATTTTTTTCACGGCGGGGAGGGGCAGGGTAGGGCAGGAAGGAGGAGCAGGCTCCCTCCTCCTACTCCCTCCCTCCCTCCCCCGCCAATCAGCGCGCTCCGTCTTTGTGAGGCGGAGATGGCACAGCTGCAACGGAGATGGCGCAGCTGCAACGGAGATGGCGCAGCCGCAGCGGAGATGGTGCAGCTGCGGCGGAGATGGCGTAGCCGCGGCGGAGATGGCACAGCCGGCGCGACGATGGCGCAGCCGCCACGACGATGGCACAGCCGCCGCGGTGGAGATCGCGCCACCACGGCGGAGGCGCAGCCACTTTTCTCGCCCGCCCACCGCCTCGCCCGCCTGCCCGCCGCCTCGCCCGCCACCTCACACATGGTCCGGCTACTGGATCCAACGCGTTTGGAAAGGTAGGCCGAAGCAGGGGGCTTAAGGGGAAGATGGGGTTGTGAATATATGGGGCAGAAATATAATAATAATAATAATAATAAATGTATTTAATTTGGAAATAGGGGAAGATGGGGTGGGAATATATGGGCCAGAAATATAATAATAATAATAATAATAATAATAATAAATGTATTTAATTTGGAAATAAGGGGAAGATGGGGGTGGAAATATATGGGGCAGAAATATAATAATAATAATAATAATTGTATTTAATTTGGAAATAAGGGGAAGATGGGGGTGGGAATATATGGGGCAGAAATATAATAATAATAATAACAAATGTATTTGATTTGGAAATAAGGGGAAGATGGGGGTGGGAATATATGGGGCAGAAATATAATAATAATAATAATAATAATAATAATTGTATTTAATTTGGAAATAAGGGGAAGATGGGGTTGTGAATATATGGGGCAGAAATATATTAATAATGTATTTAATTTGGAACTGAGGGCTGTTTTGCTGGGGTGGGCTCCTTTCTTCCTTTCTTCCTTGCTTTAATTCTTGCTTTTATGTTATTTATTTTTATTTATTTCCCTCCCATATATATTCCCTTCCTCAATCCATCTCTCTCTTCTGGGGCCGGGGAGATAGCACAGTGGTAACACAGCTGAGCTTGCAACCTGAAGGTTGCTGCTTCAATTCCCCGAGCTGGCTTGGATGACCAGCTAATAACAATATATGAGCCTAGTCCACTGCCCACCCAAGCAGTTCAAACACCAATGGGGACCATTATATAAATAATGGGAAGGGCTTTTTAAAAGGCATGGTTTAGAACCCTAAAATGGCGATTCTAAAATCAAATGGGGGGGGGGGCTATTAGTAAAAGAAAGACTTACAAAATTTTTTCCAAAAAGTTCTAAAATGTAACGTAAGTATTAACGAAATTCTTAATTAGTTCTAAAGTAGGAAAAGCAGGGAAACAGTTAAAAATCAAGGGGGGAACATTCCCCTTCACCTCTGCAGTGCAATTCACTGGATCTGTAGATGTATAACATAAATA